>CM035293.1:52105803-52167393 GCA_020226075.1 Hydropotes inermis
CGGCGGCGCTGCGGGACGACCTGGGCTCCAACATCCACCTCCTCAAGGGGCTCAACGTGCGCTTCCGCTGCTTCCTGGCCAAGGTGCACGAACTGGAGCGGCGCAACCGGCTGCTGGAGAAGCAACTGGAGCAGCGGCAGAGCGAGCGCGACCGGCGGCTGCGCTACAAGACCTTCCCCCGCGAGCAGGCCGTGCAGACCGGGCCGGAGCTGCTGCGGCCGCCGGCGCCCGGCGCCCACGCCAGCCAGGCCGCGGCCCTGGGCGGCCTGCCCCCGGGTGGCGGCTCGCACCCGCAGTACTACGGCCGCCTGCCCGGGACCATCTGGAGCTACACGCAGGTGCGGCGCACGGGCGGCGGCGGCGTGGAGACCGTGCAGGGCCCCGGGGTGTCGTGGGTGCACCCCGACGGCGTGGGCGTGCAGATCGACACCATCACGCCCGAGATCCGCGCGCTCTACAACGTGCTCGCCAAGGTGAAACGCGAGCGCGACGAGTACAAGCGGAGGTGAGCGGGACCCCGCCCGGCCGCCCCGCGCTCCCGGGCCGGGGGTCGGGGGTCGTTCCGCCCTGGAGGGGCCGGGATGCGGGGTGGGCGGTCTTAGCAGGTGAGGCTGGAAGCTGTGTTTGCAGATTTGGAAAACTCGGTGTTCTAGTTCCGCGGGGGACACCTCCGCTCCGTCACTGGACCAGGCACATTGTTTGCTAGGTGACAGAAGGACCGTAGGTGTTTTATGTGATGTCACCTGATCCTCATGGCAACACAAAGTGTGGGGCATTCTTATCCTCATTCTGTAGATGAGAAAACCGAGGCGCGGATGCAAGTGACTTGCCTAAGGTGGCTTGGCTAATAGGTGGTGAAGCTGGCATGTGACATACTCCTGGCCAGTCTGTCTTCCAACTTAGGTGTTTTCCCCAGGGATGTACAAAGTGGGCTCCCCTCTGCCAATGGGTGAAAAGAAACAACTCTTAAGTAATTCACTAACTTTCTGTTTTTCCTTAAATGAAAAAAGGATCAAGTGTTTCCGGGTGCTTGGGTCTGTCTACTGAGGCCAGGGTCCGTTGTCTGGCTCCAGCTCTGTCACGTCCAGTTGGCTGGACTGGACAGCCAGACCTACATAAGACAGGATGCAAGTTTTAGAATCACCTCCCTTCACCTCTCTTCTCCCTACCCCCAGTTCTCATGGTTTTTTTTTTTGGACCCCCAACAAACTCAGCCCTAAAGACTGAGTTATCTTCACAAGCAAAGATAACCTTAGGCTGGAAGACTGGACACTGAATGGACCCAGACCACCAGATCTGGCTGGAGTGCGGCACAGACTGCCTGCTGAACCGGCTAGCACATTTCTGCCCAGCCCAGATTCCCAGCTGGGAAATTGACATTGCCTCCTGCCTGCAACCCCGCTAACAGTTTTACCTAATCGGCCTTCTGATAAGAGGAGAGGGGTTTGTCTGTAGCATCTCAGGCTTGGAAGGGAGCAGGGCCCTCTGCTGTCCCAGGCATAGGCAACTCTGTCTTGGGAACTGTGGCTCTGACCCCCAGGGCTTGGAGGATGCCCTGAGAAGCATCTTTCCTCCCACTCCTGTGTCCTAGTGCTCACAAGAGAGCTGGCCATGGGTTTGATCCCTTTGCTTCTCACCTGGGTGGGCTGGCCACTGGGCAGGATTCAGGTGCCACCTCCAGCACCTGCCAGTGAGAACCTCTGGCTGAACTGAGTGGTCCTTGAACTACCAGGGAGCCTGTTTACTTATCAGGGAAATGGGAATGATAAAATCCACCCACAGCTGTACAAGGGGCGAGTAGGCTCGTGATGCTTTCTGAAAGGCATGAAGTAATCAGATTGACGTTATTAAAGATGAGAGACTCTTTGTCAAGCTGTGAGGGGGCAGTTGCCCAGAGTCTTGGGTCTCCCATGCAGGGCCTGACTTCCTGGGGAAATGTCTTGGATCCCAGGGGGAGACAAGCTACTCTCCTGGGCTGGTTGTGTCTCTGCAGGACTCGAGGATGGCCTGGTGCCTCGCCACGGGGAGGCTACCTCTCTGCCCTGTGTGGGCAGCTTTGTTGGGGTGCGGCAGGGGAACAGGCGCTTGCTCTTGATGGTGAAACTGGGAGGGCCCTTTGGTCTGCCACTGTTGGTGGTGTCGTCATGCCCCAGGCTTGCGGGGTGTTTGTTTTAGTGTGTGTGTGTGTGCCTTTCGGACCTGGCTACTAAGGAGATGGAAACACCATGCCCAGTCCTAGAGGGAGATGGATTGGCATTGAGCAATGCCCAGTTCAAGCTGCACCCAGGGTGTGGGGTGTGATGTCAGCTTCTGGTGCTGCCCTGGAATGACATGGGCGCTTCTGAGACAGGTGGAGGCTGAGTGTGTCTCTCTTCCCGCCCTTGTAGGGGGCGTATGCACCTTCTCTTCCCCCATTTTTTTTTTTTTTGGTGAATTGGGGAGATGCATCTTTTCTGAGGTTGATTCAGGGCTCAAGTCGGTTTTTTGCCAAAGCACGTCTGCCTCATCCTTTGAGCGAGCCTCGGTTTCCCTGTCTGTAAAGATGAGAAGAGAGTGGGCTAGAACTCTAGTCCCTGAAGCCCCAGGCTGTCTTAGAGATGCCTTAGGCATTCCTTGAACGTTAAATAAAAATTCATATTTAAAAAAATGTCAAATGGTCATGAAAATATGCTCACTCACTTTTGACTTCTTACGGTTAACTCTCGGAAGTCTACCTAACACCGATTTGTTAAAAAATGTCAAATGGTCATGAAAATATGCTCACTCACTTTAGAGTTCTTACTGTTAACTCTTGGAAGTCGACGTAGCACTGATTTGTTGGTTCAGAGTCAAGTTAGAGCCACCCCCGCCTTCTCTTCGTCGGAAGAATATTCTGAGATCACAAAGCAAAGTGCTAAAGCTGGTCCCATTTGTAGCTACTAATCTGCGTGAGTCAGGGTTTCCCTGATGCTCTGCAGCCCAAACCAGGGAGAGAATTAGACCGAAGGTGACTGTCGACCATAATCCTAGTTCTGAGTGTTAACAGACCGAAACGAGCTCATCAACCTCAAGGCCTGGTAACTGTTTTCTCACTGAGCCGACAGTACAGATTTATGCAAATAATGTTCTGTATTTATTTGTTTCTTTATTTAGGTTTCTCATAAGAATTTTCTTTTGGGAAGAGGGCAGGCACATGATCAACTTTTTGAAAAGTGTTAAGAACAACTGGACTAGATGATCTCAAAGAGTCTTCCTAGCCTTGACAATATGTAAATCTGAGTTTGAACTCCCAGCCCACTTCTGATCTCTTGTTCATAAGAGAATGAGACCAAGGTGTTTACCTGGGCTCTTGGCCACTGAAGGCTTCAGATCCTTCCAGGATGTCTAGCATGGGGTTGTAAGAGGTGACCGAAGGAAAGAGCCTGTCCTGGGGAAGGAAAGTTTCCAGAGTTTCCCCTGCCCACCTGCAGGAACTTGCAGCCTTGGAGGTGCTCTCTGCCTCTCCAAAGGGCAACCTGGGTTGTGTAGCTCGGTGTTTTCCAAGCTGAGAAATTTTGGGGTTCTACCTCCATGAACTGCAGCCATAGTCATGTATCACCATCTATATTATTATTATTGTAAAATATTTTAAACAGCTTTGTTGTTGTTGTTCAATTGCTAAGTTGTTTCTGACTCTTTGTGACCCCATGGACTGCAGCATGCCAGGATTCCCTGGCCTTCACCCAGAGTTTGCTCAGATTCACTTCCATTGAGTGGGTGATGCCATCCAACCATCTCATCCTCTGTCGCCCCCTTCTCCTCCCACCTTCAATCTTTCACGGCATCAGGGTCTTTTCCAATGAGTTGGCTCTTCATATCAGGTGGCCAGAGTATTGGAACTCCAGCTTCAGCATCGGTCCTTCTAATGAATATTCAGAATTGATTTCTTTTAGGATTGACTAGTTTGATCTCCTTGCTAATTAAGGGACTCTCAAGAGTCTTCTCCAGCACCATAGTTCGAAAATGTTAATTCTTCAGTGCTCAGCCTTCGTTGGTTGTGGTTCAACTCTTACATCCATACATGACCACTGGAAAAAACCAAAGCTTTGACTAGACGGACCTAGCAAAGTGATGTCTCTGCTTTTTAATATGCTGTCTAGGTTTGTCATAGGTTTTCTTCCAAGGAGCAAGCGTCTTTTAATTTCATGGCTGCAGTCACCGTCTGCAGTGATTTTGGACCCCAGGAAAATAAAATCTGCCATTGCTTCCACTTTCCCCCCTTCTATTTGCCATGAAGTGATGGAACCAGAGATGCTGTGACCTTAGTTTTTTGAACATTAAATTTTCAGCCAGCTTTATTGAGGTATAATTTGCATGTCACAAAATTCTCCCGTTTCACACATACGGTTCAGTGATTTTTAGTCAACCCATCGAGCTGTGCAGCTATCAGCACAATCCAGTGTCAGAACACTCGCATCATCTCAAGAAGGTCTTTCTTGCACCTCTGCAGTGAATCCCCACTTCTCCTCCAGACCAGGCGACCACCGATCCGCTTTCTGTTTCTGTAGACTTTTCACATAAGTGGGGTCAGGCGGTACGTCGGCTTCTGTGCCTGGCTTCTTTCACTCCGATGATGACTGTGAGATTCATCCATGCTGTAGCTTAGACCAGCAGTACGGAATATTATTCATATTCCGCCGTGTGTGCAGAGCACAGTTTACCCACTCACATAGTCGATAAAATGTAGATTCAGAGAGTCACCTTTTGTGTACCCGCGCGCACCATCCCCTGTGCGTCAGTGGTGCAGGATCCGTGCTTTGGAAACGCCTGCCCAAAGCAGAGCCCCTGACCTGGGACGCCTGGGCTCACCCTGTCCCCTACTGCTTTGCTCTCCCCTGGGCGCAGTCAGCTCCGAGCTCTGTACCACGAGGGAAGTGTGGTCGCTGAAACCGTAGCCGACAAGCTTGTCAAGCGTTGATTTGGAAACCAAAACAAACATCGGTACCCCGTCGCACGCAGTGTCACCGAAGTATCCTGTTCTGAGTTTGCAGGCTGGGGGCCTTCCCCTGGGAGATTCCTGCCGGGTCTAGCTGAGCTTTAGACAGGCGGAGGGTTTTCAGAATGGGCGTCCTAGGGACCCAGACTCCGGGTCTGCCCCTGCCGTGAGGCACTGCGTAGCCTCGGGCCAGTCGCTGCCCTTTCTGAGCAGTAGGTCTTCCTACACCCACCAGGCTTCCTGTAGGCCATCCCTCCCAGCTCGCTCTGCGTTTCTGTCTGAGACTTGGAGGGTCCGGGTCGGGGCTGCGCTTTCTGCCTTCCTCTGGCCCGGGCGCCCCTCTCCGGCCCCGGCCCGGCGTGGCTGGACCCGGCTGGTTTTGTTCCCAGCCTTGCACGCTGCTGAGTGTCTGTGCCCCAGACTCCAGTCTGCCTGGAAGTCTTGGTTTGTTTTCACTGGAGCTCTGTTTGAGGTCCCGGAGGACCATGGTGATCCTTCAGCCTGGTGGTTTTCAGGTGGGCTCTTTGGAGCCCTGGGATCCGGAGCAGGGCGCTGGGAGGGGATCTGGGGAACAGTTGGGGGGCAGAGCAGAGGAGTTCGCCCCCATCAACCACAGCAGCTCCATTTTCATGGCTCTCAAATTGATATTCTGAGGGAGATTCGTTTGGAAACCAAGGGTTTTACAGTTTAGCAGAAAAGAAAGAAATTGCTGATTCAGCGGAATACTTTCTTTCTATCTTTTTTTTTTTTTTTTGGACACAGGGAAACTGAGGCCCAGAGGGAGCTGACCCACAAAGACAGGCAGAGCGTCCGTCCGTCACGGGAAGTTTTGCTTCCTGCCCCGAGCTGATGCCAGCACTGTTTGCCTTCTGTCGGGGCTTGGCAGAATGCTCTCCACCTTTTTATGTGTCTGCCTTTAAGCATTTTTTAAAAAGCCACTTTCGGGGATGGGAGGGACTTTTGCAACAGCTATTTCTGATCTTGAGCCGGAAGGGGCTGGGCCGTCAGCCTGAATGAAGAGCTCCAGAAAGGGGCTGGCGGGGGGCGGGGGTGGGCCCGCTGGACTGTCCCTGTCTCTTTGCCATCACGCCCCGGGAGGCCCTTGGGCAGGGGGGTGCTGGTCCTGAGTGCCCCCAAAGCCACAAGACTACCACGGAAAGCTGGTCAGAGGGCTTCTTTCTCTGCACTTCCATTGTTTCTGAAGCCGCTGTGGATACAGCTTCTTTATTTCTGATTGTCCCGGTGGGGGAGGGGGCAGCTTTGGCTGGAGGAAGTGTGGATCGAATCCCAGCTCTCCCAGCCTCTGGGTGACTGTGGGCAGTTGCTTGGCCTCTCTGAGCTGCCTGGCCCACTGCTATCTGTGAAAGAGGGAGACTTACTCCCCTAGGGGTCGGAAGGGGGTAACTCAGCTCCTGGGTTAAGCACACGAGGCTCCCGGGACATCCCCCATCCCAGAGCGCCCCCCCACCCCACCCCCGCCGCAATATCTGTTCCTTTCATTTTACAAGGGTTTCTCAGCAAGACACTGGATGCCGGGCACATCCATTTCAGGACACGTTGTCTCTCTCTGTCCCCTGGAAGGCGCCGGAGACGGGGCTGTGGGCAGAGGGAGAAAGGGCTGATTCTTTGTCCAGCATCTAGGGAGGCTGTGCTCCCTACTCTTCGGGGTTGATTTGTGTCTCCGGAAATCTCCGTCCACCCCCTGCCCTTTCCCCAGCCTCCTTTAAAAGAAACACATAGATCCGCTCCATTTAGCTCCTTTGCCTTCCAGCCTCTCTTGGTTTGGCTGGCAGGCTCTCTGGGGACAAATTTGGGAAGGATTTTCAGAGCCTTACGCTAGAAGGAAGGGAATGAGGTCCCAGAAAAGTAAAGGAAGCAGGAAGCAGGGAGACAGCCGACGCTGAAGATTCCTTCTCCCAGGAATTCGAGGCGGGGCTTTTTTCTTGGCCACCGGATGCGGGGCGCCTGGGCCACACACACACACACACACAGACACACACACACACGCATGCACACATGCGCCGTCAGGCTCTCTCTCTAAGCCCGTGCCTGCATGCCCACACGTGTCGGGGTTTGAAGGACACAGAAGGGTAGACCCAGAGTTTGCACATGTCCTTTGCTGCCAGAAGATGCGTGGACTCCAGGGCGATTGATCTGAACCGTGCCATGAGTCGGTGAGAGCGGAGGCCGTGGACCTCGCCCGTGGAGCCTGGCTTTTGATCCCATCGATGTGCTGCGGCAGGGCGCCCGGGTGACTCCCCAGGGTGCGGATGGCTGCGGGCACACGACAGGGAGGGAGGCAGCCCTGTTGTTCCCGGGCTCTCCGCTGACCTTCCGTCGGGCATGCCTGAGTGCCCACCGCCTCCCCTGGCCCAGCGCCCTCTGCCCTGAACTGTGGTTGCCTGGGGCGTGTCTGCCCCTTCCACTGACTGGAAGCTCTGCGGGGGCCAGCCCCGGGTCTGCCCTCTTCATCTCGTACACACAGAACCCGGCCAGGGTCTGGCCGGAGTCCATGCTGAGCCTGTGTTTGGGCGGCGAGGAGGCCCTGTGCCTGGCTGCTGCGTGCTGGTAGGCCCCAGTGGGCCTGCGTGGACGCGGGTGACCGATGCACATGGGCTGGATATCTGGCAGATGTGCAGCTTGTGGAGCGAACGGTCAGGACCTGGAGTCAGGAGACCCGGACTCCAGGTCCTGACACATCATTTCAACAAGTTTGAATGAATGAAAAACCGTCTTCTGATGCCAAATGCTAGGCCCCCAGTGCAGGAGTTTAAAACTGGGCTACCCACCTGCCTCCCTGAGCCTCAGTTTCCTCATCCAGAAAAGGGGGTTTTGCTGAAATCTGTCCTGATGCTGTAGGACTGTCCACGGGCTCACGTGCTTACAGCACGCTGTAGACCGTGAGGTTCCAAGAGTTACATGGCCAGACTTCACAGGGCGGAAGGGTGGGTGCCCCAGTGGGTGGGTAGTGCCAGCTTTGTGAGGTGGGCCAAAGTCAAGAACCAGGCTGGGCCCTGGGGAGAGGGTGGTCCCTGACCTTGCTGGCCGCGTCTGGGGGTGGTGCAGTCTCTGGGCGTGGCTGGCCATGAGGTGCTCAGAAGATTCTAGGCCAGAAAGGAGGCTGGTGAAGGTTGCTGATGCTGCTACCTGCCTGCCAGGGCAGCACCCTCCCATCCGCAGTGGGCACCCATGCTTGGCTTCCTGGGCAGGATGTGGTTTTTCACTCTAGTTCCTGGTACAAGAGTAGTTGTCATTCAATACTAAACCTGGCAAATGCCTCTGGTTCCCTCCGGGGCTATGGCCTGCCTGAGCCCCCCAGGGTGTGGCAGGGGGGCCGCTAGAGCTGCCCAGGGGTCCAGGAGGCACCCTGGGTATGGTCCTGGCTAGCCTGTGCTGTGGGCTAAGCTTCCCGTTGCCCACCTGGCAGTGGGGACCGTGGAAAGACTGGTGTCTCTGTAACTTTCCTACAGTGACCTGGATTCTGTGCATGCTGTTTCATCTCTTGTACCTTGATAAGTTGCTCTGTAAAATGGGGATAACGTTTCTTATGGGTTCTGCTTCCCAGGGTTGATATAAAAATCAGTTGAAACCATGGGATGTGGAAACATTGGCCAAAAGGTTTAAAATAAATCATAATGAGTTAATCGCCATCATTGACTGAGTACCTACTACGTGCTAAGCCTTGTGATGATTCTTTAAATAAGCGAGATTTATTTATTAGAGCCATCCCAAGAAGTGGGAATTGATTATTGTTCATTTTGCGGGTGAGAGGTTCAGAAGGGTGAAGACGTCTGCCCCAGATGTCAAAGGAGGGCAGCCTGGCTCTCCAGACCCCAAGTTCAGGCCCCTCCCCGGGGAAGATGCAGGCTGGTGAAGCTGGCAAAGGGTGGCGGAGGCGGGGGTGGGGGGAGGCAGGCTGTGGTGTGGGTCTCCCCGGCGCCTGACACAATATTGCCGCGGCGGGTGGCAGAACAGGAGGTGGCTGCCACACAGGGAAGACTTCCTGCTGCGACTTTAGAGTAATTATTTTCTTGCGAAGCCCATGAATCACTGCCAGGGGCAAGCACGTGAGCCTCCCGGGCGGCCCAGCCCCGCTGCTCGCTGAGGACGGGCTCTGGGTAGGGGAGAGTTCCTGGTTGGCATATCCAGGTGGGTGGGGAAGGAGGGAAGGCGAGTGAGCCGGGAGCACGAATCGTTCGCTGCTGAGCACTTTCCCGGTGATCTGCTGTAAACCTGTGGCCACCCTCCACGTGTCAGAGAGGAAAGCTCGCTTGCCGGGCCAGGGCAGGCTGTGGGGCTGGCACACTTGAGTTCATGCTCCTTTTGTCATGCCCAGCACCTGAGGGCCCCCCTCCCCCGCCTGATGACTGGCGGGAAAGAGCAGCGGGCATTCCGGCGGCCGGAGGGAAGCCGGCCTCCGCCCTGGGCTCAGGTCTGACTTCTGCTTTCGGTGGGTGCTGTGAACTTTGCCAGGGAATGGGGAACTTGTTACAGTCATCCCGTGTCTCTTGGTGGGGAAGATGAGACTGCTGAGTATGGGTGTCTGAGAAGCTGGAGTTCTGTTCTCTGGACAGTGGCTGGGCACCCACCTCGTGCCAGGCCCTGTGCTGGGCACTGGGGTGAAGCATGCACAGCCCCTGCCCTCAGGAGCCCAGGGTCTGGGGAACCAGGCAAATGGGACAATACCATGTGACAAATCCCTGCCCCGATAGCGCCCGTGCAGACTGCGGGCACAGTAAACAGCAATTGATTAGTTAAAAAATATTTCTATACCGTTTACATGTTGCCAGGCGCTATTCAAAGCAGTTTAATTCGTGGAACCTGACAATAACCCTATGAGTTGCATACCATCAGTGGCCTCTTTTGGAGATGCTGAAACTGAGACCCTGAGGGCCGAGACAGGAAGCAGCAAGCCAAGGTTCAAGCCCAGGAAGTCAGGCTCCAGACCCAACCTCTTACCCTTTGTGGTGCCCAGGAAGGGGTATATCAATTGTAGGCAGCTTTCCTGCTCTGAGCCTCAGTTTTCCCTGCTGTGAAGTGGGGGTAATAAACCTGGCTTCATGAGGCTGTTCGGCAGATTGAACCAAGTGATGCCTGTGGCAGCATTTTATAGATGGTGCAGTGCCTGTGCTGACTGTAGTCGGAGGCCCTGGGCCCAGACCCACACGGCCGCTTCTTCTCCAGCTTCCCGGGCAACCAGGGGCCACTTGAAGTTCCATGAAAGGGCTTGTCCTCCCCTTTGCCTTCACAGCGCATCTTCCCTAGGTCGCAAGTCAAGCTGCGGTGGGGTGCTGGACAAAACCTTTGACACGAAACAGCTCGGAGCGGAGCCTTTGAGCGTGCCTTGGAGGTCAGGGAGCGAGCAGTCTACGGTCAGTCTAAGTCTTATCAGCCCCGTGACCTTGAGGGAGACCTTGATTTCTTATCTGCACAATGAGGACCACTAGGCCTACTGCAGGAGTGGCGAGAGAACAGCGCCGCAACGCGGGCAGCTGTCGCGACGACTCTCAGCGAGGCGGGGGGCACTCGGGGGGCACTGGGGCCCTGGCCTGGGCTGCGCCGGGCAGGAGCTGTCTCGGAGCTGGCTCCAGGATGCTTGCTCAGTGCTCTCTGACCTGCGTGCTCCGACTTTGGAATGCGCTCCTGCACACAGCCCCCGCTCGTCTGCTGCTGAATGGAGAGACGCCCCCGCAGTGGAGACACTGCCTTCCACCCTCTTAATTGGCCACTTTTATTGCTGGGTTATTTAGGAAGCTTCCTGGCTCGCTGCCACCAGCTGGCCATCTGGGGGAGGGGAAGAGCTGCTGGTCTAAGTGGACCTTGTGAGATTCCCCGGCAGACAGGCTCCTCGCGGGGCAGGGTCAGGACATCTTCCCAGGACCCGTGGGCACCCCCCGATTTGCCCTGGCCAGCTGTAGTAATGGGTGGAAGGCCATCCGGGGAAGGGGAGGAGGATGAGACTGGAATCAATTTGGGGACAGTGCGTTGCAAAGCCGGGATGCTGTTCCAGGGAGGACCCTGCTGGGGCTCTGTAGTGCCTGAAACCCGGGGATTTTGGAAGGCAGCTGAGCCAGCTTAAGGCCAGTCAAGGAGGGCTTCCTGGAGGAGATAGCAGCTGAGTTACGTTCGGAAGGTCGAGTAAGAGTGGAAGGGGGGAACAGGGTGCTGCAGGTAGAGAGAACAGTTTCTGCAGAGGCCAGGAGCTGAGAGGGCCAGGCTGGTGGCTCCCAGGCAGCTGGGCTGGAGTCGGGACACCGCTAGGCCTGCCTGCTCTTTCCCTCCCCCTTCCGCTCCTCCCTCCCCACTTTGGGCCTTCTGGGCTCTCTGTTCTGTTTTGCTGTCTCTCATCCTCTCTCCCTCTCTCCTCTTCCTTGCTTTGGTCTCTCACCCCTGCCCGTCTCCATCTCCCGCGGGAGCCAGGGGAGGGCTGTGAGGGGCACTGCCCCCACCCCTGCCCGATGCCAGGCCTGGGTGGGGCTCTTTGCCTCCTGCGAGGCTTCATGAACCCGTGTGTCTGTGAGAACGGGGCCGGGAGCCTGCGTCTCTCCGGTGGACGTGGAGCGCCCTGGGGCCGGGACCCCGTCTCTGTCTGCCCCCACCCCTTGCACTACGGTGGGGGCAGAGGAGGTTGGCGAGAGAGAGGGCTGCCGGGTTAGAGGTCAGTGCCGTCTGGGGCCTCAGCTCCCTCCGTCTGGGATCAGGCGGTTCTAGACGCGGTTCGGGGCTGCGGGGACTAGGCGGCTCATGGTCTCACGGTAACTGTCCCAGCTGACCGCCCTCCCGCACACCTTCCTCCTGCTCCTGGTGGGCCCGGAGGGCTTGAGGCTCCCTCTGAGATGTCTAGTCCCTTCCCCTGCTTCCAGGAGGCGTCGTTCTCCTGTCATCCCAGATAACTAGATGTGCCTGCTGTCTTTTGAAGAAGGCCTTCTGCAAGCTCATCTCTCAGTGTTGCAGCTTTTTCTCTCTACTCCCACTTAAATACCCATGGCCATTTTACAGATGGGAAGACTGAGGCCCAGAGAAGGAGAGCAGCTCTCCTGAGGTCACAGAGCATAGTAGGGGCTAGAACCCAGCTCCCCTAAACAGGGTTCCTTTGAAAGCCTTGGGCTAGGGGATCCTTCTGGAGCCTGCTGGTCCTTTAAGGAGGGGTTTGGAAAGCTCCCGGAGAGCTTAGAGTGAAGAGGTCTTGGGGCCTGTCGAGGCGGCGCCCACAGAGACCAAATGAACTCTGCCCCTTGGCCAGACAGTGGGTCCCCAGTGCTCCAGAGCTGCAACAGAGACGTCCGAGGTCGTCTTGGGTTCGTCTCTGTAACAGGGCGCACCTCCCTGAACTCGGCCGGATGCTGGCGTCCTGGGATGCGGACTGACCTGCCGACCCTGTCTGCCAGCCGTGGGCTCAGCTGTGCGTTTCTCTGTGCCTCGGTTTCCTCTGGTATAAAATGGGATGGTGAGACCCACAGCATTGTTGGTGAGCCCGGCCCAGTGAGGGCCATTCCCATCCCCTCTTCTCTGGGGTGAGCCCTGGAGTTGGAGGTTGAGGACTTTGCCCATAGTGAGGAATGCAGCAAACTAAAAAGGCTGATCCCCCAGTCCCCACAAAGACCATGCTTGTTGAGTCCCCCGGCTGCGGCTGTGCCTGACAAATAGCGTGTTTATAAAATTTTCTATGGAAAATCTTAATATTACATTGCAACTGGTTTTACACTTGCCTTTAAATAAAAATACTGACATTTACAACATTAGGTCTCATTCATGTTGGGAGACAGGCTGACGCTCACCAGGCTACAGACAAGCCAGGATTAACCTGATGCTGAGTTCAGGGGATCCCTAATTTATAGGTTGTTCCTTTCTGGGTCTTAAGGCATAATACATCCATTGTTGTTCTTGCCGTTCACTCGTTAAGTCGTGTCTGACTCCTTGTGACCCCATGGACTGCAGCACACCAGGCTTCCCTGTCCTTCACTATCTCCTGGAGTTTGCTTAGTGGTGGCATCCAACCATCTCATTGTCTGTCGTCCCCTTCTCCTCCCACCTTCAATCTTTCCCAGCATCAGGGCCTTTTCCAGTGAGTTGGCTCTTCCTATCAGGCGACCAAAGTACTGGAAATTCAGCTTCAGCATCAGTCCTTCCGATGAATGTTCAGGGTTGATCCATGGGGATTTAAAAAGAAATGATTTGTTCCCTCTTCCTTGGTTATCCTGTCAGCCTGTGGCCAGGGCTTTCACTCGGGTGGGAGCTCTGCTCCTGGCGTGGGACTGCCTGGGTTTCGCATCACCACCCCGGGCCTCAGTTTTCTCATCTGTAAAGTGGGGCTGACAGCCCTGGCCCATGGTTGTAACGAGGCTTCAGTGAGATGGGGCGCACCGAGGGCACCGAGGGCACCGAGGGCCGAGTGTGGTGCAGGCCCCTGAGCTGCGGTGGCCCTGTGCCGCGGTCTCAGCCCAGCCCTGCCTCCCCAGCCCCCAGGCCCACACAGTGAGCGCAGACTCGTCCCTCCCGCTTCCGGCTGCAGAGCGGCCTTTGTGCTCAGAGCACTTCCCTTCCCCAGCCCAGCCCGCTTGACTGGCCAGGAGGAGGTCACATCCCCTGTCCTCCCCAGCAGGCTGTCGGCAGAGGGTCACTGTGGGGCACGACCTGGCCCTCGAGGCTGCAGCCAGCACGGTGTGTGGCCTGGACCCTGTGGCCCCCTGGTCATGCCACCTCTGTCCCCGCCTCCCAAGCCCCAGCACGCTCGATGCGGAGGCGGCCTCAGGAGGCCTCAGCCCTGTCCTGACGTCTCGTCGTGTGGAGGGGCAGAGCTAGACCTCGAACCGTTCTAGGATACGTCCCCCTCCGAGTCCCGGATTCAGTCTCCCAGGCTGGGGAATGGGCACACGTTCCTGTCCTGGCCCTTGGCCTGAGATACAGGGCAGGGGGGTCAAGCCCGGTCTTGCGCCGCAGGGGCCCCGGGGCGGCTGTTCCTTCTTAAAGCCACGGGACGTGGCTTCCAAGTTCTTGTGAGCCCCCAGACTGTCTCTGCAAGGGCTTGTGGGTGAAGCCCACACTCCCAGACCTCGGCAGAGGGGTGATGCTGATGGCTGTCCTGGCACTGGTTTCCCAGGGTTGACGTCAAGGCAGCCGGTTTAGGGTTTCGTCTCCCAGACAAAGGCCGCTTTGTAGCTTCTGCTGGGCTTAAGTCCTGGCCATCACCCACCCCCAAGGTGGGAAATGAGGTGGAAGGGATCATAGGGCCCAATCAGAGATGTCCTGGGAGGCTTGACCCGTCCTCACCTCCTCCTAGAAGGAAGCCAGGATCTTAGAACCCTGTAAGATTCCCCTCACGGTGCCCCGAGAGCATCCCGTGTGGCTGATACAGTTTAAAACTTCACAGCCATTTTTTTTTTTTTTTAACTGCACAAGATTCTTAAACTTCACAAGACTCCCGAAGGGTAGATGTGGTTGTGCCCGCCGTATAGATGGGGAAACCGAGTCTCCACAGGTGAAGTGACTTGTGGCTTGCCACGGCCAGAAAAGGGGCAGAGCTGGTGTGTGAACTTGGGTCTTAGAGGATTGTCACTGGGCTTCCACCATTGTCCAGCCTCGTTCCAGACCCAGGTTTGGGTGGGTGCTTCAGGAGGTGGCGGTGCCCCAGGGGGAGACTAGAGCTGACAAGTCTCATGGCTTCTGGGAACCAGAGCCTCCATTCTCAGGATTCAGAGTTGGGTCATAGGGCTTGGAGCCTGTTGCATATTTAAGTATGTGTCTGTATGTGTCCTCTGTGTACAAATTAGAGAAGAGGGGTTGGCTGCTGGGAGGTCAGTATCCTGGGAAGGTGGTTCCAGGGAGGCCTTGAGGGCAAGAGTAAGGAATTGTAACAGCAGATGCCAAAGACCTTCTGCTCTTCTTTTTCAGGAACTCCTCCACTTAATCATCCACCCATCCACCTTTCCATCCACCCTTCCATCCATCCATCATCTATCTATTTATTCATCCATCCATCCATCCATCCATCCATTTATCCATCCATCCATCCATCCATCATCTATTCATCTATCCATCCACCCTTTCATCCACCCTTCCATCGTCTATTTATTCATCCATCCATCCATCCATTTATCCATCCATCATCTATCTCTCTCTTTATTCATCTATCCATCCACCCTTTCATCCACCCTTCCATTCCTCCATCCATATCTGTCTGTATTCATCCATCCATCCATCCATCCATTTATCCATCCACCAACCCATCCATTTATCCATCTCTCTATTCATCCATCCATCCACCCTTCCATCCATCCACCCTTCCATCCATCCAACCATCATCTCTCTCACTATTCATCCATCCATCCATCCATCCATCCATCCATCCATCCATCCATCCATCATCTGTCTCTATCCATCCATCCATCCATCCATCCATCCATCATCTGTCTCTCTATCCATCCATCCATCCATCATCTGTCTCTCCATCCATCCATCCATCCATCCATCATCTGTTTTTATCCATCCATCATCTGTTTTTATCCATCCATCCATCATCTGTCTCTCCATCCATCCATCATGTTTTTATCCATCCATCCATCCATCATCTGTCTCTCCATCCATCCATCCACCCATCCCTCCCTCCCTCCCTCCCTCCCTCCATCCATCCCCCTCTCTGTTTACCCCTCCCTCCCTCCCTCCACCATTTTTAGAGAGCTTGTAGGTGGCCCTGTGTCTGGCTCCTGGGGACGCTGGCAGACTCCTATCCCTAGGGAGCTCACCGAACGACTGTTAAATCAGAGCTGCAGGAGTCCCTAGAGGTGTTTGATTGCCCCCCGACACACACTTTTCGGAGGGCTGGTCACTCGCTGAAGGTTATACTCAATGTTGGTGGCAGACTTGGGACTCGGAGCCGCGTCTTTGGACCCCAGTCCCATGTTCTTATGTCTCTGCTGGGCTGACAGGCGGCTCCACTCCTGGCTGGCAGCCCTCTGGCCCTGTCCTTCCCTCCTCGGTTGTTTTGATGCGTTCTTGGGCTTTTCTCAAGTCCTCTGCAGCCTCTGTCCTGAGATGCTGGTTGGACTGGCATGCAGGCCCCAGGCCGCAGCTGAACCTGGCCGTGCCGTGCCCTGAGACGACTCCGTTGTTCACCTGGAACATCAGGGTGGTTGGGCACCCAAGCACAGAGCCTCTGAGGCCCTGCTTTGCTGTGGAGACGGGCCTGCTGTCTGCAGAGGGTCGCTAGTGGTCATCTGTTCCTCTCTTGTCTTGAGGGTAGGACCTCTGCAAGTCCCATCAGAGATTTTACTGCCTGGGAAGGACATTCCAGAGCCTTCCCCTCGAGGCATCTTCTGTAATCACATCCTGTAGCCTCTTCTTGGGAAACACTTCCTGGTCTCTGGCCCTGACCCCTGGGCTGCACTTCCCCTTGTTTAGCCTTCCGTGCAGTAGAGGGTTGGGTGGGGCACTGCCTGGTGAAGACCCTCCCGCCCTCTGCAGGCTGCATCCGTCCCCCTCTGAATCCCAGAAGCTTCCCTTCTTCCTGCCTGAAGTTCTCTTGACTCAAGCCTGTGCTCTGGTCGTGGTTGGGACATGCTCTTCGTGGAGAAATGATCTGACTGGTCCCTCTAGGATGCCACGAGTTCCTGGGGGTGGGGAGGGGAGGAGGCACACTCCTCCTGGAGTCACCGCGCCCTCTGAGCGGAAGGTGGCCCTGGAGCCCAGGGACCTCTCGGCCCCGCCTTTCCTGATGGGGATACTGAGGCGCAGAGAGGTCGAGCAGTGTGTCTGCCGCCGTTCAGTCAGACGGCTGGGGTTGGGGCTCCTCCTTCGCAGGCCAGTGCTGTTTATGGGTGATTGTCTCAGGGAGTGGGTTTTCCTGCCTGATAAAGGTAGCTGACGGCCTTCGGATCTGGCAGTCTCTGCCCAGATGGGCATCCTGGAAGCAAGGCAGCTGGCTCCATGGGGCTCCCCAGCCAGGATCCAGCACCCTCCTGCCCGCCCTCTGGATTGGCAGACTCCTGGCGGGCTGGGCCTGCCTCTGAGCCTAGCGGTGGGACGGCCTCCACTCCCATCTGCTCTGCGGCTCCCTTTCACTCCAGGGCCTCTCTGACTCTCCCTGGGAGGCCCCTCACCTCCGAGGCTGGAGGGCAGGAGGCCTGACTGTTATGGACAGTGATTAGGGGTCAGGGGGACGCTGAGTCCCGTGGCCGGGGCAGGAAGGGGTTAAGAGCCCTGCCTGCTGGGGCAGGACTCCCAGCTGGTGTCCTGGCCCCTTAAAGCAGCCAGGCCATCTGGCTTGGCAGACGTCACACCAAGATCCATCTGTCCCAAGGCCAAGTCACCAGGAGGAGGCTGCCTGCTGCCTTTGTGGGCCTGCTGGGGTGGGCATGGACCGGCCGTCTGTCCCTGGGAGGCCAGCAGGTTGGGAAAGGGCCCACCCCTGGCAGGCTGCCTGGAGGGGGTGGCTGGCGGAGAGAGAGCCTGAGCACCCAGGGGTGGTCAGAGCTTCCTTGTGCAAATGGGTCCCGGGACCGTCTGGGATGCGGGCAGAGCCGGACACACACCCAGGCCTGCTTGCTGCTGCTCGCGGGGCTCCAGCCCACAGGCTCATTCATTCATCCAGTGCGTAAACGGGTTGAGGGCCTGCATGTGCTGGCTGCTTGGATACCAAGCACCCCAGCCCCAGCACTGGGGAGAAGGACCCAGAGAATGAAGCCTCTGAGGGGCAGAATGGTGCATCGCAGTCAAGCCCAGAACCTTGGACCCTGAAACAACCCCCCACCCCTCAACCCCCACCCCCAGCAGCTGGAATTGAGGTCTGCCTGCTAAGGTGAAAAGTAACATGAGATGCTTGGTGTTCACGATCTTGTGTATCTTCACAACCCAGTGAGGTAGGTACTGTTGTTACCCCATTTTATAGATGAGGAGACTGAGGTTCCGAGAAGCAGCGTCACTTTTACCAGGCCACCCTCTGGGGTGTGGCTGAGTCTGTCTGTTGACATCAGGGTTGAGATAAGGGGCTGCAGTGTGAGGGGTCTCCTCCCCTGCCACCCCAAGGCTCCTGCTTCCTGTCCCTCAGCCTTGGACCGTCTCCTTCTTGGCTTCTTGGCGAGTCCAGGCATCATGTGGCTGGAGCACCAAGTCTGGGGGGAACAGAAGCCCCAGATGGGTTTGAGTTGAGAAGGGAATCTCTGCTGGTCCCCGGGCAGGGCTGGGATTGGTGACCCTCTGCCTCCCCCTGGGCTGAGCACCAGGCAGGATTTCAGCAGCGTGGGGGACTGGAGGCTCCTTAGCCCTGCCCATCTGAGGATCCTGGGGGTGGGCCAGGCCTAGGAGACCCTCGCTCCGGGGGCCACTCTGTCAGGACCCGGTGGGGCCCGGGGTGGGGGCCTCTGCTTCGCTCTGACAGTTTGGAGGGGGTGCCATTGGGGTCCATTTGGACCCCTGAGGGGGCTTCCCACTGGTGGTAACGGATCCACCTGTCAATGCCGGAGACACAAGAGATGCAGGTTCAGTCCTTGGGTGGGGAAGATCCCCTGGAGGAGGGCATGACAACCCACTCCAGTAGTCTTGCCTGGAGAATCCCATGGACAGAGGAGCCTGGTGGGCACAGTCCAGGGGGTCGCGGAGAGTCGGCCATGACCGAGCGCGCACACTCACTCGCTGACCCCTGAGAGACTCAGGTCCCACTCGCTGACCGTCTCCTTCTCGTCACGAGGCCATGCGGCCCAGGGAAGTTGCACCTGGGCCCTGGGGTCAGAGAGACCCGTGTTCTCCTGCGGCATCTGCAGCTCCGTACAGAGGCGGGTGCACCTGGTGGTTTTGGGTCTGGGCTCTGGAGCCAGACTGCCTGGACCACTACTGAGCTCTGTGACCTTGCCCATGTGGCTTCACTCCCCTGTGCCTCAGTTTTCTCATCTGTAAAATGGGCCTGCTTAGTAGCATCTACATCATAAGGTAGGATTAAATGAGTGAGGATTAAATGAGTTGTGAGTGCCTGTCACATCCTGACACTTCATGTTGTTAACTATTACGATTATGAGACCTGGATAAGTAACCTTACCTCTCCGAGCCTCAGTGTCCCCATCGGCAGAATGGGGATGAGGAAGCTAGCGGCTCCTATAAGGTGCTCTGCTGGGGTGTTACTGTCGCAGAAGCGTCTCTGCTCTTTTTGACCTCTCTCTCTCCTCTGAGAGGCGTACCCCAGCCCTGTGGATGGGTGGGAGGAACGCTCTGTGTGTATCTGTGTGTGTGCGTGTGTGTGTGTTGGGGGAGCCCCAGTGTCCTGCCCACTGGTTCACATCAAGTTGCCTGTCGGGGGGACTTCCCTGGTGGTCCAGTGGTTAAGACTCCACGCTTCTCCTGCAGGGGGTTCAGTCTCTGTCCAGGGAGCTGAGATCCCTCATGCTGAGCAGGGCAGAAAAAAAAAAAAACAGTTGAATGTCAGGCTGTGTGGTGGCTGGCGACTCGTGTAAGGTCAGGCGTCCGTCCCCTTGAGCTGTGTGTGGTCACTAGTCCCGCTCGGCGCGGGGGACCAGGTCTCATGGCCTGCCCGCTGGCGCCCGCGGCCTTCCCGGGCCGCAGGAGGGCGGGCGGTGGGCCGCGCTCCGTCCGCCACGCGCCAGCCTCCCGTGTGCCTGTGGTTAGTTCCCGGTCCTCGTCGATCTCCCTTCCTCCCTCCCTGGGGACTGCTCGGGGCCGTCCTCCCCCCCTCAGCAGGGGCTTGGCAGGAAGCGTGGGTTCTGGGTTCCAGCACCCCCCGCCACTGCCTGGCTGTGTGACCTTGGGCACGCCGCTTCACTCCTCTGAGCTTCGGGCTCCTCATGCGCAAAGGCCTGGGCTTCTACATTTTTTTTTGTTTTCATCACACCTGGAGCCTGTTTATTTTTGCCAGCCCTCATTTAATCCCAGAGGGGGTCATTCCTTCCCATTTCACAGAAGGGTACACTGAGGCCCGGAGCGGCAACTTGCTCAAGACTGCAGGGCCTTGGTGTGAACCCAGAACAGGGTGTGTGCCAACTCCTGCCTCCTGGGCTCTGCTTGGCTGCCCGCCCTCGCTGGTCCAAGTGTGCTGGGCGTGGCATGAATAGTGATGTGGGCCTGGACCATGGCCTTGAGTTGCAGACCGTGGGCCATGCGTTTACCTACGGGCCCTCGACAGAAACAACAGAGAGGCCCAAAGTGCACATTAGGTTTCCAAAATAGCCTTGGGAGGTGCTGTTTTTCCTCCAAGCTATAAACACGTCCTTGGGTGGGGCTCCCCCAGCCTCCCGCTCCTGGTCTGGGTGCCTGGATCCCCTCCTGGCTCCTGGACTTGAACAAGAGATGGAGTTCCCGAGGCGGAGATTTGCTGACCCTAGGGGTGGGGGTTGGGTGGGTGTCCGCCCTGCCAGGCCCAGGCAGGCAGGCTGAGTCCTAGGGATGGAGGGCTGTGAGTGCTAACCTGCCCACCGTCTGCCCCGTGAGAGGTGAGCCTGGTGTCCGGGTGGGGAGCAGGACCTCTGGGGGAAATCAGGAGAGCTAGCGGGGACTGCAGAGTCGTGTGGGGAAACTGAGGCTGGGGTTGGGTGGTGGCAGGGCGGTCGTGTCCAGGACCCCACAGTGAGTAGGCGCTGCACCGACTCCAGAGTGGGCCTCTTAGGGAAGGCCCTGCAGGTGACCTTTCCAGGGACCCTTTATCCAGCGAACATATATCTGGTGCCTACTGTGAGCCAGGCTCCAAGCTGCACTCTGGGGTTGCAACTGGGAGCCAGAGTCTCGTCTTACAAAGGCTGAGTTAAGTAGGGGAAACCAACAGGTGGACAGACAACCTCAGTAGCGAGTGACCAGGGTCTCTGGAACACAGACAAGGGGCATTTGATCCTGACCAAGGAGCCAAGGAAGGCTTCCTGGAGGAGGGGTATACAGGCTGAGTCCTGAAGTTGGCAAATGTCGACGCGGGCATGTAGAGGGAGGCTTCCCGGCAGAGTGCATGGGTACAGGCAAAGGTTTCGAGGTGTGACACGGCCTGGCACGCCTGGGGCCGGAGGCGTCGGGGGCATGTCTTCCCCACCCTCGCGTGTGGCCGCCTGCTCCGGGGCTCATCACACACACAGTGGGAACGTCTGCCCTTTTGGAAGAGAGGTGATGGGGCCTGTTTCTCAGACAAGCCTGATTGCCCGGTCCTGGCTCCTTGGCGAAGGCAGAGTACCAACCCAGTGAGGGTGAGGAAGGACAGTATCTATAATGGGGTCTTCCTCTATCCAACGGAGGGGCAACCTTTGGACTATTTGACTAATTGGGAAACTGGGGCACAGAGCAGTCTTGCTGCTGAGCTGGGGTGAGGACCCAGCTTTTTCTTTGGCTCCATGGGCAGCAGCTGAGCCCTGTGAGAGAATAGCCTTGTCACACCCAGCACTTTTGAGGGGCAGAGAAGTCTTTTCTACACTGGAACCCTTGACCGAGCAACCCACTTCATGGAGATAACTGGACAAATATGCAAATCTGTGTGTACCGAGATGCAGGACCCAGGAGATTCGCGGCCACCCACTGTATTACCTCCTGGGAAGGGTGCTTGCCATATGTTAAGTGGGGGAAGCACACGTTTCTTGGTTTTTTGTTTATTTGTTTGTTGGCTTACCTGTTGTTGTTTTTTTTTTTATTTCTGTTTCTTGTGTAATCACTGTAAAATACTGGAGCAATTTAAAACAAAGGGAAAATGAATGGGTATTTTTGTCTTAATGACTTTGATTTTCTTGACTAGTTGACGTGTTACATGATTGAAAGTTTAAAAGATACAGGAGAAGGAATTCAGATGCACGCTACAACAGAGATGAACCTTGAGGACATTGTGCTAAGGGCAATGAGCCTCTCTCAATAAGACAAATACCGTATGATTCCACTTATGTGAAGGACCTAGGGCAATCAGATTCCTGGAGACGGGAAGTAGAATGGTGGTTGCCAGGGTCTGGGGGAGGGGGCCTGGGGAGTTATTGTTTAATGGGGGCAGAATTCTGGTTTTGGGAGACGAAGAGTTCTGGAGGGGCGTGGGGGTGATGGCTACACCGCAGTGGGGGTGCGCCTAACGCCCCTGAACTGCTCACTTAGCAGTGCTTAAGGTGGCTCCCCTGCTGGCTCAGGGGTAAAGAACCCGCCTGCCAATACAGGAGACATGGGTGTGATCCCTAGTCCGGGAAGACCCCCCCAGCCTCAAGGCAGCTAAGCCCGTGCTCCACAAGAGAAGCCGGGCAGTGAGCAGGCCGAGCACCACAGTGGAGAAAAGCCCACGCCGCGACAAGACCCAGAGCAGCCTAAAGAAAGAGGGAGAATTTTAAAAGGTGGTTGGGACGGTAAACTCTCTGAGTGTTTTACTGAGATTAAAGGAGAAGGTACAGAGGGGACAGGGACAAGGCTCCCTCCCCCCCCCCGTGCCCAGCCGCGGCCTCTGTCTCCCTGGAGACCACTGGCGTTTCCGGTGTGGTGGTGGAGCCTTGCCTTCCTCCCTCCTGCCCTGGGGACCAGTGGGCAGGGGCGCCCAGAGGGGGCCCCTTCACTCACAGGCAGAGTGAAGATGCCTCTCCAAGAGCCCGGGGTGCGCACCCTCTTCCGTCCTCACTCTCAGGGCGTGAGGCAGCGGTGCCCAGATCTTCCGGCCCTTGGGGGATTGTGGGGGACTGAGGACCCACGCCTGGGGGACGGGGCTGAGGTCCCGCCTAGGGGGAGCCCTGAGCCTCATCGCGCCTCTTGCAGGGGGAGGAGAGTCCTTTTAATTCAGTCCTGAGCTCCTAAGTGGGCACTTGGGAAGTGTTTGTTGAACCTGTCTTGGGGAAAAGGAGATGCAATCTAAGCCGACAGCCCGAGGGGTTGGGCTGCAGCAGACGCGGAGGCTGCCGCACTGGGCTTCCCAGAAGCACCCACCCCTGCTCGCCAGGGCATCCCAGGTGCCTGTCGTGTGCCAGCCCCAGGGTGTGGCACTAGCTTGGGCACGGGGGCAGTGAGACGTCCTTCTGAGATGAGGCAAGCCTCCAAAGGCTTGTTTGACGGTCCCGCGTGTCACCAGGCGTCAAGCGCGGGGAGTCTGGCTTGGTGCCTGGGGGTCCTGCCTATTGCCCGGGGCCCTGGCCACCCCCACCCCGCAGACCTGCCATCCTGGGTTGAGCCAGCCATTCACCACGGTGGGAGAGACAGCGTAGAGCCCACATTCCGCGGTTCATCAGTGTCCATCCACTGAGCGTTTACTGGGAGCTGAGCTTGGGCTGAGCGCGTAGCGGATGCTGACTCATTTAATGTACCAGCCCCGCAAGGCAGGTGCTCCCGCTAGCCCCTGCCCTAAAGATGGGAACCAGGCGCACGGCAGGATCGGGGCTTTGCTCCAGCTGGCTCTGGGGGCGGGATGGGTGGCAGACTGTGGGCAGGTCTGTCTTGGCCAGTGGAGGTGGAACCCTAGGGCCTTTCTCCTTCCTGGGGCCCAGGCAGTGAGTCAGCAGGCTAAGCGGCCGGCTTCCAGGTCAGCGGCCGTGACCACTGCATACCAGTGCAGACCCCGGCAGGGTCGTTGGCGGTGTTTCCTGAGCAGCGTGCTGGGGGACACGGAAGGGAGTGGGGTTTATTTAACCAGCGGAACATTCTTACCATGGCCAGACTGCTCAGGCGTGGAAGTCAGATGGGCCTGGGCCTGGCCTGGAGCAAGGCAGTTCCCCCGGGCCTCAGTTTACTCACCTGTAAAGTGGGAAGGGTAACGCCTGCTTCACAGAGCTAGGGTGGGAGTAAAGTGACTAGTCTAGCATGAAATAAGCATTTTACAGTGAAAGCCAGTCCTCCGTTTCTCCAGGAGAGCAGAGTCTGATGAGACAGGCAGAGAAGTGAATACTTACAACACCCCAGATGTTGTGAGGAAGGCACGTGCCAGGGCTGGAGACACTTAGATGGGTGTAGCGACTCATTCTGGGGCAGTCCTGAGGGGCTCCCTGGAGGAGGTGATGAAGGTGTTGCAAGGCTGGAAGAGGTTGGAAGTGGTGTCCCAGAAACTTGATGGTGGCCTGCGCTTTGGGATGCAGATTCCTCCTCCCAGGAGATGCTCACTGAGCCACTTCGCGTAGCAGCCTGCTTGGTTTGGGGGAGGGGGGTCAGTGCCACTTGGCGTGGTTTGTAGGCAGAGGTACTGGGAGGAGGGCATTGCCTCCCAGCCCCCAGCTGTGGGGTGACGGGCATCCACAGAGCTGCCGGGTCTCCAAAGGGGCTTTTGATAAACGGCACCAAAGCGGGAGTGAGGCTGGCCACCTGGGTAGACGTGGACGCCAGGTCAGTGGAGTGGAAGGCTGGTGTAAACAGTGGGAGCCTGGGATGGACGTGGGGGCACGTGAGCAGGGGCGTCTGGGCCTGGGAGCAGGACCTCCAGTGCCTACCGGGGTGACCCCGTGAGACCAGGGCACCCCTCGTGCCTTAGCCTTGCCTGCTGACACGGTGGACCTTGTCAGGACAGACCTCTAAGCTTGAGCGGTGCCCGTTCTTTCCTGGGGCTCATCAAGGGGCGAGGAGGGCAGAAGCGGGACGCCGGCTGGGTTTTGCCTGCCGCGGAAGCTGCAGTGTCAGCGTCTGGCTCTATTCCCTTGGCCGCCCCCGGCCCCCGCCACGCGCCCCCGGCCTCCAGCCAGGTGATGTCGGCGTCTAGCTCATTCTCCCCATCGCGTCCGTGTGATGATTCCGGCAGCATAGAGGCTGTGGGGTCCCCAGTCCTGGGCTCAGGTCTGGCCCTGTCCCTTGTAGTGTGGCCTGGGCCCATGCTCCCAGTCTTTCTGACCGCCGGCAGCCGGGAGGTCACGAGGGTGAGGCCGCTGACTGCACCTGTCGTCACGGGTCGGTTGACTTGTTGCAAACAGCCCTGCGAGGTGGGTGGTCTTAGACAAGCTCAGAGAGTGTTGGCAGCCTGTGCCAGGTCACAGAGGGGCAAGGTGTGTGTGGCTGGGCTCTGACCCCGGGACCTCTGGCTGCAGAACCCCTGCCCCCCTCTCACCACACACACTGGTTTGAACCCGAAGGCTGATGTCCCAGCTGGCTTTGACTCTCTGTGGTTCATCAGATAGTTTTCCTGATGGCTTGGGATGTCTGTCTGTCCAGGCACCGTGGAAATTGTTTCCTGGCCTGACTGGGGGAGCCCTTTGAACTTAGCCAGTCTGACACCACTGCATTAAGAACGGGAAAGTGAGGCTGGAGGAGGAGAAGGGACTTGCCTGAGATCACACAGTAAGTCTGGGCAGAGACGGGGCCAGGCGCGCTGGGGGTCCAGTGGCTAAGAGTCCAGGCTCTCGATGCAGGGGGCCTGGGTTCGATCCTTGGTCGGGGAGCTGGGACTCACGCGCTGCAACTCAGAGTTCACATGCCGCAACTAAAGATCCTGCATGCTGCAACTAAGACCCAGTGCAACCAAATAAATGTTTTTTTTTAAAGAGAGAGAAAGGACTCGGTACGGGCAGCTTGCACCGACACTGGCCACCTCGTTGCCCAAGGCAGTGTGGGCCTGGGGGCTGCGGTCCAGTGACAGACTTGCCAGCCTCTCTCTCCCCGCTCTCTCCCCGCTCTCTCAAGGCCCGGCGACTCCCCGTGGAGCGCCCCGGCGGCCTGCCAGATGCCCGGTAAAGGGTAGCCGTGTCCCCAGAACAGGCAGGGAGAGTGGGAATCACTCCACGCAGCTCAGCCCTGCCGTCCGTTGGCCGGGCTTGCTTTCACTGCCTGGCTGGGAAGACTCACTTGCCAGCCCCTCTCAGTAGCTGCTAGATCCGCAGAGGGTCGGGGCAGGGTGGAGACATGTCCCTGCTGGGTGATCTGGGCCTTGCATACCTACCTGTCGCTGCCCCTCCCAGACGGGCCAAGCTGGGCCACGCCAGTGGTGAGAATGGCCCTTGTCCAGAAGGGCGCCTGTGAACCTTCATTTGAGCGCTTTTACCATCCATGAAGCCTGCAAGGTAAGGCTACTGCTGCCTTTTCACAGAGGAGGAAACTGAGGTTTCTAGCTAGGGATCAGCGGGCCCTCGGGGGCCCTTCAGGGGCAGGCGGCCTTCTCCGTTTGCTGCCTTGTCAGAGGGCCTGGTGCAGACTCACGTCATCTTTGATTCTGTCGGGCCTGAGCAACTCATGGCACCCACTCCAGAACCGATCATGGAACGAATGAGGGGACCAAGGGTGAATCAACACACAGCAAGAGAAACAAATATTGTGTATTAGTGCGCATATGTGGACTCTAGAAACATGGTATAAATGGTAAGGCGAAATAGACACACATAGAATAGATAAATGGATACCAAAGGGGAAAAGGGGAGGGGGAGGAATTGGGAGATTGGGACTCGTGTGCGTGTGCTAAGTGCTCGCTCAGTCGTGTTTAGCTCTTTTGTGACCCCACGGGTTGTAGCCCGCCAGGCTCCTCTGTCCATGGGATTCTCCAGGCTGGAGTGGGGTTGCCATTTCCTCCTCCAGGGGATCTTTCCCACCCAGGGATGGAACCTGCCCCTCCCGGATTCTTTGTCCTTGAGCCACCAGGGGAGCCCGTACATGACTGACACGGTGAATGAACCAGATAACTGAGGAGAAGGTGGTGTGTAGCGCAGGGAACTCTACTTAACGCACTGGGGTGGCCTGGATGGGAAGGAGACGGAGGGGCCCTGTGTGTGCAGACGGCTGATTCCCTCTGCCGCGCAGGAGACGCTCACGCGACGTGGTAGAGCAGCTCTTCTCCAATAAAAACTAATTCTAGAAGCACATGCTGCCATCCCACTCCTGGCTTGCTGGTCACTGGTGCTGAGGGCAGGGGCCGCTGGCTCGATGCCATCACCCCGGGTGACTCTGGGTGGCGGCCGTGTCCCTGAGGCCGTCTCCTCTCTCTGGCTCCGTGGAAGGGCCACATCCAGGGTGTGCGGGTCTTATCTAGAGGGACTCAGATCTATTATAGACCAGAGGCCCCGGCGGACGAAGGGCTTGCTGGGTTCGTGCAGTGAATTAGCGACAGAGCTAGACTTGAGCTAGGGTCTCCTGCCCGCTCTAGCCCAGAACCCTCTCCTCTATAGGGCGCTTCCCAGCAGACCTGAGACCCCCACCCACCCTGACTGGCATCACACAGACCGCTCTGTTGGGAAGCCCTGGAGACCGCTGCTGTTTTAGGTTGAGAGCGAGTGCATGCGTGTGCTTTATGTGTCTGTGTGTGCTCACGCGCGTGTGCGTGGTGCCAGCTTGCTGGGAAGAGGCGCACACTTGATAACGTGGCTGCCCCACCCAGCCTATCACCAGCTCCCAGCCTGTGCTCTGGCCTGCTTGGGCCATTACCGCCCGCCTGTAATGGAATCGGCTGCCCTGGTTAAGTGTTCACATTAAATTAATACCTCCTCCGCGGAGACAATCAGTTGGCATTTAATTTGTGTTTCCTTGTGAGCAGCAGAATGCAGCTGGGCAGCTGGGCCTCTGATGGGCACGTCTGGGAGGCGTCCCTCCCCCCAGATCAGGGGCTGGGTGCGGGCGGGAGTGCCTCAGTACACGGGGAAGGGGGTGGTGAGCGTGGGGCGGCAGGGCTGGGAGGTGCCCATGCCAGCAGGGCTCGGGGGCCGGGGGCCTGTCCACGCACAGGCTGGGGCCCGGCCCCTGCGGTTCCTGGAGAGAGAAGGTGCGGTCAACCGACCAGAGCAGGGAGTTGGGGGCCGCGGAGGCCCACGGGCTCCCGCGCTGGGCTGCCCACAGCGCTCTTGCCACCCTCTTGCTCGTCTCTTTCTTTCTCTGCCTCCGCCGTGAACTGTTTGTGGTCTTGGACAAGGAGGGTGGCGTGGAAGGTGGAAGTTGACCCGGTTGTGAATTTCTAGTTCTCTAGGCAGCTCAGTAAAAGTCAGTGGGTAGGGGCCTGCTGAGCACCCGCTCTGATCTGTAGCCCACTGGCTTCAGCGAGACTGCATTTGAGGAAGGGTCGCCCTGATCTGCCTGGTCCTCCAGCTCAGATGTTAGTCTAGACGAGGAGCTGGCAGTCGGGCCCCGGCTTCACGGCGAGGCTGGGGCAAGGCACGCCCACACGGGGAGGGCAGGGGCACCGCTCTCTGGCTCTGTGGGCGGGTGGGCAGGCGGGCAGCATGGCTCCAGCAGGTCCCCGGCCAGAGTCACGTGGCAGCCCGCACCCAGCTGCTCTGGCGTGAGCACCCTGGGTGCCAGCTGCAAACTGCCCTCCGCCCATCTGCCCACCGCCGGAGGCAGGGCCCACGCTCGCCCCCAATGAAGTTTTCCACCCATGGCTCCGGCCCAGCCTCACCTGAGCTTGTTTCCCATCACCTGGGTGAGCTGGCTTGGGCGTGCCGACGGCGGCTCGCCCTCCCTGGCAAGGCGTGGACCATTCCTGTGGCCCCTCCCAGCTCCCCGGGGGCCTGGCCGCTGGAGGCAGCCGTGGGATCCTGCAGCCTTGGAGCCTTGAGCCTTGGAGCGTCTGCGGTGTGCTTGCTGTGTGCCAGGGGAGGGGCTGGGCGTGTGCACACACACCCGTGGACCCCGTGTTGTTCTCACAGCCTCAGAGGGGCTGCTGCGCTTCCCGCCCAGAGAGGGTGCCTGACTTGTCCGAGTCACACAGCGGGCCAGCAGCAGGGCAGCATGCTACCCTGGTCTCCCGCCGCCCCCGCCCTGGGGTCTCCAGGACTTTCTCCCCAGCGGCCCCGCAAACTGTCCGCGGGGACTGAAATGGTTTTCCGGGGGCTGCACCCGCTTTCCTCCAGAGCTGGAGCCCCGGAGCCTCTCTCTGTGGCCGACAGGAAGTGAAGCAGCCGTGAGTCAGTCTCACTGCCAGTGACTTCAGCTCGGCCTTCCGCCCCCCGAAGCCAGGCTTTGTGGCCCCTTTCCTGCGGGTCTGCGTGTCGCCCCGCGCCCGTGGGGGCGGGGAGACCCTGGTCCTGTTGTTGGCTGGGGGTGGGGGCGGGGGGCTGGCCCCGAGGCGCCTCCCCTCCCCCCAGCAGCCTGCCCAGACTTCCCATCCATCACGTGGTCCAGCGGTGGCTCCTCAGGAATGCAGGGCGACCACATCTGGCTGGGTCTGGGGGTGGCGGCCGCCTCCGCTCCTTCTGCTAAGATGGAGGCCAAGCCCGTGTGGACCCCGGGGAGGCATCTCTTCCCCCCGCCCGCCACACCCCTGCCTGGGCCTGGAGCTGCGGGGAGTGGGGCAAACACACTTTCCCCTTCTCCTGGCCTGCTTCTGGCCTGGCCTGGCCAGCCCGCCCCGCGGCGGGGCCTCTCCCAGGGGAGGCTCTGGAGCCAAGTGGACGGTGGGAGCTGAGTGGCGAGGCCCCCAGGCTGGGGCTCAGACTGAGGCCGCCCTCCAAGGGGCCCCGGCTGGGGAGGGTGCTTGCCACCTGGGTCATCCATCCATTCGTTCAGCAAATCCATTCAACAACTGTCTGACTCCTCACAAGTGAGGCTGGGGTTAGGGCAGGGAGCCTAGTCATCATGAACGGCTGGGGAGGGGCCAGACCCCCACTTTAGACCTGACTCCTGCAGTGCCCCTCTGTGCGCCCTTCCCCACCTAGAACCCGCGTCTCCCCCGTGTCCTCCGGGCCCCGACAGGCCAGGCGCAGGGTGCCCGAGACCTCTGGAGGCGGGTGCTGAGGAGCTGGCCGTGCTGTCTGCACGCACATGTACATCTGTGGGCTCGCTGGCCTGAGCCCGGAGTGCAGGGGCAGAACGGCTCTTCTTGGGCGTCCCCGGGGCGTGCTGGGCTCACACTCCGCCTCCTTTATAGATGGGGAGACTGAGGCTCCGAGCGGTAGAAGCAGATGCCGGGTTCAGACTCAAGCCCTTCGGCCGGGGCAGGGGAGGGCGGCCCGCTGTCCGTGCCCTGGGCACCCCTGCACCTCACCTTCCTTATCTGTGTACTCAGAGGTGTGGTCTAGGTGGACTCTGGTCCTTTTCAGCCTTCGTTTCTGGAAGTTCTCTGAGTCTCTTGTTTCTAGAATAGCAGCCTGCCCCTACCCCAGCCCCCCGGGCCGCTGTGTGATTCTGGGGGAGGGGCCTTATGCTTCTGGACTCCAGTGTTTTCATCAGTCCCCTGGAGATGATCTAACCCGGCCTAGAGGTTCCTGAGAGGCTGAAGGCAGGCTCTGTGAAGCGCCCGAGGGCGGTGCCGGGCACACTGTCGGCGCCCCGTCCGTGGGGGCCGCCCAGTCACAGCAGCGTCAGCACCGCCGTTGCCCATCCTTCCTGCTTTGTGAGCATCCACAGCGTAGGACGCTGTGAGAGCCGTGGCTGGAGGGCGTCCACAGGTGGGGCCAGGGTGAGAGGATGCTGGGGCCGGAGACGGTCCCCGTGGGCTGGTGGGAGCCAGAGCCAGATCTGGGCCTGAGCACGCCGCAGCGTGGAGGAGACGGAGGCTGGTCTGCTGCCGTCCCTGGCATCATGGGCTGGCTCCGTGGATGAGACGCCGCTGCAAAGCGGCCCCGGGGCTGATGGTATCCTGCGGCCTGCCAGGTCAAGCCTGGACTCAAGGAGGGAAAACCAGGGGAGTGGCTGCCTTGGTTTGGAGGAGAGATGACATGTGAGACAGGCCTGGGAGAATGGATTGATTTCAGGAGGCTCAAGTGGCGGAAGGGAAAAGGGAATCGGGTTACCTCTGATGCTGTCGCCTCTGTCTGTAAAATGGGGACCACGCTTAGGGCAGGATTAAGTGATAATTTATCTTTTGAGTATATGAAGGCCCGGCATGGTGTCCACCACCCAGAAACTGACCAGTAAGTGTCCCTCTCTCCACTCCCTTCAAGAGAAAAAAGACTGGAAGTTTTATGATCTGATGGGTCAGGGCGGGCAGGGATGGATCCAAGTGGTTCAGGCTGTCCTGGCCCTGGCTAGAGTTGCCTGGGTGCTCTGGGCTTTCATTTTCCCACCTGTAAAATGGGAGGCGGTTTCTCTGCAGCTTCACAGCCCACTGTGTGCTCAGCAGCCCCTGACCCAGGGAGGTGTGTCCCCTCTTGGTGGCAGCCGGCTTCTCCTTGGCTTCCTGCTGGCCTGTCTTTGCTTATGTTGGTCCTGATGCCTGAAACTCCCCTCCTGCTGAAACCAAGCTCCTGTGGGCAGATCCAGGTCAGGCAGGGGAGGGGACGGGCCTGGGAAGCAGGTGTTGGAATGTCCTAGAGCCCACAACATGGTTGACCAGTTTCTGGCTCAGCTTCGCGCTCCCTCCCCCTCGTCTGAGTTGCTGTGAATGCAGGGCATCTGGGGCTCCTTAAGAAACATCACTCATCCATCCTCTCACCCCAGTCAGCCCGAGCAGCTGAAGGGCAGAACGTTTCTGCGCTGTCAATGTGGAAGCCGGCACGGCCAAGCTTTCCCGCCGAGGGCCGGGAGGGGAGGTCAGCGTGGGCAGCGGGCTCAGGTGTCAGGCCAGATGCTGTCAACACACAGGGGTCCTTCCTGGGTCTCCTGGGGGAGGGGCTCCGGCCGGCCACCCATCCAGCTCTGGAAATGAAAGGCCGGTGAAATCATTTGTGCAAGCTCACCTGGGGTGCAGCTTAGCGAGACGAGGGGGCCACACAGAGCGCCTTCCGCTGGGGAGCTCTGAGAGGCGAGCCCCACCCCAGACCCGCTGAACCGGCTGTGCACGTGAGCGCGGCCCCGGGTGACACCCACACTCGCCCCAGTTGGAACCTGGAGGCTTGAGAGCTGGGCTTGACTCGAGTCCCACCCCTGCTGACTGTGTGGCCTTAGACAGGTCACACCTCTCTGAACCTCAGCTCTCTCATCTGCAAAATGGGTTTGGGGAAAACGTCTTTACAGGAGAGGGTTAAGAGGTCAGATGAAGGCCAGTGAGATGTGTCCAAGGCACTGGGCCCAGCTCAGGGGACTTGAGCGGTGCTCGCCAACCAGTGGCTGCTGCTACCGCGACTGTGTCTGAGGATCCAAAGACGTGGCTTGTGTTCCCGCTCTGGGGTGACCTGACACAAATTGCTTTCCTTTGCTGGGCCTCACTTTTCCTGTCTGTTCAATGGGTCTGTTGACCCCCTGCCCCAGCTTCCTAATGAGAAGGTTGCTTCCAGGAAAAGGAAAGGTGAGAGGGGGCTGGCCTCATCCCAGAGGCTCCTCTGAGAAGCTGGTGTGTGTGGGGGTGAGATGCCCCCGGGTGCCCACGTCTCATCCCTCGCCGCCCCCCCGCCCCGTTATCTTGCTGTTGTTGCAGGAACGCACCAGCGAGGCTGGCCTCGGGGGCCGGGCTGCGGCCAGCGCCCTCCCTTGGCCCTGCTCTGCTCAGCAGCTTTGGAAGCCCGTCCCCTGCCCCGCTCAGGGCAGCGTGGCCAGGAGGGATGATTCAGCTTGGTCCTGTATTCTGGGCCCCGGCCTCCCTCGAGGGCAGCCCCGGACGCCCTGTGCGCCTCGGAGGGCTGGGCGCAGCCTCGGGCTTCTCCACACCTGGGGTCCTTCTTCCCCAGCTGTTCCCTGGCCCCGCGGCCCCGCCCACGGCATGCTAGGTGACCTTGGGCAGGTTCCTTCCACACACAGGGCCTCCGTGTCTCTGCGCCACGGGAGTGTTCGGTGCGACGATGCTGCCCGGGTCAGACTCTTAGATTCTCTCCCTGCCCCTCCTTGGGTCCCTCTGTATCTCTCATCCACACCAGGATGCCCACCCCAGCCCTGCTGCCCACGGGGCTCTGAACTCTGCCTCCCACGGCCGATTGAGGCCCGGCCGCCACCGCCGGGGGCTGGTGAAGTCCAAAGGGAGGGAGGAGTGTGTGTGTCCTCTGGGAGCCCTGCCCGGGGCCGTCTGTGCCTCGTGTGGGAAAGAGGAGGAATTTTCCTCTGTGTGTGCAAACAGCATCCGTTTTCTCTTGTTTCCAAAAGACAGTGACGTAACCCGCTCTTCAGCCATCCCTCCCCTCTGGCCTATTTTTAGCTGGCCCCAACAGCATCCTCAAGGCTTCCAGGCCTGCCTGCTCTGAAGCCATGTAGGGAGGCAGCCCCGGGGTGAAGAAAGAGAGAAGTCCCCGGTCTGGCTGTCCCGCGGTGGAGAAGGGCCGGCTCTCTGGGGCAGCAGGACCATCTGGATGGGGAGGGGGTCAGGGCTCCCACAGGCCCACGGTCCACAGGGAGCCCAGCAGGGTCACTAGCTCCTGATCTGGAGCCCCCAGCCTGAGTCTGAGTCCTGGCCCCGCCAGCCCTCACCCTCACTTAGGCATGAAACGTGCTTGTGTCTGACTCTGCGACCCCATGGACTATAGCCCACCAGGCTCTTCTGGCCACAGGGTTTCTCCAGGCACGAATACTGGAGTGAGTTTCCGTGCCTTCCTCCAGGGGATCTTCCCAACCTAGAGGTCTCCCGCACTGCAGGCCGATTCTTTACCATCTGAGCTGCCAGTGAAGCTCAGGCATTAAATAAGTGAGACTTACATCTCTTTTTTTGTTTTAATGTAATAAAACAGACCTGGGTTTGAAGTCCAACCCCATCCCCTAACTAGCTGTGTGTCTTTGGGCAGGATATTTAACCTCTCTGAGCCTCAGTTTCCTCATCTGTAAGACAAGGATGGTGACAGCTATGTGGGAGATGTCTTTGTTGGGTAGGGTAGGTGGCAGGAAAGATTGCCTCTGAGGTTGCAATGGTTGGCATGAAAAAAGTTTGTTTCTTGTGGGTGCAAAGGAGAGCCTGAACGTGGTGTTGGCTATAGCCTGGCACCTGAGAACAGCCTCAATACCGCGTCTCACAGGAACGCAAGGAGCAGCAGCTCTTGTGCATCACTTTACACTGTGTGTGCACGGGGCCGGGGGGGTGGGGGTCCCTCCCACCGCCGCCTCCCGGTGGGGCTGCGCTCATGCCCGGAGCCTCGTGCCCTGGCATCGCACATCAGCCCGCCGCCCCCAGCCTGGGAGCTCGGGGACACAGGCAGGGCTGGCATCCCTGCTGCACCTTCCTCAGCCAGCGCGGGCGCGACCCAGGGTGGCTGCTGGCATTGTGCCTGGGGGTGGACTGTCCGGGGGAGGCCGCCCTCTGACCGCCTGTCCCTCTTGGCTGTTGCAGATGGGAGGAGGAGCTCGCCAAGCGCGTGAACCTGCAGACCATGGTGGACACGCTGCAGGAGGTAAGAGGTCCCGACTGGGAGAGGCTGGGGGGCGGGCCCCGCGGTGGCAGGCCGAGGCTGCGGGCCAGTTCCCAGCTCAGCCTCTCCTCCGTGGAGCCTGGGGCCTCTCCCACCTCCCCCGCTTCGGGGCTGGGAGGGCGCCCCCGGCTCACAGTTGCAGAAAGCCTGGGCTCAGGAGTCCCATCGCTGTCTCAGCCACGCAGGCCTGTGCTCGGGGCCTCGGGCCTCGGCAAGGGTGGTGAGCTTCCTGCCAGGTGGGCTCCCAGCCCCGGCGCGTGCTCCGTGGCAGGGTGAGGGCGGCCTCTGGCTTTTCTGGCTCGCTGGCTATGTGTTCTGGGCCCTGCTTCACATGGGCTGATGGTGCAGCCGGGGCAGCAGACTAGACCTCAGCTCTGTTCTCCTCTCAGCCAAATGGGCATAGGAGCGGCAACCCCGTGAGAAGCCGCGGACGGCTCCTTTTAACACTGAAAAAAATCGCCTTCTGATAGTTAAAGCATTGATCATCTATATAAATAAATAACCAGAGAAGAAAGAAAGAAAATAAGCATTGATCTTCTAAGGAAGTTAGGGAGGGATTAAAATAATGTCAAGGAGACATTAAAAGACATCAATGTCGAGGAGTGGTTAAAATAATGTGTAGAAGGAAAAGGATGAATGTTCCCTCCCCCTGCCCCGCCCCACCCCTGCTTTCTTTTGTGAGAAAAGGACTTTTTACTTTGCAAACGTAGCATGTTCATGGTGCAACATTCGGAAAGTTCAGAAAAGCGCAGAGAAGAAAATAAACTTCCCTCTGGTTCTCCCTGCCTCACTGTTGCTGAGTTGGTGCGTGACCCTCTGGTCTTCTCTGTGCGTAAGCCCTGGATGTGCACGCGCCGTGAGGCTGACACACGGATGGTGGCACTCGTCACATTTGACATACATTGACCTGCTATTTTGACCCGCTGGAATCACTTTTATATCCACTTTTTCTCTCACTGTCTGCCATGGATTTTTCCATCCAATGAATAGTTCTTGGAAAAGAATTGTTTTAGGCCGAGGGGTGAAGTGAGGGCTGAGCGGGGAGCCAGGCTGGGTCAAGGTCTTGGCTCCCCGCTCCTGGGGCACAAAAGCCCCCGGCTTGGTTGAATGTCAGGCATCCTTCAGGGGCTCTAAACCCAGGTGTCCGGCCTCTCCGCCCCCCCATCGGGGAGCCCGCCCAGACCCCCCTGACCACTCCCCAATCTCCGTCCCCCGTAGGCAGCGCAGGAGGCGGAAGCCATCCAGGAGGAGATGAACGAGAAGATTGAGCGTCTCAAGGCCGAGCTGGTGGTGTTTAAGGGGCTCATGAGTGACGTAAGTGCCTCCGGCCGCCACTCCCCAGGTGTCATGACCCCCCTCCCCACCCCCCCACCCATCATGCAGAATGCTTCATTCACTCCGAGGCTCCAGAGCTCAGCTTCTAGTTAGAGTCCTGGCTGGCTGCGTTTGACCCGTGAGGATGACGGATGCATCCGAGATCAGGCTCCCCTCCCCTCCCCCCCCACCTCCGCTTCCCGTGGTCTGAGTAGAGATGCATTAATCAGCTGCTTAACCCATCCGCCCGCTCCGGGCTCCTCTGACGGCCTGTGTGCGTTCGCCCCGACTGCGCCAGTTCACCAATGTGCGGGCAGGGGGTGGGGGCGGCCCGGGGCCTCCATGTCTGGGCGCGGTGGGGGCCGATGGCAGGCTGAGGGGGACCCCGGGTCTGGTCTGCACCGGCCCGAGAGGCCACCTGGGCCAGCGGCCTCCCGGAGGTTGCTCTGTTGAGGCGGGACTGGCCGGTGTGCGCGTCCTTGGGACAGTCGGAGCCCCTCTGAGTCACCTTGGGCGGGGGCGCGGGGGGCGGAGCAGCTGTTGGCAGAGCAGCGAGGACCTCCTTCCTGCTGGGGACCCAGTTTCCTGCCACCTTCGAGCCGCGGGCAGTATGTAGAGAGAGGCTGCAGGAGGGAGACAGAGCCCAGGACGGGTGCCTCCACCAGCCATGGCTCTGGCCCTGGGCGGTGTGAGGCTGGGTGGCTGGAAGAAGCCGGGAGGCTTCCTTTACCGGGGTCTGGGGGACCCCCACCCATCTGAGGTAGCCCCCGCCGTCAGCCCGGGAGGAATCTCTGCGAGGGACAGGTGGGGCAGGCCCGCTGCGGGAGCAGGGCGGCCTTTCAGCGGTGGGACGCGTCTTTTTCCCTTGTTCCGACAAAACAACACTGACGCCGTGTCTTCTGAGAGGATGCCTTCCGGCCCTTGGGAGACGGGCAAACGCAGTCTCCCTCCGTCCCCACGGCGCCCACATCCCCCCGCCCCTTGCCCCTTGCCCGAGCCACTGGCCTGACCCTCCACGCCCAGCAAAGGCTGCAGGAGCCCTCTCGGACTGCGGGCCCTCCTGGCCGGCCCCCAGGAGCCTCCCCACCCCTGCCCAGCCCCAGCCTGGGCTGCCCCCCGCCCCACTCACGTAACCCCCCGCTGTCCTCCCTGCAGCCCATGACAGACCTGGACACAAAGATCCAAGAAAAAGCCATGAAGGTGGACATGGACATCTGCCGCCGCATCGATATCACGGCCAAGCTGTGCGATGTCGCACAGCAGCGGAACTCGGAAGACGTGTCCAAGATCTTCCAGGTGACGAGGGCCGCCCCGCTCACCAGCCGGCGCTGCCCGCCCCGGCCACCCCGCCCTGGGCCCCTCACACCCCGCCCGTGTCCCTCCCTGGCCGACCCCCACGTAGCCTTGGCCCAGCGCTCCAGCCTCCCAGGAAAGTGTAGAATCAGGGACCGCACAGACTCAGGCATGTGTGACTCCATCAGCCAGGCCGACCGCTTCATCCTACGTCTGAGGACACCACTCACCCGTGGGGTGGGGGGCGACGTGACGGGCTCCCAGAAGAACGTGGCAGGGCTGGGACGAGGACTCAGGTCTCCAGACCCTCCGGGGCTCAGTCCGTCTGCCTACCTTGGGCCCCTGCCCTGCTTCCTGCCTCTCCTGGGAGCAGGAGCCGGGGACCAGGGCCGTGGCCGGGGAGCCTGGCCAGACTGTGGGAGCCCTAGGCAAACCGGCCTGAGCCCTAGCCCTCGGGCCTCAGAATTCAGAAGGGGAACTGTTGACCCGCTGACTCTTTTTTCACTCCCACATTGAGACTCATTCAGCACCCCACTTCCCTACCCCCAGCAAGCACGCGTCTGTGTCCAGAGTGAAGGCAATGGGTTAGCACTGGCGAGTGTCCTCCAGGGAGGGCTTGGGGGCCGGTCCAGCTGCCCAAAGGGCGTCTGTCATTCTCCAAAGGCTGCTTCTTGAGTTTGGAGCTGTGGTTTGGCTTCTGCTTGAGCCCAGGGCAGAACAGCATTTCACTGGCTCTAAGTGTGTGACTCTGGATGTAGTGGGGTGAGGTCTGGGCTCGCCTGGGTGCCTCCTTGCTGCCCCTCTGCGGGGAAGCAAGGGCCCGTTTCAGCCTTTGTCTGGTTTGTCACATCTTGTCTGCTTGGAGTGGAGGAAGCTTGTTGAACCCGGGGCTGCCTACCTGTCGCCTTTGCATGGGAGTAGGGGGGCTCTGGGAAGCTCGGAGCCATCTGACCTGCGTGAGGGCTGGTCCATCTCTCCGGGGAGCTCTGAGACATCTGGCCGGCCGCATCTCCAAGCCCCCCAGCTTAGGGAAGGGGCCAGGCCGTCTGTCCCTCCGTCCCGCATGCCTCCCCGCCTCACGCTTTCTGCTAACGCCACCTGCTTCCTAGAGGGCCTGCATCCTCCCGGCAGTGGCCGTCCCAGCCACACTCCATCCGTCCCTCAGGACACCTCCCTTCCCAGTCCACCCTGCCCTCCATTCTGGCAGACCCGCCCAGTGACCCTTGATCTTTCTCTTCCCGGGCCAGGTGGTCCCCAAAAAGAAAGAGCGTAAGGTGGCTTCCGACGACGACATCTCCGAGCAGGATGGGGAGGTGAACCGGTTCTCGGACGACGAGGTCGGCTCCATGAACATCACAGACGAGATGAAGCGCATGTTCAACCAGCTGTGAGTATCCTTGCTGCCTTGGCGCCTGGGGCTTCTGTTTCCCCGGATTGCTAGGGCAAGGGGTGCAAACTGGTGCCCTGGGCTGGCTGACAGGTAGCCTCCAGATGTTTTGTTGGTCAACGTGGTGTTCTGCGAGAATCTGGATTCATTCTCAACATTTAGTCTTTGGGGAGTTTCACATTTTCAGAAAAGGCCAAGCTGGTGATAGTGCTCATTTCTCTTGTTTAGTTGCTGAGTTGCATCCGACTCTTTGCGACCCATAGCCTGTAGCCCACCAGGCTCCTCTGTCCGTGGGATTTTTCAGGCAAGAATACTGCAGTGGGTTGCCACTGCCCTCTCTAGGGGAGCTTCCCGACCCAGGGGTTGAACCCATGTCTCCTACGTGGCAGGCAGATTTTTTATTGCTGAGCCACTGGGGAAGCCAAATAGTGGTCATATTTGTGGACAACTGTTTGTTTTTTTTAATTGCGATATAACTGACATTGTAAATTTATTTTAGTTTCAGATATGCAACATTGTGGTTCAGTATTTGTATATTTTGTGAAATGCTCACCACAATAAGCCTAACATTCATCACCATACCAAGTAGAATAATTTTTTTTTTCCCTTGGGTTAAACGGCGGCCTGGGTTAGTGGCAGAGTCTGGGCTCTGGTGTGGTCAGTGGTGGGCTGGAGCCGGTTTGTACCAGCTCGTGAAAGGTGATGTCTGCCCACTCCAGGTTCAGCAGTGGCACGCTAATAGCTTAAAATTTGCACGATGGGAAACTGTCACATGCTACCAGTCTGGGCGGGGCTTCCCTGGGGGCTCGAGAATCCGCCTGGCAATGCAGGAGACTCGAGTTAGATCCCTGGACTGGAAGCTCCCCTGGAGAAGGAAGTGGCAGCCCACTCCAGTGTGCTTGCCTGGGAGACCCCATGGACGGAGCAGCTGGGCGGGCGGCAGTCCACGGGGTCACAAAAGGGCCGGATGTGACTTGGTGAGCAAAGAACATGAAGTGCCAGCACCTGGGCACTGCCCTCTGGCCTCTGCAGGCGGCTGGTTTGCCGGAGACGAGCAGGGTTCGGGTGCCTAGGGCAGGGACCCGTCGTAGCCCTGGTCTGTCCGGTCTACACTTGCAGTCCTGACCCACCTCTGGTTCGCGTCCGCGTGGTGTCCTGGGCGGGGTGGGGAGGGGGGCGGCTGCAGGCGCCGGCTGATTCAGCTCAGGGCCGTGGTCAGATGGCAGGCTGGGGCTGAGTCTCTGAGTCTACTTCCCCCCGCCCCACGGGCCTGCCCTCTCCCCACAAGTCCCCTTCTGGTCGTCCCCTGAGCCCTGGCCCAGCGCTCCATCCTCCTTCCCACCCTCGGGTCTCTGAGACTCACGGTCAAGCACGCTTTCCGGCCCGGTGGCCCTGCCCTGGAGTCCCGGGCGTCCTAACAGCAGGGCTGGACTTGAGCGCTTGACTCCGATGAGCCGTCACCACCCTCACGGCGCCCCTCCAGGAGGGCCTCTCCTGTCGCTGGTGCCCTAGCCAACATACTCGTTTCAGAAACCAGGGGCCCGGGCCTCTCCAGACCATTCCTGCCGCGCTTGGGGCTGGCCCAGGGGAGTCGAGCCCAGCGCTCACTCCGCCCAGCCTTTCATCACAGACGAGGAAACAGCTCAGAGGGGACAGCGAGTCAGGATAGAGCCTGGACTTCGGGCCAGTGCTATGTCCTCAGAGGGATTTCCCTCTCTCTGTCTCTCCGGCCACGCCATCCCCACCCCGGCGACTCGGCAGGGGGGAGACGGAGTCAGACTCGGGCGGGTTGGGTTTGCGTGATACGTCCCTGTGCTTTCTGTTCCCTTGAAACAAAACTGAGATGGCTCTGTGTTTGCGGAGAAAGGGAGTTGCTGTTTTGAGGGTAACAAGGAGACTCCTAGATGTTCGATTAGTCTTTCAACACCCCCTCCCCACCCCTTCTCATGGGCTTCCCCTGTGGCACAAGTGGTCAAGAACCTGCCTGCCAGTGCAGGAGACGTAAGAGGTGCAGGTTCGATCCCTGGGTCAGGAAGATCCCCTGGAGGAGGGCGCGGCAACCCACTCCAGTGTTTTTTGCCTGGAGCACCCCCATGGACAGAGGAGTCGGACGTGACTGAAGCTACTTAGCATGCAAACATGCACCCCTCCCGTCTCATGTTCTCATCTTTCACTGATGAGAGGGGCTTTGGAAGAGAACCTTAGGTCAGGTCTAGGTTTTCTGAAGGTTGCTGTGGGCATTCTTGAGTGTCCAGCTGGGTTTATGCCCCAGAGACCCTGGCTGGGCTCATTTGGTAGAATTAAAGGGCTTCTTTGAAGGAACTGTTTCCCCAGGCTTTCATCAAGTCGCCAGGAATCCGCAATCTGCCCAGAAAGCAGGCAGGGCCGGGTTGGCGGGCTGCGGGTGGTGGTGGAGTGAGCCAGAAGGCTGTGCTCCGGGGTGTATGAGTTTTCTCTGCCATGCTGCAAAAATGGGCAACTGAGCGTTGACAGGTCTAAACTGGGTTTAGTATTACACCGATCAGTTAGATTGATCTGGTTGTCAAGCTGCCTAAGTTAAAGCAAAACAGAATTCTCTGATGACCCCTCCACCTTGGCAGTTCTCACCAAAGCCAGGCAGACCACACCCTGGGCCAGGCCCTGGCCCCCTCCCACCGACCTCCCCGCTGCCTCTGGGCTGAGACCCAAGCCAGAAGCTGCCACCGGCCAGCTCCTCTGAAGTCTTTGAATAACTGCGCCCGAGTCAGGGCTGTTTGTTTGGATCAAAATCAGTTGCTTGGGCTTCAGATCCCAGAGGAGGGGAGCAGTGTGCTCCCTTCTCTGCACCGTGGCCACGCCTCTTCCTTGATCCCGCCCCCACATCTGGGGGGCCTGTCCTTTCTCCTCCTCCGTTCCTCAGCCAGGGTTTCCCTCTGGGCCCAGCTGCCAGGAAGGAAGTGAAATCAGCAGTCCAGTAGGCGATGCGGTGATGGGTCGACCCTTGACCCGGGGGCTTGCCCGGAGCTGTCTGGGCAAGGGGCTGGCAGTGCCTCCCTGGGCAGCCGGGTCCCAGCCCTGGTTGCCGGATGCCGGGAGCCACCTACAGGCTCTTGCAGGAACTGCTTTCTGGGGGGAGCCGTGCTGGGGGGCGCGCTGGACAGCGCTTCTCCTGAGACTCGGGCTCTGCCCAGCGGCCCCAGCAGGTGGGGAGCAGTGCACTACAGGATCCAGAAAGTAGCTGAAGGAGTGAAATCCCTTTGAGCCTCAATTTCCTTATCTGTGAAATGGGACTGACAATCATACTGACCTCATAGGACTGTGTGAGGATGGGATGAATCGCACTTTAGTATATGCCTGGTCATCAGTCCTGTGATTGTGTTTTGATGGCGAGGAAAAAGCCACAGAAAACAGATAGATCTGGCTTTCAGCCCTAGTTTATTCTTTCTGAGCTGCAGTTTCCTCATCTGTAAAATGGGAATAATAACACCCACCTTTCTAAGTTGCAGAGAAGATTATATGAATCATCTCGGGCATCGTAGGGGCTCCAGAAACGAGTTGTTAAATGAGTGGAAACCATTCACAAGACACTATCTTTAAGTCTTCATTAATGAAAGACTGGCATCTTTAGGAATACACATTTTAACTTGTATCCATCGTACATGAATGTGCTGTGCATTTGAAGAGCTGCGCTCCATGGAGAAGGCGCATGTCCCCTCTGGCCGCTGCTCTTGCGCTCTTGGACAGCCAGCTGGCAGGCCCCTCCCCGGGCCGCTGGAGCCTGGCTGCTCACGCATGCCCGCCCGTGCACCCACAGGCGGGAGACCTTCGACTTCGACGACGACTGTGACAGCCTGACCTGGGAGGAGAACGAAGACACCCTGCTGCTCTGGGAGGACTTCACCAACTGCAACCCGAGCCTCGACCTGCAGGGCGAGGTGAGCCAGCAGGCGGGCGCGGGCCTCGTTCCGTGCTGCCTCGCCCTTCGTTCTTTCCCGGCAGCCCGCACCGCCCGGTAAGTTGTCCGCTCTGTTCCGTTTCTGCAGCAAGAGGAAAACCTCGGCAATTTGATCCACGAGACTGAATCCTTCTTCAAGACGAGAGACAAGGAGTACCAGGAGACGATCGGCCAGATTGAGGTGGGGTGCCCGCTTGTTCGTGTCCCCCGTCGTGACCCCCGAGGCCCCAGGGATTTAAGTGCCCGTGTGGACAGGGGCTGGCATAGCGACACAGGATTGGGAGGCAGGAGGACCCACTGATTCTCCTGGCCTGGTGCTGGGCAAGTCACCCCTCTCTTGGGTAGGGCCTCAGTTTCCTAACCTGTAAAATGGGGGTGGTGATACCTGTCTGCCCCAGAGAGGTTTCTTCTTAAGTTATTTGACTGACATGATGATCTCAAATTAATGGGAACTGACACTTGAATGATATCAAGTGACACTGGGCCCTGAGCCCTTTAACAATACACCTTCCTTGGTATTCCCACACCCTGTGTATGTACCCGGGGGGACTTGGGTGCCTCCACCCTGTGCAGTGGGTACTGTAAGCCCACTTTACAGAGGGGGAAACGAGGTGAAAGAGACCAAGTGACTTGCCCGAGGCCTCCCAGCCAGGAAGCAGCCTGCAAGCCCGGTTCTCCCTGCTCCAGAGCCTGTGTGTGTCTGCTTGGCCACACCTGTCTGTGAGAGTCAGTCATTATCAGGCTGCAGAAAGGGAAGCCCGGCTCCTCCCCCAGGGATGGAGCACTCGGTTGAGGAGAAGGGTCAGAAACACGAGCACCCGTTTCTAACGCAGTCCGCATGAAGGAGTGCCAAGGCCAGAGTTGCTAGGGCTACCCCACTGGTTACTAAGCGACCATTCACCTTCCACCGAAAGCGATTCTAGGGACCGGTAAGCAGAAAGCAGAGGACAGGGGGAGGGCCCTGCGGATGTGGTGCCCTGGATGGCCCCAGTGCCACGGCGCTGAGGCTGTGAGGTCGCCGCGAGGCTGGCTGCGAGGATGACGGGGCCTGCCCTCTCCCGTGTTGGCTCTTCTCAGCTGGAGCTGGCCACGGCCAAGAGTGACATGAACCGACACCTGCACGAATACATGGAGATGTGCAGCATGAAGCGGGGCCTGGACGTGCAGATGGAGACGTGCCGCCGGCTCATCAAAGGCTCCGCAGACAGGTACCTGCCCGCGTGCGTGCCCCCCGCGCCCATGCCCATCCTCCCCGCAGATGCGCCCGTCCTCCCCGTGCCCGCGTCTGTCCTCCCCGCAGATGCGCCCGTCCTCCCCGTGCCCGCGTCCGTCCTCCCTGCAGACGCACCTGTCCTCCCTGCGGACGCGGTGCCAGTGTCCTGGTGTGTGTGGGGCGGGCGGGGCGGTTATTGGGCTGCCGCAAAGTGCAGCCTGGAGATTTCATCTGCCAACCCATCTGTCCATCTGTCCGTGCCTCCAATTACCATTGGCCACGTACTGTGTGCGTCATACATCTGATCTCACGTGACCCGCACAGCCACCCTGTCCCCATTGTTGTGGGACTATAGAGGGCTACTTTGAGAAGGCTTGCTCTGTGCAAGACCCTGGGGATACAGGGATGAACAGGTCACAGCCCCTGCCCTCCAGGAGCCCACGCCCCACTTCCTGCTGAGCTGGTGGGTGGAGCAGGTGGGCGCGACTCACGTGGGTCCCTAGGAAGCAATTTTCCTTCCTTTCCCATCTTCTAACCCAAGGCCACGTGAGTTTGTCCCCAGGACACCATCAGCATCAGGCCTCTTTACTTGCCAGCACAGAGACAGCTCCTGCCCTTAGGGAACACGCAGCTTTTCGGGGGCGTGCGTGTGCAGTTGCTCGGTCGTGTCCGACTCTTTGTGACCCTGTGGACTGTAGCCCACCAGGCTCCTCTGTCCATGGGATTCTCCAGGCAAGAATACCGGAGTGGGTTGCCATTTCCTTCTCCAGGGGATGGATCTTCCTGACCCAGGGATGGAACCCGCATCTTTCACATTGGCAGGTGGATTCTTTACCACTGAACCACCTGGGGAGCTCAGGGGAGACAGACATGCTAATGATAAAATGACAAATACAGTGCTTGGCCCGGAGCACAAACATGTTAGTTATAATCGTTTCTCTCATTAGGACCGTGTTCTTGCGCCCTGTTGTTTGGGCCGTAAGAGACGGAGAAGCAGGGGGGAAGCTGTGTGTGTGTGTGTGTGTGTGTGTGTGTGTGTGTGTGTGTGTGTGTGTGGCCTGGGGCTTAGCATGTTACCTTCAGCTCACTGGTTCCCAGAACCCACTGCTGCTGTTCCCGTTGTTTGGATAAAGGAGTGTGTGTGTAGGCAGGGTAAAGAGCTTGCACCAGGCCCCCAGCTCGGCAGTGATAAGTTGAGAATTCGAACCTAGTGCTGTTAACCGCTATTCTATGTGGCTTCCCTTTGGGCTCTGAGTTAATTGCCCAGACGATGGGCGTGTAGAAACTGTACTGGACCCCTGGTTCCTGCTCCCATGGAGAGCTCAGCCCCAGGAAAGCTAGAGAGGCGGGTGCAGGGCGTCGCACGAGGTCTTGAGAGCCCTGTCTAAGCCCCGAGCTTCAAAGATTCTAAGGAAAGCCGAGGGGGGTTCTCGGGGAGGATCCCCTGTGGAGCCGAGGTTTCCCAGGAGGGGTCTCCAACCTTCCTGCTGTCTGCCCCAGGCTGCCTTCTGAAGTCTCCTGTTCTACCCTTCCAGGAATTCACCATCCCCAAGCTCCGTGGCCAGCAGCGACTCAGGGAGTACAGACGAGACCCAGGACGACTTTGAGCGGGAGGCGGACGTGGAGCCCATGGTCAGCTGATGACTGAGGCACGCCCCGCCCCAGCCCGCGCCTGGTGGTCTGGGCGATGGGGCCTCTGCACCCTCTCCCCACGGGGCCAGGAAGTGGGGCTCCCAGCCCTGACCACGCAGACTTCCTAGCCCTCCCTTCTCTGGAGGCCCCAGGGACCGCTGCTTCCTTCCTTCCTTTCTCCGCCCACCACCGACCAGTGCCCCTCTCCATCCACCCACCCAAGGAATGGTGCTGTCAATTTCTATTGTTCTCCACATGACAAGTGCAGACTTCTGTCCGGACGATGCAGTGCTAACTGTGCCTTTTCCCTTCAGCTGAGCCACTTTGAGCTCCAAAGAATTATTCCTAGCAGGTGTTTTTATACAAAACTCTAAGGTGAGGGCGGGGGTGGGGGGACCCCCCGGGTGTGGTCAATGCCTTTTTCTACCCTCCCACCTGCTCCTCTGATTGGCCATGAGCTCTGCCTTCCCGCCCCTGCTGGAGCTAACTTGGGATGGTCCACCTACCCCCCCAGGAAGGCGCTGTTTGCCTTCACCTTTGCAGGCCTGGGTGGGGACTTCCGAGGGGGGTGTTGCGTTTACCGAAAGGGAGAGGATAGAAGGAGGGAGGGAAGGACACATTTTTCTTTGTTTTTGGATCGAGTGGCAAAGCAGAGGGAGAAGGCACTGTCGGGGAAGGTGGAGCCTCACTGTGTTTAAACTACTATGCAAAACAACAAAACAAAACAAAAAAAGCAGCTTGCCTTATACCTTTGTGGGAGGCGGCCGCTCCCAACTAGCTCCCGGGTTTTCCTGGAGCTGGGAAGGAGGCAGAAGCTAGGGTGATCTCTCTCTCTCTCTCTCTGTGTGTCTCTCTCGCAGCCTCTGCGGGTGAGCACTGACTTGGGAGGGGGTTTGGTCAAGGTTGGTAGCAAGGCGGGGGTTCCAAGGACCTCAGCCACCTGACTGCTTGCTTTCTTGGGACTTCTGTGGGGTGGGGAGGTGGGCCCGGGGCAGGGGGTGGGGGGTGGGAATGTCTTTTTTTGCCCTGATGTTTTGTTTTGTTCTTCCCCCAGCCAACAATAAGGGGTTATAGATCTGAAACTTCTCTGTGAGAAAGTCTGGAGGGGGTCAGGCCTGGCATCCACCGCCTCCTCCGGGGAACTGGGTCAGTACCGCCTGCCAGCATCTGGTTCTCCGCTGAGCCCCAGCTGCCCACTGTCTGGCCACCGGCGGGCACTGGACGGGGAAGTGGAGGGAGGCAGTGGGGGCTGCTGGCAGAGAGGAGGTGACCGGAGCGGGAGCTCGCGAGAGAGCCGTGCCCATGGACATACGTTCACCTCTACAGCGATTCACTGATCGATTGATCCGCTGGAAAGTTAATCTGAGCCAGTATCTCTCCAGACTTTAGTGGACCTGAGTCAGAGGGCATCATGTGGAGGCCACCCTCGAATCCCAGCCGGGAGCCTGCAGGGCAGGCTTTACTTTTTTTTTTTTAAGTATGTTTTTGGACCCACTACTCACCACTACCGCTCCCCTGGTGTGAGTGGGGACTTTGCTTTTGTTGGCTCAGGAGCTCCTCCTGGAGGTCAGCGGGGCAAAATGCGCCCAAGGACCGGAGCGCCTTCCTACCCCGCGGCCTGTGTCTGCAGGCAGAGGAGGGGCTGCGAGTAGACCCGGCCCCCAGCCTTTCCTCTCCAGGGCACCAGTGATCTGTAAGGGCCTCCTCTCTCCTGTTTCCCCACCTGTTTTGCAATCTTAAAATCATTGTATATAATATTCATATAAATATATATATATATATGGAGAGAGAGGAGAGTGTTAGTGATGGCGTGTAATTTTTATTTATCAGAATTTGGTGGCCTTTATTGTAAGTTTTCTCCTTTTTTTTTGCTTTGTTTTTTTTTGTGGGGGAACCTCCTGCTGGTTCCCTGTAAAAGTCTGGCTGAACGTCTTCCATTCCCAGCATCTCTTAGCCAGATAGTCCCTCGTTAGGTATGTGAAGGGACGAGGTTTTGAAGGAGAGATCACCCACTTCCTCTCCTTCTCACTGACCCTTGTTCTAAAGGTTACAGGGTTCAAACATATCAGATTATTATTGTTGTTGTTGTTATTGTTGTTTTATTTTTATTTTAACCAAAGGTTATCAGAGCCAGTTGGGCTTGGACCTCAGCTGCTGAAAAGATTTTCCGTTTCCGGGAGGGTGGGAAACCAGCCACGCCCCCACCCCGGGCCTCCTCTGCCCAGGGTGAGGGAGGCATTGAATACCGTGGGCAGGTGGACAGAATGGAAGCCTGCCTCAGGGTGGTGGGAGAGTGACAGACCTATCTTTAGAATTAAGACAGTAAGGCAACAATATAAGTATTTAGGGGGTAACTAAGGTTACCGTGGTGATTGCTGTCCAGTAGTATTATTTTTCCTTCCCCCTTGTATACATAGGATATTTGTCTTTGGGGACTAGGGTACTCTGAATTTATCTAGGAAGTATGAAAGTGGCAGGAGCCAGGGTCAGATGCCGGCCAGGAAGATCCGTCCTGCTGGTTCTCAGTAGCTGCTCTCCCTGGGGAGCAAGCATTTGGGGCTGGTGGATGGGAGGACAGCAAGAGTTTTAGTGACCTGCCTCCTGGGTGTGGTCCTGGGCTTTGGCCTGGCTGCCTCCCTCCCCACCAAGTTCGTTTCTGAATTAGTTGCCAGTGGGCCCCGCTTGCCCCCTTTGCCATGGGCTCACAGCTTGCCAAGAAAGACCCCAACGCTCGCTGGGGCAGCACCAGGTCCAGTTGGGACCAACTGGTCCGTCCTTTGTAAAGATGTAAATACTTTATTTTGGTTTTCTATTTCTTAGCCCAGTGTCATATTGACATTGGTATTTCAGAATTGTTCTCAGATGGGTTCTCCTGTGCTGCCCTCTCTTGCTCTCCTATTTTGGGGGGTTTTATAAAAAGAGAGTGTTGGGGAGGGGCAGGGAAAGTAGCTTCCTTTGGGCTCCCTGATTGTGGAACACACACGCACACTTCTGAGATTCTGAACAGGGAAAAAAATGATTGACAAGTAAACACATTTTGTTTCCTTGTGGCAATATGTCTAGAGGTCTCTGACTGGCCTGTCTATCATGGACTTAGCTCCTTGGATGTAGCTCAGATGACCTTTGGAGAATCAAACCACTTTGGCTTGGGATGGGGGAGAGGGTGTGGGGCAGGGGGTCATATAAGGTGTAACTTAAGCTAAATGTAATCTATTTATAAAGCAAGAGACTCTCATCTATTTTTATGAAAGGAAAGGGTTTTTTAAAATCTAGGGTAGGCAGTTATGGTAGCCCAGCATTTTTCTGTGGACAAGATGCATGTTGCTGCTGGATTTAATATAATCAGTACCCCTCACCTTTTCTCCGCATCCTCACCACCTGCTCATTCATACCCATGGGCAGCTTCAGCAGGGCAAAGGTCACCCCTCACCCCATTTCTCTGTCCCTTGATACCCCAGCTCCTTGGCCATTGGAAGGCCAGGGGGGCGGGCACTTGTGGTAGTGGGCGGGCAGTGGGGAATTCAGAATGGAGTAGGGTGGTGGGAGGGAAAGGGGGCACTGGGTGGGGGACAAGCTCTGCCTCAGAGGGTGGGCTCTGGTTACTTGCTCCAATTCTGGTCTGCCAAGATCCATTGCCAAGTCAACTGTATTTGGGAGAGAGCTGAGAAATGAGTGGAAGATTTCCAGGCTCGGGGTGGGCTGTGTGTTAGTCTCGGGCAAATCCCTCACCGTTCCCCCTGCCAAGCCCTCAAAGCATTGAGGTAAAGGCACCCTCCGCCCATAGACTCCTTCGTGGACATTTTCGCATCTACATTATTTTTAGCCCCATCTGGGGAGACTCTATCCCGAAGTCCCATCCCACCCCACTGTTGCTGTTTGTCTGCCAGCTGGGTCTAGCGTCAAGGGGAAGGGGGGGTTTATACTCATTGAAAGACTACTGACCCTACCGGAAACCAACCTGTTTACTGTATTGTTGTAAATATCATGCCCTTTATATCCTGTATATTGGCTTATTTTAAATAAAGTGAAATGTCTTAGAATTGATGCTTTTTTTTTAATTAAGGATAAAGTGGTGATGGGGGAGGGGCAAGAGGCCACGGGCCACATAAATACTAAAAGTCATCAACCAATTAGTGATCAAACAGGGAAATTCTACATCACCTCACATCTCACAATAAAATATTTGGAAGTAGTTAAAGCAGGAATTATTATACATATTTTATAGAAGGGGAAGAGAGCCAGAGAGATCACAGACTGAAGAACTAGCGTAGCCTGGCTTGGAACTGAGGGCCTGTTAATCATATTGCCCTCTGAATCTGCAAGTTTTCCATTCTCCGATGGAGCAAGCTAACTGTCTTGTGCCATCTTATGTAAGGGACTGGTATCCATGGATTTTGGTATCTGCAGGGGCTCTGGGAACCAATCTCCCACCAGAGGAGGACTGAAGTTTCTTTTCCCACTCCCCACTCTTTTGTTTATACTCTCCAAAGTGCCTTAAAGAGTGTGGCCTCTCAGATAAAGAGGAGTAATAATGAAACAATGAGGAAGTTCTAAGGTGGATATTATTACCCCCACTTTACAGACACAGAACTGAGGCCCAAGAAAGTTACATATTTCGTCAATGTCACAGGGAGAACCCACGATCAGCATCGGAACTCTGACTCCTAAGCAGGTTCTCGGTACACACCGCTGGAGAAAATACTGATACATTACAACAGAGCGTTGGGAAAGCTGTTAACAGTACTTCAGGAATAGAACGGGCCCCTAAGAGTCCATCCTCCGAACTTCAGAATCTGAGTTGTTAATATTAAGGTTCATGTGTTTGTGCAAACAACTTCCCAGAGAGAAAATTCAAATTTTTGTCCGGGGCGCCAAAATAAAGCAGGAATAAAACGGATTCCGCGTCCAGAGCTTTTGAAGGGAAGTCCGAGCGCAGACTGGCTCGGGTTTTATCTTACACTGATCGTAATCTGCAAGGAAGTAGACCGATTTGTCCAAGCGCTATGCGTTAGGGGGCTGGGTGGCTCCGCTCCAGGTTGGGAGTGGGGGGCGGCTGCGTCCCTACCAGGAGGCTAGAGCCAGGCTGCAGCCCCCGAGGTGAGCCAGGGGGCCGGCCACGACGAGGCCCTCTGCAGGCTGGAAGAGTCTGGCAGCCTCCGGCCAAGGGCAGCGAGAGAGCCCGAGAAGGTACTCCAGCGGCACCTGACCCACAGACCCCGCTCCCTCCGTCCCGCTCTCTCATTGGCTGCTTCTGCCCCTCTGATCCCGGCCTAAGCAGGTTGCAACTTGGCCGCCCCTCTGATTGGTCCCGGAGCTCTCATGCCTCACTCTGATTGGTGGATGGGGCTCACGCCCTCCTGCCCTCGGCCCCCGGAGGGCGATCGGGCCATACCATAAAGGAAGAAGGGGGGAAACGCGTGTGCTTCGGGGCTTCGCTCTTGGGCTGCTTTTCCCTGCGTCACATGATAGCGTCCTTCGTCAGGTCCTCGCGGGAGAATTCTTCTATTAGCAGGAGGCAAACACAGAGGCGTTTAGGCCGGACCCGACTTGGAGGGCGGCCGAGGCGGCAGTCCCCCCAGCACGTCGAGGTGGTGCGCTCCAGGCGGGGCGGTGCCGTCCGGTGGCTCCTAGCGGGGCCGGTCCAGCGAGCGGCCGCGCGGGGATCCGGGATGATGCTGCGTTCGGCCGCGCTCTGCCGCGCCCTGCTGGCCCGCCGGGGGAGGGCAGCCGGGTGAGTGAGCGCCGGGCAGGCCAAGGGGCGCCTGCTGGCCCGGGGTCCCCGGGAGTCGCTGCGCGCCCCCCGCCCCCGCCCCCGAACCGTGCTCCCTCGGGGCCGGACCCCCAAGCTGAGCTCCACACCCTCCCCCGCACCGGGCTCCACCCCTGTCTCCCAACTGGGTTCCTTCCGCGCCGGACGTCCGAACCGGGCTCCCTCCGGGCCGGACCCCAGAACCGGGCTCCCTCCGGGCCGGACCCCAGAACCGGGCGAGACCCCCGAACCGGACTCCATCCCCGCCCCCGAACCGGGCTCCCTCCGGGCCAGACCCCCTCCGGGTTTCCCAGAGGCTCCCCTCCGCCGGGGGTGGCTTCCTCTGATGCCGCCTGGCACCCACCTCCTCCTGCGATGTCTCCGTCTCCCAAAGGTTTTCAGCTAAGGGGTCCTGCCCACCGGCGGGTGGGGTGGGGTGGTCCCCCACGCTGAGAAAGGAGACGCTTGATCACCTCGTCTTTCTCCGGATGGATAAAGGCATTTGCTCGCCGCGGGAGTACAGCCTCCTCCTCTGAGGGCACCTGTGTGTTTTTTTTTTTTAAATGCACATTTCGCCTCTCTCCTCCCCACCCTTGGTTTCACATTCAGGAGCCTCCCTGGGGTTCCCTCTCTCCTCTGGACTGGCTTTTCTGTTTCTCTTTTCTCCTTTCCCTTTTTTCAAGTTAAGTGTTGGTCAGAAAAATGGAGAGTATGTGTAATATGCCAAACCTGTGTTTCACACTTGGCCTACGTGCCTTATTGTGATGACACATGAAGTGCTTAGAAGGGTGCCTGGCAGGAGGCAGTGCCTGTTGCTATTAATCATGATTGTCATTATCGCCCGTTTTTAAACTTCACCAGTGGGTAGCTGTTATTCCAAAATTCAGACGAAGACACTGAGGTGTAGTGGTCTGAGTGAAGCTGCCCTGCAAACCCAGATTTGCAGACCCCTCCAACGTGGAGTGGGATTCCTGGATCCTCACCCTCTCAGTGACAAATGTCCTCAGAGCCCTTTTCTGCACCCCTGGGCTTGGTGGAGGAGGTTAGCAGGACCCAGATCCTGCCCCAGAGGGGCTCACAGTTGGGTGAGGCTGCACTCCTATGGACCCATGTGTCTGTCCACCTCCCTTTCAGAGCTGGGCAGCTCTGGCCCCAGTTTGAGTTTTGTTTGCCTAACCTCTCAGACTGATCAGTTACATCCCCCCTGCTAAGCCGTGCCTTTCCCGAGTTAATCAGTGTCCCAAGGAATGGTGCCGGCTGCCCTGGGCGCGGATGCATTTCAGGGCAGCTGTGTGTGCTGTGGGGGTGGGTGGTGGGATAGGGAAGAGGACAAGGACAAGAACTCTTTTTCCAAACTGAGTCTGGGGGCCCTGCTCCCTGCATCCTCAGCGTGGTCTCATTTGCAGGCCTTTCCCTGCATTCTGAGACCACCCCTCTCAGACCCTGATGGAAGCCACGTAGATCCACGTGTTTACTGGGTATCTACCGTTTAGCACACGTGGTGTGCTAAACACTGTAGCAAGGGGTACCCAGGATGGGAGCCTTCCAGGAGTTTTCAGCTTAATGTAAGAAAGCCTTAGACTTAAAAAAAAAAAACCCAAAGCCCTCTAATGTCTGGTATAGAAACACCTCTATTCTGGGGGAGGCGGGGGCTGGGGGGGGCATGGTGGACAGAAAGCTCAAACAGCAGTAGTTATCAAGCAATCAAGTACCGTAGGCCTGGCCCTGTGCAGATAAGCCCTGTATTATTACCGTTTTACTGATGGGAAACTTATCTGCCTGTTAAAAATGTTGAGACTAAGGGCTTCCCTGGAGGCTCAGCAGTTAAAGAATCTGTCTGCCAAAACGGGAGATGTGGGTTCAATCCCTGGGTGGGGGATGTGGCAACCCATTCTAGTATTCTTGCCCGGGAAATTCCAGGGACAGAAGAGCCTGGCTTACAGTCCATGGGGGTCGAAAAGAGTTGGAAATGACTCAGTGACTAAACAACAACCCTCTGTCTGACTCCAGGCTCATGCCTCCTGAGTGGAGAAAAAGCATTTTGCAACCAGATCTGCTGGCTCAGGTTACCTCTTTGGATATAGCAGCTGGCTCGATGCCCCAAGACAGGGTTTCCCAACCTCAGCAGTATTAACGTTTGAGTCTGATAATCCTTTGTTGTGGGGGCTGCCTGTCTATTGTAGAATGTTTAGCAACATCCCTGGCATCTACTCACTGGATGCCATAGCATCCCCAAGTCATGACAACAAGAAAAGTCTACAGGCATTGCCAGATGTCACCTGAGTGGCACAGTCACTCCTGGTTGAGAACCATGGTTCTAGAACAGTTTTGGTGTTTGGCCACTTGTTTAATTATTTGACATACCTAGCATATACTGGTGGCATGCCATGTCTGCATTTATGGAGAAGCAGTTTTAGAACATTTTTAGTGATAACTCTCAGTGTCCTGTACATGAAATTCTAGTACTGACAAAAACCATCTCTTGGAAAACTGGGATGGGTGATGTTCTGTAGTGTTTCCCTTTTTGCCTGGAGTGCCAGGAATCTCAACCAAGTTTTAAACATACTTTGTTTTTTTTTGAAGTGATTTGTTCAGTCGCCTAGTCGTGTCCAACTCTTTGCAACCCCATGGACTGCAGCATGCCAGGCCCGTGTCAGGGTCTTTTCCAATGTGTCAGCTCCTCGCATCAGGTGGCCAAAGTATTAGAGCTTCAGCTTCAGCATCAGTCTTTCCAATGAATGTTCAGGTCTGATTTCCTTTAGGATTGACTGGTTTGATCTCCTTGCAGTCCAAGGGACTTTTGAAGTGGTGGCCACTTATTATTGTTATTTTAAAATATTTATCTATTTATTTGGCTGCGTCAGTCTTAGTTGTGTCATGTGAGATCTTTCATTGCGGCCCACGGACTCTCTTGTGGCGGTCTGCTGCCTTGGTTGTTCTGTGGCATGTGGGATCTTAGTTACCTGACCAAGCATTGAACCTTTGACTCCTAGATTGCAAGGCAGATTCTTAACCACTGGACCACCAGGGAAGTCGGTAAACGCACTCTTGACTGTGCCTTTTCTTCGTATTTAATTAGTATGAGTCCATTGTACAAAGAACAGGTGAAGCACAAGGTGGGGAGGGCCACTTGACAGCTCACCGCGCGGAGGGGACCATGCTGTTACTTCGACGACGGGCCTTTGCATGGTCCAGGAGTATGCATGCTTTAGGAAAACAACATAAGAATGGGCTCCTCTGCAGGTCCTTTTTGGTAGCTTGCTTTTTCAGTTGAGACCTACCTCCCTTAATATATGTCCCCAGGCCCTAGCGCTGTGACTGGCACCCGGTGAGCCCACAGCAAACCTTTGGTGAATGAAAGAATGACCACGTGATTCCTTCCTTGTCAACAGAAGTTTGTCGCAGCCAGTCGGAGATGATCGCAGTGAGCAGCTGGCCTTTACGGATGGGCCAGGGATGGTCACTCAGGGCTGCCGTGTACCTTTGAGGCGGGTGATTTTATTTAGCTGCTCAGCAACCTGTGATGTAGGTGTGTGCCTAGTTGCTCAGTTGTGTCCAACTCCTGGTGACCCCATGACTCTTCTGCCTGTGGGGATTCTCCAGGCAAGAATACTGGAGTGGGTTGCCGTGCCCTCCTCCAGGGATCTTCCCGACCCAGGGATCAAACCCAGGTCTCCTGTACTGCAGGTAGATTCTTTACCAGGGACGCCCAAGAATACTGGAGTGGGCTTCCCGCTCCAACCCAGGAATCGAACCTGCATTGACGGCAGAGGAGTCTTTACCACCGAGCCACTGGGGAAGCCTCCAGGCGCTTCTGCCGAGCGTGGCTCCTAAGTGAGGAAACCTGGGTGCAGGTCCTGCCTTGTGACTCGTGAGCTGTGACCACGAGCCGTTACTCTCTGAACCTCAGCTTCCTCCCCCACCCCTCCACCCGCCCAAAGGGATGCAGTAATAGTTTGCAGGGTAATACATCTGTAGGGTAATCACTTAGCACCACACGAGGCCGGCCATAAATGCTTCAGAAAAGTTCCCTGAGGTTTTCCAGGGAGGCGTATCCTGGGCTTCAGGCTCTGCACTTTCTCTCGGGTCTCCTCCACCGCCAGTCCCTTATCTCAGTGATTAGGAGGATTGGTCTTATCAGGTCTCAGATAACAGCCCAGAAGCTGAAAGAATGAAGGGCGCTTTCCTTTCTAGTCCTCTGCTTGGCCTCGGCTGCCCCGACCCCAGCTCCTGGGGACCCGCCTCCAGGAGGCCAGTCCTGGGGGCCTGGTGTCCACCCATGTGCTCGTTGTTTTGGGGGTGTTCCTTAGATGCTCGCCGCGGTCTGGGCAGTGGGGGCACAGACAGTCTGAGCTGTGTGATGAGGGGTATCATCTGTGAGGTGATCTGATAGTTTGGGCAAGGCTGGTATCCCCTGCAGAGGGGGGGGGGGGAGGGGGAGGAAGACCAGGGTGGCCGGACGGGGGGGGGGGGGGGGGGGGGGGGGGGGGGGGGAATGGGAAATGAGCCTGGAGGCCTCAGTAAGGATTCCCATTCTTTATTGTAGGAGAGAGAAGCCACTGAGTAGTTTTGAGTTGAGCACTTAGCTTTTATCTCTGTATTGATGACGTTTTTATGTTAAAACTATGAAAACTGGTAGCTGCTACCTTTTGAGCTTCTGTCCTGGGTGGGACGTGGGCTGGTTTGGGCTTCCCTGGTGGCTCAGCTGGTAAAGAATCCGCCTGCAATGCGGAAGCCCTGGGTTCGATCCCTGGGTTGGGAAGATCCCCTGGAGAAGGGAAAGGCTGCCCGCTCCACTACTCTTTCCTGGAGAATTCTTTGGGCTGTATAGTCCATGGGTGACTTTGACTTTCACAGCCTTTTTTCACCTTTTGAACTTCTGCTCTGGGTGGGACATGGGGCTGTTTATTCTGGTGGTTTCGAGAGGAGCTTGGAGTCAGTGGAGCCGGCGTGGCTATTGCAGTTGTGCAGGCAGAAGCTCGTGGTGCCTTGGACCAGGGTGGAGACCTGGGGGCGACCTGGGAGCCCAGGCCCCTCTGCTTCCTGGCAGTTTTCCCCTTTGTACCTTTCAGGGCTCAACATTCCCCGTTGCAGGAGGTGTTTTGGTCTTGCAGCCTTTTTAGCTCAGATCCTAAAATAATGGGTGGGTCATCCCATGCAGAGGGTGGGTCAGAGTAGCTGGGGTCTCAGAGCCAGGCCGTGAAGTCACCAGGAGAGAAGCGGCACCCCAGGTGGTTAGGGGAAACTGAGTCGAATCCCGACTCTGCCTTACGTTTCTTTCCTGCAGCAGGAGGGCTGAGAGCTGCTCTAAGGAGGTCAGGATGGACTCGCCTTTGTATCCCAGAGCCAGGCACCTGCCAGGTGTGGTGAACACGTGGGTGGGTGAAACCTTTGACCTCATCTGAGCTATCTCTGCATTCTTGCCTTGTGGGAAAGATGTATGCTGATTGCATGAATGAATAAGTGAGGAATACAGTCTTGCCTGGAAGGGCCTTGCGGATCATTGTAAAAGCCCTGAGTCCTACAAGTGCTTCATTCTGCCTTCCCCTGAACCAGTGGAAGGGTGCTCATGTTATCCCAAAGGGCCCATGAGCCAAGGAAAAAAAAAAAAGGCTTGTCAGGCATCCCTAGATTATTGTTGGCTTAGTTGACTCAGGCTCTCAGGCTGCTCTTTGAACTAGTGTCTGCTCCCTGCGTTACATTCAGACAGATGGACAGTCCGACGGACAGTGGGGCCAGGGGCTGGACACTTTGCAAACAGACAGCCAGCCAGGGGGGCATGTGATCCTGAGGTCACAGTGGACCTCTGCCCTGCTTCTGGTGTGGCCTGGGGCATGGGAGCGGGGACGGAACCACTGGGCTTCCTGTGTCCCGCTGAGCTTCTGCCCTGGGTGGGACATGGGGCTACGTTTATTCCAGCAGTGTTTGCTGAGCCCCTGGCCCAGCCCCTGCTCCTTGGGAGTGTCTGGGAACCAGTTTGCCTTAGAAAGCCTGGCCTGGTGGAGTCAACCTTTACAGTTTCTTAGGAAAACCTAAGAGCAAAAAGAGAAAATAAGGCTTGTCATCCTCACAGTACCCTGCAAGGAACATGGTGTCACCCATTCTTCAGATGAGAAAACAAAGGCCTGCGGCATTTTTATAGTGTCGTGTGATCCTGTAGTGAGGTCTCCAGCAGGTGTGGGGGTTCGTCCAGGATGTCTGCTTCCGGAGCCTGTGCTTTTCACACCCGCCAGGCCCTGGGCTCCAGAGAGGGCTTGGGCGGCCCACCTCCTGGTGTCCAGCCAAGCGCACGGCGCTCTCCTGGCTTGAAGGGGACGAGGTGAAATCTGATTCACTGCTTTGTGGTGGTTCACTGCTACTACTGAGTGCCCGGTGGCTCAGACAGTAAAGAATCTGCCTGCAGTTCAGGAGACCTGGGTTCGAAACCTGGGTTGGAAAGACCCCCTAGAGAAGGGAATGGCTACTCCCTCCAGTATCCTTGCCTGGAGAATCCCATGGACAGAGGAGCCTGGCGGGCTACAGTCCATGGGGTCACAAAGAGTCAGACACGGCTGAGCGACTTACACCCATGCACTCCTACTAAGGCCCAGGGAGGCGTCTGGAACCTTCCAGATGGTGGAGGGTGGGGACGGGGAAGACACTGCCCTCCTCTTTCCCGCCGGGATGTTGAGACCCGTGGCTACTGGAGTTTTCCAGCCTCTCCAGCCTTCCCCGCCGCAGTAGTGGACTTCCATTAGTTGAGCAGGCCTGTAGCTCTGCCCTGTTCTCTCTTCAGACCTGTAGGGAACCCCAGGAGATGGAGGTCCCCCCGGGCACCAGGCCTCACCGCTCACCAGAGGCCCAGCTGGCCCCTAATTGCATTTCTTCCTGTTTGGGGCAGGGTGGGGCCTGAGGAATGCGAGCTTCTTGGGTGTGGTGGGTGCAGCTGGGGCTCACGGGAGGAGAGGGAGGAGAAAGCCCGAGGGCTCCTGGCGGGGGTCCTAGGAGACCAGCCCTGCCCCCCCCCCCCCCACTGCACAGGCCCCTTCCTGTTCTTCCTGACTTGTCCTCCCTGCTCTGGGCCTTTGCCCTCGGTCTTCCCCCTGCCTGGAGCGCTCCTCCCGGCTCTTCTCAGACCTCCTCCAGGTCTTCGGCCGAGGCCACCTCCTCCGTGAGGCCCTCCCTGACCACCCTGCTGAAGTAGCCCCGCTCTCCTCCTTCCTTAGTTATTTTCTTGTCCTTTCAGTCGCGGGCTTCCCGGGTGGCTCAGACGGTAAAGAATCTGCCCACAACGTGGGAGACCTGGGTTTGATCTCAGGATCTAGCAGATCCCCTGGAGAAGGGAACGGCTACCCACTCCAGTATTCTTGCCTGGAGAATCCCATGGACAGGGGAGCCATGGGGAGGATCGCCTGGAGGAGGAAATGGCTGATCTGATCTTGGCCGTCCACGGGGTCACAGAGTCGGACACGGCTGAGCGACTTACACTTTCACTTTTTCAGTCACAGTTGTGTTTCTTCTTTTTTTAAAATTTTTATTTTTACTTTGGCTGCACCCCGAGGCGGCACGTGGAGTCTTAGCTCCCCAACCCAGGACTGAAGCCGCGCCCTCTGCCACGTGAGCTTAGAGTCTTAGCCACTGGAAGCCGGTGTGTTCCCTTCTCGCCCGTGTCCTGCACGGGAGGCTGGCTGCGTGCAGTCAGAGGGTCACTGTCTCGGTCACTGCTGTCCCTCCAGAGACGAGCAAGCTGCCTCGCAGCCTGGTGGGATCAGCAGGGACCTGCCCATACCGCCCGGTGTGATGTTCTTCCTCCTGGCCTCCCAGGCTGGGTCTTTGAGCCCCAGAGCCCTTCTCAGTGAGGAAGGAAAAAAAAGTGCCGGACCTTCTTGGCCAGACTGTTTGGTTCTCTCGCGCGTGAGCATCTGGCCTCAGACACTGTCCCGGGGGCTGTGATGAGGTGGGCAGGCCAGGCTGCTTCAGGCTGCCCAACGGAGGTCTCCGTGCCCCCCTGATACCAGGCAGCCCCCGCCTGCCCAGGGAGGAACTTCTACCTTTCAGCCCACTGTGGAGTTGCCGCACTTGCTGAGCAGAGGCAGCCCCCGCGTCCTTAACCCTCCCCAGATCAGCCGCGGGCTCCCCCTCCCAGCCCACCCGGAGGCGTGCGGTCCCTGCGTGGCCGGGAACCCACCGCTCCGCCTGCAGGCGTGCTCCTCCCGGCTCTGCCCGTGGGCGTTGACGCCAGAAGGGGACAGAGCTGGGCTTCTGGACTCAAATCCAGGTTTCTCGGATCTTGGCCTTGAACGAGTCCTTTTCCGTTCAGGGCCTAAGTTACCGTATCCCTGTTACGGGCCACCGGCGAGGCCCTTCCGGCGCCACCATGCCTGTGGAATCTCATGTTCCCTGTCTGTCCTCGGTGTCCGCGCTCCTGTCCTTGTTTACGGCTGGGGAAGCTCAGGCCTGGAGGGGAAGGCCTACGGCTGAGGTTCCTCCAGCTCGGGAATGACTGACTCTTTTTTTCTTTTTTGAAAAATTTTAAGGCTGCATTTATTACAACTTTTTTCATTTAAGTGTTTGTTATTTTGTGTAACATTTTGTATACATACTTTGTATATATTTTTTCATTTGAGTATATGTTATATAAAATGGTTTTTTAATATACCATTTTTATACATCATTTTCACCAATATATATACATATTCTTTAGAATTGTATTCTTTAATTGAATTTAATTGAATAGAATTGAATTCTTTAATTCCTTTCCCATTATGATTCATCAGAGGATGCTAAGGATAGTTCCCCGCGCTGTACAGTAGGACCTTGTTTACCCGCTCTGCGTGTGACAGCGTGGACTTACCTGGCGGCTCAGTGGTAGAGAATCCACACGCCCATGCAGGAGATGCGGGCTCGATCCCTGGGTGGGGAGGATCGCCTGGAGGAGGAAATGGCACCCCACTCCAGTATTCTTGTCTGGAAAACTCCATGGCTAGAGGAGGCTGGTGGGCTGAGGTCCATGGGGCCCCAAAGAGCCGGACATGACTGAGCATGCACACAGATGCAACAGCTTCCATCTGCTAACCCCAGCCTCCCTCTTCAGCCCACGAACGGGATGACTGACCCACCTGTCCCTCTTACCGACCTTGGGACCCCCAAACACATTAGGGACGGCATCACTGGTGGTCACTGATCAGTGAGGTCATGGGGTCAAGGGCGAGTAGGGTCTCCAGAGCAAGGAGTTCTTGGCATTCAGTCCCCGGGAATCAGACTCTGAATGCCCACGGCAGCCCTCCCCGTGGCTGCAGGCTGAGCTCAGGGCACCCCTCCAAGTTCACGGCCCTCCTCTTGGGTGTTCTTGTCCAGCCCGAGCTCAGGTCCTGGTGCCAAGGAGTTCTCGGTTGGTTCCCGTTCAGATGAGACTGAGCTGTGGAATGTGCTGACTTTTCTACAGAGAAAGGAGTAACTTGGGTCTGTTGGGGAGAAAGTCCGCCTTGTGGGGAAATAGAGGGAAACCAAGGCTCTGTATGTGAAAAACACCAAGGCGTGGTCCCTGAGTTTCAACTTCAAGCAACCGTGAGTTTCTGTAGTTGTTCTCATTTAGGAGATGGAGACATAGGCTCAGAGGAGGCAGATCAGATGTCTGAGGACTAACCGTAACAGGACCTGGGCTTAAACTTTGGTTTTGGACTCCAAGGCCGGTTCTCATCCCCTGGTTCTATAATGGGTTTGGATTTCAAGGTTATGGGCCAGCCCAGGTCCCCCCGTCCGGGATGGGGGTGCCGGGGCTGGCGCTGCTGACCTGCGCGCCTCTGTTCCCTGCCAGGCTGTGTTGGAAGCACGTCTCCTCCCTCCACGTGGCCAACGAGCCCGTCTTGGCATTCACGCGGGGCAGTCCCGAGCGAGATGCGCTGCAGAAGGTAATGGGGGACCGGGAGGGGCACCAGGAGTGCCTGGAGGGCCTGCGTGGAGGCGGCCTCAGCAGCTCCCACGAGAACTCTCTGTACCCTCTCTTGCCCCTGCCCCCAGCCCTGGGGCAACCGGGAATCTGGACAGAGCCGGGCACTGGGGATGGGGGTACCTGGAAGTGGCAGCGTGGCCACCTGGGCCTCTTTGGGGTCCCAGGTCAGGGGTCATAGTCTGCAGATAGTTTGTGCTTGAAAATATTCTCCGGGGAATCCCCTGGCCCCGTGGTCAGGACTGTGCTTTCACTGCTGAGGGTGTGGGTTCCGTCCCTGGTTGGGAACTAAGATCCCACCAGCTACACAGCACAGCCAAAAAAATTTCTCCCACTAACTGCCAGGGTTTTAAAATTGTGAGATTTCATGTAGATTTCAGACACAGTTTCTAAAATCTCTTCTCTAATGGGACCAGCTGGCAACACTGGCCTTGGCTTCTTGCAGGCCAGGAGGTGACGGGGTGGGGGCCGATCGGGAGGACATGTCTCTGCCCGCGCCCCCCCCTTCTCTCCGGGGCTGCTTTGCAGACCCTGCCTCGGGGTTTCGTGGTCAGCAGGAGGGGAGGAAGGGCTCCCGTTGCCTCCTGTCCTCTCCCCAGGCCCTGAAGGAGCTGAAGGACCAGACGGAGGCCATCCCGTGCGTGGTGGGGGACGAGGAGGTGTGGACCTCGGACGTGCAGTACCAGCTGTCGGTAAGTCCAGCGGGCCCGCGGGGCTCGGCCATTCCCCTGAACCCCGGGGCTCGTAAGCACACGCCGTGGGGTTTCTGCCTCCAAAGGGGCTTCGAGTCCACCGCGAGCTTTTGAATTCTGTGGACTGGTGTAAAACTTCCAAAGGCAACCTTGGGTGCCGGCCTCATGCCTGCCAAGGGGAGGTTAGAAACAGCAAGTGCCCCCAGCTTCACCATCGCTTTAAAAAGCTGACCCAGTAACCACCTAGAGAGCAAGAGGCAAGGAGAGAGTCAGAATCAAAGCAGATCCTGCCCTTCACAGACACACACTACTGTATACACAACAGACACACGCTACTGTTTATGCAACACACGCTACTGTATACACAACAGACACACGCTACTGTATACGTAACAGACACACACTACTGTATACACAACAGACACACGCTACTGTTTACGCAACAGACACACACTACTCTATACACAACA
>CM035293.1:52167990-52188779 GCA_020226075.1 Hydropotes inermis
ACTCTATACACAACAGACACACGCCACTCTATACACAACAGACACACGCTACTGTTTACGCAACAGACACACGCTACTATATATACAACACATAAGCAACAAGGATTCACTGTATAACACAGAACAATATTCAGTGTCTTGTAATAAACTGTAATGAAAATAATCTGAAAAAGCATATATATATTCAGTTATATATATGTATGTTTAACTGACTCACTTTGCTGTACGCCTGAAACGGCATAATTCTTCCAAAGAAAGGCACTCACCAAAGCCCTAGTCTGGTTTTGGGAACCAGTGGTCTAGGTGACGATGAGCTCAGCAGAGGTGAGCTCCCAGGCTGTGGGCAATGCCAAGTGTCACCTCCTCCTGGAAGCCCTCCCTTTGGAGCCCAGGCTCCATCCACAGACACATCTGTGAGGCCCTGTCCCCTGTGCACAAGCTCCTCCTGCAGTCCCTGCCACTCCCCTTGGAGGCTGGAAGAGCAGGCGGTTAGCCACCCATTTTGCAGATCGGGAGAAGCTCAGGCATCAGTGACCCCCCTGGGGTGGCACAGTTAGACATGGAACAGGGATGATGGATCCAGGTTCCCCAGAACCAGATCCCCTTGGTTTTGGCTCACTTTTTATTAAAATTTTTCGGCCATGCCTGTACAGCATGCGGGATCTTATTTCCCCAACCAGGAATCAAGCCCATGTCCCCTGCAGTGAAAGGCAGAGTCTTAACCAGTGGGCTGCCATCGCAACCCCTTGATTCAAGTGAATTCATTCACACCAACTGTTTCTGAAGGGGCTTTAGAAGCAACCTGCTAATTAACGTATGCCAGCAAGATAGTCTTCATGCTCTGACCTGCTGGTCACAAAATTGTGAGGCCTTGGGCGCTTGCTGGAGATGGCCACAAACTTACTTTTTAGGCCTCCTGGTTCGCAGGGGAGAGGAGACCGCATCACTGCCCCTAGCCAGAATGTTCCTGAAATACATCCCACCTGTGCAGTCGGAGGAACGCAGACACTCCTGGGGCTGGGCCCGGGGAGGAAGTTCTCCCAGAGGCGTCAGAAGGACGCAGTGGCGTGGCGAGCAGCATCCCCACGAGCGTCCTCATCTCCCGCACACGTGTTCGGTGGGGCCGCTTCTCGCACACTGGCGCCTGGGCATGACATCAAAGCCCGCGCCGAGGATGCCCAGAGGTCACCCTGCAGGCCCCGCCTCCACTGCCGGGCTGGGCTTTCCATCTGGAGCTCCGGCTGCAAGTCAGCGCTGGGAGCTTCCTTTCCGAAACCCAGCGACAGGGCCATTTCATGTATAAATGCAAACGTCCGGCTTCTGTTGGGAGCAGGAAGGTGTGGCCACACCAGCGGTCTCCCTGTGAGGCCCCGTGCGGGCCGGCCGCCAGCGCCCAGGCCCCTCTGCCCCCAGCTCTGTCCGCTCAGCCCTCTCGCCTCTCTGGCCCTTGCGGAGCTCTCGGAGCCCCGGCTGGAGCCGGAGCGGGTCTGCGTGTCCCTCCGGCACCCTCCTTCAGCCTTCCGCTCAGCGGGGATTTTGCTCGAAGTGGGGCGGCAATAAGACAGCCTGCTCTTCCTAACAAGTCCCTGGGCTTGACGGTTAAGAAATGGCATCCACACTTGTGCCCCCAACTGTCCGTCTGTTTAAGGGCGCGAGTGACATTCCCTGGTGACAGCTGGGATCTTGCCCAGGATTCATGGCTGAATGGAAGTGTGCAATCACCTAAGGGTGAATCCCTGGGTCGACTTCAGCTGCAGGCAGAGGCCCCATTCCGTCCTTTTTTACCCCTTGTCACAGCAGGGACAGTTTTAGCCCAGAAAAGCTTAAAGCAAATAGCCGCCTTGGCTACGCACAAAAGTGGAATGTGTGTATATGTGAGCACACCTGTATATGTGTCCTGATGTGACGGATACACATGGAGTTTCCAGCCTTGTGCGGTGCAGCCGGTCACAAGATAAGTGCCACAGCAGGTAAACGAAGTGCCTTCCTCCTTGGCATTGTTAGCTAGAAACCTGCTTAAAGGTGGAAGACAATTTCCAGAAGGGTGACTTTAGCTCTTTCTGGGGGGGGTACTTACGGGGCTTCCCTGGTGGCTCAGATTAGGTAAAGAACCTGCCTGTAGCGCGAGAGACCCAGATTCGATCTCTGGGTTGGGAAGATCCCCTGGAAGAGGAAATGGCAACCCACTCCAGTGTTCTTGCCTGGAGAATCCCATGGACAGAGGAGCCTAGTGGACTACAGTCCATGGGGTCACAAAGAGTCAGGAGGTACTTATAAATCATGATAATAAAGCCCATCCATCCATCCACCCATTCATCCAACCAAGCCACCTCAGCCCCACGCCTCGGGGGGCTGGGTGCCGGGACACAGCGATGAACACGGGGGGCTGGGTGCCGGGACACAGTGATGAACATGGTAGATGGGTCTGCCCTCATGGAGCCGACCTTGGGGAGAGTGAGGCTGGTGGACGTGTCAGCGAAGAAACAAATGAGACGTTTCCAGATGGTGAGGGAAGCCGTGGGAAGCGCAGGTGATGGGCTGGAGATGTGAAGGCCACTTACAGTGGGGTGGTCCACAGGCCTCTCTGAGGTGACATCTGAGCTGAACCCCAGGGATGAGGATGGGCCGGGGACTCACTGCCAGCCGAGGCGTCCCCAGGTACAGTCAGGAGGAGGCCGGGGGAGCTGCAGAGCAGGGAGGAAGCCGGTGGGCCCAGAGCATTCGGGTGCGATTCTCGTTGGCTGTGGTTCAGAGCCTCTTCCGAGAGCCCAGGGAACGAACCACTGGAGAGGGTGAAGGAGGGTGAGAAGAAGCCCATGGCTTAGGAGAATGCTTTCTGATTTTAGGCTGGCGGAGGGGTTAAGAGTGTGGGCTTGGCAGAAGTGAGTTCGAACAGAGATGTTTGGAGGGCCAGATGCCCGTGAGCAGCCGGGGAGCTGGGATGGGAAGGTGGGTGGGGGGCTATGATGAGGAGTCCGCAGCAGGTGGGTATCCAGGGAGGCCAGGGAAGGTCTTGTGCAGGAAGTGACGGAAACACTTGGAACAAAGCCCTGAGGATTCCACACGAGGCACAGTGGGCATCTGAGGGATGGGGGGTGGTTTGCCCAAATTGATGAGCTCCTTATTTGCCCCCGCACAACTGGAGAAGGCCTCCTGGGGATTGGAGCAGGGTGAGCGAGTGTGTGGAGGACTCTGGCCTGGCAGGCAAGCCCCAAGCCCGACTCCGTCCCCACCTGCCCGGGGAGGGCTCCTCCCTCGTGGACAGCAGCCCCACCGTGCTCTCTTCTCGCAGCCTTTTAACCATGGACACAAGGTGGCCAAGTTCTGCTACGCAGACAAGGTGAGTCCCTGGTGACCTGTCTGGTTAGTTGACATCTGCTGCCATGGGGATGAAGGTCAGTTACTGCTTCCCTCTCAGGCCATGGAGGGGGGTGGTGGCTGGCACCTGGCCAGGCCAGGTGTGCCAGGGCTCACGTGGGCCTAATGAGAGCTGCATGCCCTTATTTGCGGTGGGGGGGTGGGGGGGGAGATTCTGGAAGGCTGAGCCCAGGAAGTGGGAGGGCATTGCGGAGAGGAAGAGAGGCAGAGACCTGGCATCAGGCAAGGCCAGCGAGATGGCGCGGGGTCGAAGCTCTGGTGTCACGTGCTGACGAGGGCAGTTGGCAGCTGGGGTGCCAGCTGCAGGGGTCTGTCTCTGGCCACAGTTCTGGCCTGACAAGGACAAGGTCAGGTCCTGACCTCAAGGGCTGCAGGCCCCGAACAGCGGGTTTGGGAGTGCCAGGCTCCGGGAGCTGGGGAGCCCACGAGGGGAAATGGAGTGAGTCCTTGGCACGCAGACCCACCTGGTACGCCCCTCGGGCTCCTCCTGACGGGAGGTGGGCAGGCTCTGAGCCTGGGGTGGCCCAGCTGGCTGTGGGACCCGGCGTCTGCCGCTGTCGGGGGGAGGGAGGCAGGGGTCCTCCCTGGGGGGTGACCTCCAGATCGCTCCTCTGGGACCCTTCCTTCCACGGGAGGAAGCCCCCAAACTCTCCCCTCTTCATCAGGCGCTGCTCCACAGAGCCATCGAGGCCGCCTTGGCTGCCAGGAAGGAGTGGGACCTGAAGCCTGTAGCTGACCGGGCACAAGTCTTCCTGAGGGCGGCTGACCTGCTGAGCGGGCCACGCAGGGCCGAGGTCTTGGCCAAGACCATGGTGGGGCAGGTGAGGCACCCACGGTGCAGTGGGGGCTGTGGGGGTCGCACCTTGTCCAGTTCAGCAGACATTGCTATGTGGTCACTAGCACCCACCAGGCCCAGGTGAGAGGACAGCTCAGGTCAGTTTGTCCGACTCTTTGTGACCCCATGGACTGCAGCACGCCAGGCTTCCCTGTCCATCACCAACTCCCAAAGGTTACTCAAGCTCATGTCCATTGAGTCGGTGATGCTATCCAGCCATCTCATCCTCTGTCGTCCCCTTCTCCTGCCTTCAATCTTTCCCAGCATCAGGGTCTTTTCTATTGAGTCAGTTCTTTGCGTCAGATGGCCAAAGTATTGGAATTTCAGGTTCAACATCAGTCCTTCCAATGAATATTCTGGACTGATCTCCTTTAGGATGGACTGCTTGGATGTCCTTGCAGTCCAAGGGACTCTCAAGAGTCTTCTCCAACACCACAGTTCAAAAGCATCAATTCTTTGGTGCTCAGCTTTCTTTATAGTCCACCTCTCACATCCATACATGACTACTGGAAAAACCACAGCCTTCACAGACTCATGTATATTATCGGCCAGGTGACTTGGACTGTGCTTACATGCCCTCCTCTGTAAGTAGCCCCTCGAGTCTGTCTGTCTCTGCCCTGGGCCAGACCCTTGTCATGCTTTGCCGGGACTGACAATGGCCCACAGGGTCCTCCAGGCTCCGTCAGGCCCCTGCAGCCCTCACCGCGGTCTCTGACACCCCCAGCAGGTCACTCCAGGCATATGAACCACCGAACTCTCGCTGTCTGGCTGGGAATCATGTCCCAGATCCTGAGCCTGGCTCCCGGGGCCCTTCCCTTCCCACCTCTGTCCAGCTGGCTAGCTGCTGTGCCCCTCCCCGCCAGGCCATCCTGCCCACGCTGTCACCAGTCTGGACCTAGCCAGGCTCCTGGACGCCACAGGCCTCAGTCTCTGGCCCAGGTCCCCTGGCTAGAATGCTCCCCGTCTTCTCTGCCCTGTGAACGTTTTTTTAATTTAATATTTGTATTGGCTGTGCTGGGTCTTTGTTGCTGCGTGGGCTTCTCCAGCTGCAGCGGGTGGGGGCTACTCTAGCTGTGGGACGCAGGCTTCCCATTGCAGTGTCCTCTCGTGTTCTGCACGGGCTCTAGGGCCGTGAGCTCAGTAGCTGGGGCGCCCGGGCTCCAGAGCACAGGCGTAGTCGTTGTGGCTCCCGGGCTTGGTTGCTCCGCGGCATGTGGGATCTTCCCGGACCAGGGATCGAACCCGGGTCTCCTGCGCTGGCAGGGGGATTCTTCCCCCCGAGCCACCAGGGGAGGGTCCCCTGCCCTCTGAACTCTTTAACTGCCACGGTCTAGCCCGGGCGCACCTCCTCTGAGAGACGTCTAGGGCCTCGCCAGCCCCAAGGACTGCGCCCACCTTTGTGCCCCTCCCCACGTGCTGTTCCTTCCCTAGTTCCGCTCAGGTCGCTCCGGGGTGCGGCGATGGCTTCGTAAGTGCTTGCTGCCCCTTTACAGGCTTTTTGGGCTTAGCAATCACATGTTAACGTTCTCTGCCTTTCCGGGTCTTGCTCTGTGCCTGCGTGGAGCCACGGAAGCGCCTGATGAGCGCTTTTGGAGTGAACGCTTATTGAGCCGGCAGGTAGCGCTGACTGCGGAGGCGGAGCCCAGGGAGACGGTTCCTGGCCACAGTAGGGCTCTTGGCCCCGCCCACAGCCCGGCCCCGCCCACAGCCCGGCCCCGCCCACAGCCCCGCCCGGTCGCCAGCCTGTAACGAGAGCGCCCTCTGCTGCACGGAGCCGCTACGACACCCCCCGCCAGCCCAGTGTCTCCCGATTGAGCCGAGCCCCGCCCCCCGGGTGGGTGTTGAGTCTCCAGAGGGTCCCAGGGGAGCCACGCCTGGGCAGGAAGAGGCGCACACACTCCAGGACCAAAGGAAGATGCCTCTTTATTTGACCTAAGACCTAGGACCTCAGATATGCAGATGACACCACTCTTACGGCAGAAAGCGAAGAACTAAAGAGCCTCTTGATGAAAGTGAAAGAGGAGAGTGAAAAAGCTGGCTTAAAGCTCAACATTCAGAAAACTAAGATCATGGCATCCGGTCCCATCACCCCATGGCAAATAGATGGGGAAACAGTGGTAAAAGTGGCTGACTTTATTTTGGGGGGCTCCAAAATCACTGCAGATGGTGACTGCAGCTGTGAAATTAAAGGACGCTTACTCCTTGGAAGAAAAGTTATGACCAACCTAGACAGCATATTAAAAAGCAGAGACGTTACTTTGCCAATAAAATTCCATCTAGTCAAGGCTGTGGTTTTTCCAGTAGTCATGTATGATGTCAGAGTTGGACTATAAAGAAAGCTGAGTGCCAATGCTTTTGAACTGTGGTGTTGGAGAAGACTCTTGAGAGTCCCTTGGACTGCAAGGAGATCCAACCAACCCATCCTAAAGATCAGTCCTGGGTGTTCATTGGAAGGACTGATGTTGAAGCTGAAACTCCAATACTTTGGTCACCTGATGCGATGCGCTGACTCATTTGAAAAGACCGTGATGCTGGGAAGGATTGAAGGCAGGAGGAGAAGGGGATGACAGAGGATGAGATTGTTGGATGGCATCACCAACTCAATGGACATGGGTTTGGGTAAACTCCGGGAGTTGGTGATGGACAGGGAGGCCTGGCGTGCTACGGTTCATGGGGTCACAGAGTTGGAGACGACTGAGCGACTGAACTGAACTGAAGACCCAGGAGCTTGTAGGAAGCACAGTGGCCACTTGGAGCAGGGGGCTAGGGGGCAGGCACAGAGAGGCAGGAAGGAACAGTTCCCCCTCCCGGGCAGGGCGAGCAGCCGCCAGCGGCCACGTGTGCAGGGAGGAGCTGTCTGATCCCGGAGAGCCCAGAGGCCTTCCCCACAGCTGGTGTTTGCAGTCCTGGGGTCCCCTGGTTCGTTCTCCCAAACACACGTGCACATCATGTGACTGTGGGCACAGGGTCCAGCGTGGGGAGAGGGCTCTCGGGAGGCAGGTCCTCCACCACTGACCCCGGGGCCCTCCCGCCTCGCAGGGGAAGACAGTGATCCAGGCGGAGATCGACGCCGCGGCTGAACTCATCGATTTCTTCCGCTTCAACGCCAAGTTTGCGGTGGAGCTGGAAGGCGAGCAGCCCCTCAGCGTGCCGCCCAGCACCAACAGCGTGCTGTACCGGGGGCTGGAGGTACCGCCTGGGGGTGGCGTGGGCGGGAAGCCGCGGGAAGCCCTGGGCCTGGCCTCACCGCCTCTTCTTCCCCAGGGCTTCGTGGCGGCCATCTCCCCCTTCAACTTCACGGCGATTGGCGGCAACCTGGCAGGGGCTCCCGCCTTGATGGTGAGATGTGGACAGCGGACTGGGGGGTGGGACCGAGTCATCGCTTCCCTCTCAACAGTCAGGAGGCCACGTCGGAGCCCTGGGCCCCAGCCCTTGTTGTGGGCAGAGGCACACAGTGGAGGCAGCTGGGGGCCGTGGAGAGACTTGCGGGGTTAGAGGCTGATCTGGGTCCCCGCGTTGCACCACTCTCCCTGGGTGACCCCAGATGAGCCCCTGCCCTCCCCTGAGGCCATTTCCTCATCGGCAAGATAGAAATAACAGAAAAGCTTACGTTACAGGGTTGGGAAGAGCAAGTAAGACTGTGTTATGACTCATCTTAACACCAGGCAGGTCTGGCCCAGTGCAGGTTTAGTTTTATGCAGGGGCTGCTGATAATGATGATAATTACAGCTCACCTTTGAATGCTTGCTCTGTGCCCGGTGGCTTATTTGTCAGAGTTGCGTGGCTAATAGGTGATGAGAAAGGTGGAGGTTTGGGCTTGGTCTGTCCCGGCGGTCTCGAAGTCGGTGCGCCCCACTGCCGTGGTCTGGATGAAGCTGGCTGTGAGCTCCCGTGAGTTGATGGGGGAGCTGCGGCCCTGCCCGTGGGGGGCCTGGGTCACCCAGGGGGCCGCAGGAGGAAGGCTGAGTGGTCGGGGCGGCCGGGTCATCTGGGAGGTGCCCACGCACAGGCCCATCCTCGTGCGTCTGTGCTCAGACCTGCACACACCCGGCGCCCACGTGCCCGCCTCCATCCAGAACACGTGCAGACAGAGCCCGTTCGTGCTGGCCCAGCCTCACCCCGTGGGCGCCCGGCGACTTGGAAACACCCAGGACAGACCTGCCCGAGGGGTGCTGGCAGGACCAGTTGGCACAGACTTCAGGAGGAAAGGAGCCTCGGCCAGGGCGTGGGAGCAGACGGGGCAGGGCGTCAGCTCACTCGCGAGGAGTTTGAGGGCCTGGTGCCCAGCCCCTCGGGGAGTGGGGCCGGGTAGGGGGCCTCCTGGCCTGCAGGGGACCTCCCCGGCGGCTGCAGCTGAGGGATGGCCGCACCTTGGGGTAGGGTGGGGGTCGGGGCTGCTGGCCGCCCCCGGCCTTGTGAGTCATCCGCGTGCCTCCCGGGCAGGGCAACGTGGTCCTGTGGAAGCCCAGCGACACCGCCATGCTGGCGAGCTACGCCGTCTACCGCATCCTCAGGGAGGCCGGGCTGCCCCCCAACATCATCCAGTTTGTGCCAGCCGACGGGCCCACCTTCGGGGACACCGTCACCAGCTCAGAGCACCTGTGCGGCATCAACTTCACAGGCAGTGTGCCGTAAGTCCCCGAGGAGGGCTGGGCAGGGCAGCGGGGGATGCTCCCCAGGCCTCCCGACCTCTGTCTGGGAACCGGGGCTGAACTCAGGGGCCAGGTGCTGACTGTACCCAACTTCCTCGCTGAGTGGCCCTTGGGTGAGCCCCTTCACCTCTCTGAGCCTCCTGAATGTGCTGATTCCTACCTTGCAGGGTCATTGTGAGGGTCAGACTAGTTAGTGGACAGGAAGGAGTGTCACAGGCCAGAAGCAGCCTATCGGTATTTGGCGATACGGATTTTGATGCCACCCCTGTCCCTGGAAAGGACAAAGGGAAGCTTGGAATGAATTGGATAAGTCAGGAAGGCTTCTTGGAGGAGATGGCGTCTAAGCAGAGGAGTAGGCCAGGCAGAGGTGGAGGAGAGCAGTCTAGGAGGGAGAACCGCACCTGCAGGGGCGTAAGGCTGACGCTCTTGTGCTCTGGGAGGTGGACGCGGTCCCATGAGGCTGGAGTGTGCAGCTTGGGGCTGAGGGTCAGAGGGTGCGGGTAGCACGTGGTTTGATCACAGCCGTGTTTTCGTGCGCTCAGCTGATGTTTACTGAGCCCCTGTGCTTGCCGGGCTCTGCTGACGCTAAGGCTGGGCAGTGAACACGTGGAGTGGTCAGGGTCCTACCTCTGGGATGTTGTTTTGTTTTGACTGCACTGGGTCTTAGTTGAGTCATGTGGATATAGTCCCCCTGGCCAGGCATCAAGCCCAGGCCCCCTGCATTGGGCGTGTAGAGTCTTAACCACTGGACCTTCAGGAAAATGCCTCTTGGGGGATTAGACTTGTGACTGCAGGGCCCTGTGAGCCTGCAGAGGTGTTTGGACTTTATCCTGAAGGCGACAGGAGCCGTGGAAGGTTACCTGCAGGGCAGCGAAAGTGACAGCATTTGTCGCTCAGTCGTGTCCGACTCTCTGCAACCCCTTGGACTGTAGCCCGCCAGGCTCCTCCGTCCATGGGATTCTCCAGGCAAGGATGCTGGAGCAGGTTGCCATTTCGTACTCCAGGGCATCTTCCCGATCCAGGGATGGAACCCACATTGCAGGCAGATTCTTTAGAGGGAGTGGCTTAATCAATCAGACTTTTGTTTCAAGCAGAATACAGGTGGTCGCTCTCCAGTTGGACCTGGCCAGTGGCTCTGTGTTCTTCGACTCCTAATAGAGATGGACAGTCTTGTACCACCGGGACAGTTTCATGTGAAAATCCAAATGGGGCCTCATTTATGAACCCGGTCCCACGGGGCCTGCATTTCCATGTGGCACTATTGGCCGGAGGTGGGTAGGTGGTCTCTGGTTTCCCACCATCCTGATAGGCCCTGGGTCTCTGCATGCCTGGACAACCTCAGCCCCTCTGGGACCTGCGTGTGCAGCCTCTGACCTAGATGATGGCTCTGGCTGCCCTGAGCACAAGTCTCTCGTGGCTGGGAGCAGGAGACAGGTTAGGAGGATCCAGAGAGGGAGAGCGGACGCCTGAACTCGGGCGGAGAGGTGGCAGCCAAGAGAGATGGGCTGGTTCACGTGAGGAGGTAGCAGGGAGACTCAATCTCCTGTCTGTGAGGTCGGGGGGGTCAGTGGGAACATCCAGACTCGAGGCTGGAGGTGGGCATTGGTCACCAAGGTGGGCACCCCAGGTGGCTAGGCACCCAGGAGCCTTGGGAAGAAGATGGACCAGAGACTGGTCACCTTGAGTTTGAGGTCCCTGTGCGTCGTCTGGGCGGAGAGGTCCGGGTCTCTACTCTGGACCTCCCAGGTGTCCTGGGTTCACCCGACGTGGCTTCTCCGCTTCTGCCTGACCTCGCGCTCCCACCCGACCCGTCCGAGGCTTGCCGGGTGGCGACGGCCGCGTCAGAATTGCTGAGGAGGGCGGTTTTCCAAAAGGCCCGCTCCGCCAGCCGCGGGCCCCATGGGTCTCTGCCTATTAGCGGGCGGAGCGGGCCTGGCCCCCATTTGCCATGCTCTAGTGAGCAGCGGGCTCCAAGGTAGGAAAGTCATAAATTAGTATCAGCTGCTGTGTCGCCAGCTCCCTGGTGATTAGCATTTTTATTGTTTTGTGGTGCTGAGGTTGGTCACACTCGGAGCCCGGCGAGGAGGCGGGGGCCTGAGCTGCCTCTCCCGGGACCCTCCCCGGTCCCCAGGGCTCGAGGTGCTCCCCGCCAACTCTGGTGGTGTCTGTGGCCCATCAGGCAGCCACGGCGTGCCCGGCACTGTCCTCAGCACTTGACTCACATCAGAGCCGTCCCAAAATGGCCCCGCCCAGTGGAATTGTTCTTTCCCGTTTCCAGAGTGGCATGAACTTGAGGCCCAGAGAGGTTATGTGTTGGGCACAAGATCACACAGCTGTGTGCACCTGGGTGGGGACTGGAACCCCCACGCCCTGGCCTGGAGCGTGGCCCCTCTCTGCACTGCCTTGCCGCCAAGCTTCCCCTTGCTCCCTCCTCGTGGGCCCTGAATGCAGGCCGTTGCCAGCTGCCACCTCCTACCTGGTGCCCCATCCTCCACTGCTGCCACTGTCAGCCCTGCCAGCTGCCTACCCTGCGCCCCCCCTCTGGTCGGGCGGGCGGGGAGCAGGCCCCTCACCCGCTCAGGCACCTGAGCCTGGCACCCTGATCCCTGCGCTGTCCTCTGCTTTCAGCACCTTCAAACACCTGTGGAAGCAGGTGGCTCAGAACCTGGACCGGTTCCGAACCTTCCCACGCCTGGCCGGAGGTAAGGGCCCCCCTCCCCAGCCTTGGCCGTTGTGGGAGAGGAGGCAGCGGAGGGGCTGCCCCCAGAGCTGGGGGGCTCTGCAGGGGCGGAGCCCTCCAGTCTGGAACCCCCGCCCTGGCAGGGCCCGGGGTGTTGTTCAGAGCACTTCCAGCTAAGAGCGCGCATTTCTTATCCATTCCTCATGCAGCAAGGAAATTACTGTTTGTGCAGAGGCACTTTTTGGAGAGTGGGGATGCAAGGGTGGTGAGAGCCAGAGACCCAGCCATCACTGGCTTCTGTTCCAGCGGTGGGAGGTGGGCAGTAAACAGAGGGATAAATGACGGTCGTGGGGTGAGAAGGGCCGTGGCTCACTAAAGGAGAGCAAAGAGATAACAGGCAGGGCTGCCCAGAGGCTGGGTGTGGCGGGCGACTGTGACTCCAGGGTGGGGAGCCTCTTCAAGGAGGGAACATTTGAGCGGAAACCTGAACAGTGAAGAGAAATGGGCCTCGCCGAGGTCTGGAGAGCAGACCGTCAGGGTGCGGACGCCGTCCAGCAGACCTTCCTGCGAGGATGGACATGGCTTCACCATGCAGTCCCATAGGGTAGCCACTCACCACATGTGGCCACGGGGCGCTGGAGACATGACTTGCATGACTGAGGAAGTGAAAGTTGTGTTTAGTTTTGATTAACTTGAGTTTAAACGGCCGCATGGGGCTCCTGTGGCCCCATGTTGCATCACGTTGCATCACCCAGATCTAGGCCAAGGAAATGGTTAATGGAGAGACCTCGAGGTGGGAATGAGCTTGTGCATGAAGAAACAAGGCCAGTGTAGCTGAGAAAAGGGGCGGGGCGGGGCAGGAGATGGGGCTGAGACATCGGCACGGGTGGGTCTTGTTGAAATAATAATTTTCCCACAGTTCCATGGCCAAGGACATTTGGCGTGCACTGTGTTTAAAGCAAAACGGATTCCTTACCTGCAGGCCTTCTCAGAGCCTTTAATCTGCTAATGTGCATTACTCATCATCAATAGCCAGGGTTGATGTGTAGTGTTTCTAAAACTCTTTGGGGTACAGAATCCTGTTTTGACAGAGGCCCCAGTGGGTCACAGTGCAGTGATGGCAGAGCTGGGCTGGTGGTTTAGCCTTCTTGCTCCTGGAAGTGAAGTGGGACCCACAGGGAGACTGGACCCCACTCCTGAGCTGGTGGGAGCTTTTTAAAGAATTTTTATTGAAGTATGGTTGATTTACAGTCTTGGGCTACAGTATTTACAAATTGGGTTGATTTTCAGTATTGGGTTAATTTCGGCTATATGGCGAGATGATTCGGTTATACACATGTATATTCTTTTTCAAGTTCTTTTCCATTGTGGCTTGTTACAGGATATTGAATACAGTTCCCTGTGCTAGGGACCTTGTTGTTTATCCATCCTGTATGTACCAGTTTGCCTGTTAAGCTGGTGGGGCTTTTTGGGGGTGTCAGGGCAGGTGACTCCGCTCAGGGCCAGCTCTAGCATCTCTAACTTCCAGCCTCTCAGCACACCCCAGTCCAACCTTCATAAGCCGGGAAGCAGAGTCCCCTGGGTCAGCTGTCCGTGGTTTTCCGTTCAGTCGCCTTCCCACCATCTCCCTGAGGGAGAAAGACCGCTGCCTATTCCACCACTTCCCAACCTTGAGTACGCGCCTTAGTCTCTGCGTGCCTCAGTCTTCTTGTCTTTAAAATGGGATCATAACGGGAGGTCGCCATGAGGCTTCGGTGAAAGGGGGCACGGAGTGCTTTGAACTGAGTCTGGTGGGTAGTGAGTGCTTTGTAACACGAGCTGCTGTTGGCAGATGTTTAACTGAATGAAGAAACTGATAAGGCCCGATAGTGGCGTGATTCCCTGGGCTTCCTCACACCACGGGGACCAGGGAGGGGTGTCCCCCTGCCACGGGGAGGAAAGAGGAGCCAGCCCTGACCGTGGACCCAGGTGGGGGTCAGGGGAAGACTCACAGGAAGCTGTACCCGCTGCCGGGAGTGGCCAAGCTTCGGGGAGCCTTGGGTTCTGGCCCTTCCTCGGCCTTATTTATGTTGGGCAGCATTCCCACCCCCAGACTCAGTTTTCTCGTCTGTGAAGTGGGAAAGCTGGTCCCGACGCCCCCTGGTGCCCTTTGCCCGTGCCTGGGCCTCCGTCTTCCTGTCTGTAGGGTGGGAGGACAGGCCTGGCTGGTCAGTGTCCAGGTCGCGTGGTTTCTCACGGCCTCTGCGCCCATCCCGGGGGCTGGCCACGGGACTCTGTGTGCAGGAGCAGGCCGTGTGTTGGGCCCCGGGGCTGGCCTGACGCACGCCCCGTCCCTTCCCGCCCCGTAGAGTGCGGGGGCAAGAACTTCCACTTCGTGCACCGCTCGGCCGACGTGGACAGCGTGGTGAGCGGCACCCTGCGCTCGGCCTTCGAGTACGGCGGCCAGAAGTGCTCGGCCTGCTCCCGCCTCTATGTACCCCGCTCGCTGTGGCCGCCGATCAAAGGGCGGCTGCTGGAGGGGCTCCGTGGGATCAAAGTGGGCAACGTGAGTGGCCCAGCGGGGGGCTGATGGGATTGGCTGCCGGGGGGCGCGGTGTGCGAGGGGGGGCGCTCCCCTGGTCTCGGCCCGCAGCCACCTCCTCTCTATCCGTGTCCCTTGCCTCCAGCCTGCAGAGGATTTTGGGACCTTCTTCTCTGCCGTGATTGATGCCAAGGTACGGGAGTTCTGGGGGGTGCCAGGCCTGGGCTGGGTGGGGGGCAGGAAGAGTGACCCAGATCTGCTTCGAGCAGGGTAGTCTGAGAGCCACGCACACAGTCCCTGCTGCTCTCGCCAGCCCTGGCAGGAATAGAAGAGTCCCTCCCCAGAGAGGAGCTCGCCTCCTGCACACCCTGCCACCAGGCCCCCTTAAAGTGCCCGTGTTCACACACACTCTTACACATAGGCCCGCACGCCTGCACACATACCCCTGAACTCAGGTACACGCATAGCTGTGAACACATTCATGTAGACCTCTGGGGGGGGTCATGCACGTAGATCCACCCATGTAAACACACGCACACCCACACACACGTCTCCATACATAGACAAATCTGACATGTGTGAACACATGTGTTGTGTGCATGTATGTACACATATGTGTAGGCACCTGTGTGGGTCTGCATTGCAGAAACATATAATGCACAAGACTCACGGTCTTAAACCTAAAGACACGTTTATATATCTGTATGTTTGCATGATGTTTATATCTGAGTATACATGTTCTTGGACTTCCCCGGTGGCTCAGAGGGTAAAGCATCTGCCTGCAGTGCAGGAGACCCGGGTTCAATCCCTGGGTCAGGAAGATCTCGTGGAGAAGGAAATGGCAACCCACTCCAGTACTCTTGCCTGGAAAATCCCATGGACGGAGGAGCCTGCTAGACTGCAGTCCATGGGGTCACGCAGAGTCGGACACGAGTGAGCGCCTTCCCTTTCTTTCTCTCTGTACGTGTTCCGACACACACACACACACGCGCGCCTGGACATGTGCTCCTGTTCCTGCCCTGCCCGGCCAGGCCCTGTTCGCTGTCGGCCACCCCGTCTCCCAGCCCCGCCATCGCCCCCTTCAGAATCTGGGGCAGCTGTGCTGGGGGCTTCTGCTGGGAACGGCCTCCAGCCGGCCCCTGACACCCCCCACCCCGATCCTGCAGTCCTTCGGCCGCATCCGGAAGTGGCTGGAGCACGCCCGCTCCTCGCCCAGCCTCACCATCCTGGCCGGGGGCCGGTGTGATGACTCTGTGGGGTACTTTGTGGAGCCCTGCATCATCGAGAGCAAGGACCCCCAGGACCCCATCATGAAGGAGGTGACGGTGGGGGGTGGGTGGGGCTGGGAGGAGGCGGCGCCTCCGCATGCTTCCCGGGGCGTCATCCCGTCTCACAGCTGAGGACGGCGCGGCCCTGCCAGGGGCCCAGACCCCAGATCCCTGACGCTGCAGGCTGGGCTGATGCCACAGCGCTGACTGCCTGCTGCCCGGAGGCCCCTACAGCCTCTCAGCTTCTAATGTCTGTAGAGTCTTAAGTGGGGCAGGGAGTTGGTGGAGATGAGGTTTGCTATATTGTTCCCATTGTACAGATGAGAAGCTGAGTTTCTGAGAAGTCAGGGCAGTTGCCCAGCATGACAGTGCAGGGGAAAGGGGTCTACCCCAACCCCCCGAGTGATGTCACGGGGCAGTTCCCTGGCTGGTTGTTGCCGGAAGTGTCCCCCTTCCAAGGGCCTGGAATCTTGGCTCTGGGGGTGGGTCTGGCTGACAGGGAGGCCAGAGGGTCCTCGGATCTTCTGCCAGATGGGGTGGGGTGGGCAGAGCAGGACCTGTCCTGGAGAGAACCCAGCGGGAGGCAAGGCCTGGCCCAGGCTGCTGGGCTGAGAAGGGGGTCGGGGGGCAGCGGAGGCCTCAGAGACGGGTCCAGGCGGGCCCGACCCTGGGGCTTCCCTCCAGGAGATCTTCGGTCCTGTGCTGGCCGCGTACGTCTACCCAGACGAGGAGTACAAGGAGACACTGCGGCTCGTGGACAGCACCAGCAGCTACGGCCTCACGGGGGCAGTGTTCGCTCAGGACAGGTGAGCGGCCGCGGCCCCTCGGCGCTAGTCCTGACGTCCTGTCCCCGGAGACGGCCCCCTCCCCGACACGGATCCCTGCTCTCCCTGGCCCTCGCTCCGCCCCGGCCAGCAGGTAGACAGAGGCGCGGCGCCGTGCTGAAGCCTTGATGCCGGGGCCACTCTGTTGGCTGCTGAAGCCAGGTCTCTAGGGCTGGGGCCCGGCAGTCAGCACCTGTGACCCGCCGCCCGGTCTGATGGGCTCAGGGCGGAAGGCAGAGCTTGGACCCGGGCGCTCCACTTGTCTGGCAGAGGCAGGATTCCCCGCTGGGCGCCCTGACGCTGGACCTGAGGCCTTAGTCCTGTCTTTTCTCCGTGGCACTGGTTGCCTCCCTGCGTCTGCCTCTAAGAGGGGAAGGCGGGGGCTCGGGGGGCTCCCGAGCTGCCGAGGGCAGGGGCCCAGGGCTGGCGGCTGGCCCCGTGCTCACCGGGCGGCCTGTTTGAGCTGGGGAGGGCTGCTGGAGGATCGGCCCTGGGGCAGGGATGAGCTGGCCGCCCCCTTACTGCGGCCCTGCCGTGTAGGGACGTTCTCCGGGAGGCCACAGAGCTGCTGAGGAACGCTGCTGGCAACTTCTACATCAACGACAAGTCCACTGGCTCGGTGGTGGGCCAGCAGCCCTTCGGGGGGGCCCGAGCCTCGGGTGAGTGGGCCCTCCTTTCTAGGAGGGGGCTGAGCTCCTGGGGGAGGCCCTTGCTGGTTCATCTCGAGGATGTTAAGGGCTCATGCTGATGCAGAATCCTGCCCACCACCCCCCTCCCATTTTACAGAGGGGAAAACTGAGGCCCAGGGAGGTGAAGTGATTGGCCCAAGGGCGCATGGCCGGGAAGCGGTGGAGCCGGGATGTGGGTCCCAGCATCCACATCTTGGCTTCCCGGGTGGCTCAGCGGTAAAGAATCCACCTGCCGGTGCAGGAGACGGGGGTTTGATCCCTGGGCCGGGAAGATCCCCCGGACTCGAGTTCTTGTCTGGAAATCCCGTGGACGGAGGAGCCTGGCTCTTGGTCCATGCGGTCAGAAAGAGGCGGATGCAACTTAGCAACTAACCACGACTTGATGTATTCCAGGCCATTGCAGTCCAACCCCCTCCTGTCTACAAATGGGGAAACTGAGGCTTGGCGAGGGGCAGGGACTTGCCAGAGGTCCCGGTGCCTAGTGGCAGAGTCGGGGCCAGAACCTCGGCCTCCCAGCTCCCCATCCAGTGCCCTCCGCAGTGCTTTCCTGCCTCTCGGCCACGCCTTGCAGGGGCTGCGCAGGGACCTGGGGAGCCTGGGCGTCCTGTGCGCTCGCCGGCTCCTGCCCCTGCCAACCGCCGGCTGAGTGCCCTCTGCCCAGAGGCGCTCGGGGAGCCCCGGCTGCCGTGCGGGGCTAGCTTAGCTGCTGGCTGCCCGGTTCATTCCGTCTGCTCCTCCCCGCTCCTTCTGCGTGTACGCAGAGCTGTTGTACCTTTTGGGGGACAAACAGCTGCCTTTCCACAGGGACTAACGACAAGCCGGGCGGCCCCCACTATGTCCTGCGGTGGACGTCACCCCAGGTCATCAAGGAGACGCACGGGCCGCTGGGGGACTGGCGCTACCCGTACATGCAGTGAGCCTGCTCAGCGCCTCCGCCATCCACCTGTCCGTCCGTCCAGAAGACTGACCTCGGTGCGCTGACCACGCCCCACACTTCCACCCCGCTCCCTGAGTCCTGCCCCCTGCCCCCACGGCAGCCTGCCTCCTGGCCTGTCCCCACCCTTAGAGTCAGGTGTGGGCTCTGGGTTGAGATCACGCTGTTGGGAGGAATAGGGCTGCCAGCTGTGCTCCCAAAGAGTGTCCTAGACATTCCCCCTGGTGGGTGTGACCTCGGCACCTGACTGCTTTTCCATCGGTCCCCTTCTCGCTCCTCTCCGCTGTGTCCCGGGTCTCAGGGGCCTGGGGAGGGGCGGTGGAGTAGCTCGTGGATCTTTGGGAGGAGGAGGCAGCTCTGGGCACCCTGGCACGCTGCACCCACCGGGGCGCCTGGCTCCTCCGGGTCTCCAGGGTTAGGGGGGACCAGGGTGGCCTGCGGGGTTGCCACGTTGTGGTCACAGGTCATGGGGGCACCAGCCGGCTTTGCCCTGCTTGATTCGTGCTTCTCACTCGCCCTTTGCCCAGACACACCAGTGCCAGCAGGTACCCACCTGTGCTGGCAGGTACCTGCGCCCAACCAGATGCCTTAGACCCTGTGTGCCTTGCTCCCGAGTGCCTGGGCTCACCAGAGCCCCTCGGATTCCTGGTGGTCTCCAGGCGGTGGGACTGGGGGGCTTCTGCAGTCCACCTGTTAGGGTGCCAGTCCTTCCTGCTGGTCCTGTGAGGCTGGCAGACCTTGGGGGCCCTTCCTGCCGCTTCCTCAGCTCCTGGGTCCTGCCTCAAGAGCCTCCATTGGCCTGGGGCTTCCTGCAGGAGCTCCGTGCCCACTGGCCCAGGTAGATGTTGCCCCTGCCTTCCCCAGTGCCCCGAGACCTCACCTCGGGTCCCCGTCCAGCCTGGCTGAGGCTCACTTATAGAATTGTCCCTCCTTGGCATGTTCATGGCTCTGTGTGGACTGGCCCATCAGAGGCCTGTTCTTTCATGCAGCTGATCGGGGGGCACTCAGATGCATCCTGGGTGGTCAGGGAATTGTAAGTGGCGACTCTGGAGGCAGTTTTTAGGGGCCCTCCTCAGGTGCGGCTGGTGTGGGGCCCCCATGGGGCTGGGGTGGCCGCTCCCCAAGTGCACAGTCACACGCCGTGGCCGCGGTCAGGGGTGTTTCTCACAGGGGGGCTAGGACGGGCGGCGGGCAGGCCGGAGGTATTCCTGGTTCTACTAACTCTGTGCTGGGAGGTGGTGGTGGGATTTGCCCTGATGCCGCCCAATAAAATGCCTCTTCCTGAACCGGACTGGTGGTCTTTCTGGTGGGAGTGGTGGGGGCTGGTCACCTTCTCGTCCGCTGAGATTGCCAACTTTCACTAGGTGTCAGGGGCACCCTGCCCCTGATGTGATGGAAGGAAGTGTGAGCCCTGCTGGCAGGAAGTCCTACGTGAGTGGTGGGGACTCTGGGGCCAGAGGGCCTGGGTTCAAATCCCAGCTCTGAAAAGTTGGGCAGTTGTCTCTGACTCTGTCTCTTCATAGATGGAAATCACACCACCACCCCCCTGCCCACACAGACAGTCTTGAGAATTCAACGAGTTAATTCACAGAAGTGCTCAGAGCAACGCCAGTTATAGAATTAATGATTCAACAATGTTAACCTCTTTACCCATTGTTGTAACAACCACCATTAAGTGCTGTGATAGTTAAGGTCATGGGTCAGCTTGGCTGGCTTATGAAGCCCAGGTGTCTACTTTAGCATTATTCTGGATGTTTCCATGGAGGTGTTGTTTGGATGAGATTAACAGGAGACATAAGAGGCATGGGTTTGATCCCTGGGTCAGGAAGATCCCCTGGAGGAGACCATGGTAACCCACTCCAGTGTTCTTGCCTGGAGAATCCCATGGACAGAGGAGCCTGGCGGGCTACAGTCCATGGGGTCACACAGTCAAACACGACAGAAGTGACTTAGCACGCTTGTACAACATTTAAATCTGTGGGCTTTGAGGAAAGCAGATTACTGTCCATAATGTGAGTGGGCCATATCCAATTAGTTGAAGGCCTGAACAGAACAAAGATTGACCTCCCCCTGCAAATGTGCCCATGAGCAGGAAGGAACTTGCCAGTGGCTGCCTTTGGACTCAGCTGCTACTCCCTGTGTTTCTGGCCCAGCCAGCACTGTACACTTTGGACTTCCCAGCCTCCATGATCATGTGGGTTTGCTCCTTACCATAAACTTGCCCTGTGTCTCTGTGCCTCTTCCTAGAGGTTCTGCTTTTCCTCAGAACCCTGACTCTTACACGTGCCGAAGCCTTTGCATCTGTTTTCTTCATGCACAACCATCTTATGAAGAAGTGCTGCCTTGCCCCCATTTTGCAGATGAGGACACAGGTGCGGAAAAGTGAAGGGACTTGGCAAGCTGTGGCATCCCCAGGCGGGAAACCCAGGTCTGTGTGCTTCCAGAGCCCACCCTTTCTCTTCCACCCAGGTGTCCACGTGGCTGCAGACGCCCCGAGCACAGTCCTAACGTCCCACCTTGACGCCTCCTACCTGTGCCGGGGCCTCTCCAACCTCAGATGTGACACTTCCCTGGGAGCTGAGGATCAAATGACAAGTTTTAGAGCCAAGTGCCAGGTCCCATGGGCTTCCCGAATGGCTTAGCAGGTAAAGAAAGAATCGCTTGCTGGCCAGGTGACGTGACAGGGTGCAACCGTGGTCAGTTATCTTGAGCCCAAACTCCACCTGAGTCAGCTGACTTAGAGGGGACGACCCGGTGCATCCCCAGCTTGTCTTCAGCCCTAGATGATGGAAACAGAGGTGTTTTCCTGAACCTCACAGTCATCTGCCACCCCCGTCCCAAGCGCTGTTGGTTAGCGCTGTTGGTCTGAGGATCTTAGAACTGGAGGGAGGGGAAGGGACACAACCCTGGGCAGAGCCCCAACCCTGGCTCACTCAGGGCTGCTGCTGATGTGTGCCAGGGCAGCTGGAGTCAGGGATGGAGTCGGGGGAGGGGGGTCAGGGAGAGAG
>CM035293.1:52208779-52254412 GCA_020226075.1 Hydropotes inermis
CCAAGGACCTCCACTCCGGCAGATCACCTACAGCGCCATCAACGACGAGCTGGGCAACAAGGGCAGGTTCCCCGCGGTGCTGCGCACCGTGCCGGGCGCGGATCACCAGATGGAGGCCATGGTGCAGATGCTGCTGCACTTCCGCTGGAACTGGATCGTCGTGCTGGCCAGTGGCGACGACTACGGCCGCGAGAACAGCCACCTGCTCAGCCAGCGCCTGGCGCACCGCGACATCTGCATCGCCTTCCAGGAGACACTGCCCACGCCGCAGCCTAACCAGACGATGGCGCCGCAGGACCAGGAGCGCCTGGAGGCCATCGTGGGCAAGCTGCATCAGAGCACAGCGCGCGTCGTGCTGGTGTTCTCCCCGGAGCTGGCCCTGCACAACTTCTTCCGCGAGGTGCTGCGCCAGAACTTCACGGGCGCCGTGTGGATCGCCTCCGAGTCCTGGGCCATCGACCCGGTCCTGCACAACCTCACCGAGCTGCAGCGCGCTGGCACCTTCCTGGGCATCACCACCCAGAGCGTGCCCATCCCGGGCTTCAGCGAGTTCCGTGTGCGCCGCTCCCAGCTCGGCCGGCCCGCTCTCAACAGGAGCAGCGGAGGGGCCAACTGCAACCAGGAGTGTGACACCTGTCTGAACACCACCGAGTCCTTCAACAGCATCCTCACGCTCTCCGGCGAGCGCGTGGTCTACAGCGTGTATTCCGCCGTCTACGCCGTGGCGCACGCGCTGCACAGTCTCCTGGGCTGCAACCAGGGTGGCTGCCGCAAGGATGTGGTGTACCCTTGGCAGGTGAGGTCCGGCCCGCGGGGTACCATGGGCCTCCGGGAGCAGGCGCAGAGTCCGTGGTTGCCATGGAGACCGCCGAGCACTCAGCGCTCAGCTCCAGCCTCACCTTCCCTCGGTGGGTTCTAGGCGAGTGATTGGAAGAGACCACGTCGCACGCCCTGCCTCCAGGCACATAGGAGTCCTTCCTGGTGACAAAACAGAGTACCTTTGTTAAGAATTAATTCAATCATCCCCATCCACGAGAATCTGTCCTGGGAGCAAGATTTGGGTGAAATTCTCTAGCAGGAATCTCTGCAGGCAGCAGGAGCCCCAGTTCCCCACACAGCCTTGCAAGGGTGAAGGGTGAAGGCGCTGAGCCTGGGCTGAGTCCCATCAGCTCTCAGGTTTATTGATCTTCTTGTTCCAGTTCTATCCCACCTTGATTCAGACCCGGAACTGAAAGCTGTGCATGCCTGGTTTACGCATGTGCATAGGCACATCCTACCACGCGCTTTCGGAAGGCAGAGGTTTCCCTGAGGACGTAGACGAGCAGAGGAGATGTAGACCAGAGATGTATGCTTTCTGCCCGCTGCCAGGCATCTCTGCTTAAACAGCTCACTGGCTTTTTCACAGTTTGGAATCTGCCCACTCTGTGGCTCAGCCACCTCCCACCCCACCTTTACCTTCTCCCGACAGCCCTCGGGCACTTCTCATACAGCCCACGGGGGAGGCGGATGGTGATGAACTGGGCGGAGCGTCGGCATCAGGCAGGGTCCCAGTCCTGCCACCACTGGCTGTGCAGCTTTGGGCAAGTTATGTGATGTCTCTGAGCCCCAGTTTTCTCATGTCCTAAACAGAAGGAGTCGTATGTACGCTGCTGAGTTACGTGCAGGATTAACAGTAATGTTTGTACCTTATCTGGCGCAGAGTAGAAGCCGGGTGTCTCCTCCTTCCTGACACTAGGGTCCGGCCTTAGGAGAGGGTGTGGGGCCTGGGGCAGCCCCACTGATGGGGCTGGGGGTGGGGCTAGATGAGGAAGGGGAAACAAGTGCTTAGGCTCAGTCCTGTCTAACTCTGCGACCCCCATGGATTGTCACTCGCCAGGCTCCTCTGTCCATGGGATTTTTTCCAGGCAAGAATACTGGAGCGGAATGGGTTGCTGTTTCATCCTCCAGGGGATCTTCCCAACCCAGGGATTGAACTCATGTCTCCTGCATTGCAGGTGGATTCTTTACTGCTGAGCCATGGGGGAAACCCCAGGGGATGCAGTTCCCAGACCCAAAAGGGGAGTGGGGAGAGGCCCCCCACCCTGACCAGTAATAAGCCCCGCCCACTCGGGAGGATTGCAGGGAGGTGTTTTCTGACCCCACGCCCTGGACCCCTGGAATGCAAGTTGCTCAGCCCAGCGCTGCCAGGTGGGATGGGACACGGACCCCAGCGCTGGCTCCCCAGGGCCGCTGCCATCCTGACCACCACCCTCAGGCCTCCCTGTTCAGTTCCCAGGGCCATTGCTCTCGGGCCCATAAACCAGTGCATAGTTGAAACTTTCAGAGCCAGGACCTCACTGTCCTGGAAGGGCAGGGAGAAGGCTAGGGACCAACTCCTTGGGCTATGTGTCTGACAATTCCCAAGGTGGTGTGGACTTCAAGATGTAGTCCAGCAGACTCCCTCGTTTACGGAAGAAAGATCTAGGAGCCAGATGGATGGGATATCTGAGCTGGAAGCCCTTTAGGGATCAGCCCAGAGAGGTTCAGTGACTAACTTGAAGTCACACAGCAAATTGAGGACAGAGTTAGAACTGGAATTCAGGCCAAAGGATGCCCGCTGCAAAGCGTATTTAGTTTGTACTAGCTTCTGCTTGGTGAGAATGAAGGGGATTGGGGTGGGGAGAGACTGAAACGAGAGTTAGCTCTGAAGTGTGGGGTGGTGGGCAGGACCCAAGGGGGCAGGGAAGATGCTGGCAGGTGGGAGAGGCAGTGGACTCTGAACCCCAGGTCACAGATGGATGGCCAAAGTGACTTCCAGGGAAAAGGAATCATATTGATGTCTCACAGGAGGTGAGTGCTGACTATTTTCCAGGCACTGTTCTGAGCCTCTAATGCAGATTCACTCACCAATTGCTTCAGAGTCCAGATCAGGCTTTTCTCACTCCTGTTTTGCCGAAGGAGAATCTGGGGTTTATAGAGGTTAAGTGACAGGTCCAAGGTCTCACAGCAGGAGGTAGATGGGCTGAAAAAACCCAGATGTATCTGACTCTAAAGTCAGATCTCTCAGCCACTGCCTCCAAACTGCCACATTTTCACAGTTTTATCAGCCCCATTTCACAGATACAGAAATCAAGGCCCATGGGCTGGTAGAATTTTTCCCAGGGCTGGCCTGACCTCTGATGCCAGATCCATTTCCCTTCCCTCGGGCCCCTCTAGCTGCTTCCGGAGATCTGGAAGGTCAACTTCACCCTCCTGGGCCACCAGATCTTCTTCAATGAGCAAGGGGACCTGTCTCTGCACCTGGAGATCATCCAGTGGCAATGGGACCTGAGCCAGAACCCTTTCCGGAGCGTCGCCTCCTACCAGCCATCCAAGCGGCGGCTGAAGCACATCCATGACATCTCCTGGAACACCCCCAACAACACGGTCAGCCTCAGGGGGCCTGGGGGTGGGGCCTGGGGCGGGGCACCAGGGCTGGAGCTGGGGTGGGAGGGCCCTTTGACCTGCGTTCATTACTGGTAAGTGGGGGCATCTCTATGTGTGGGTGTATCGTCTGGGGTCCTGGCCTTCTTCCCCTGACGGAGAACTGCCCAAGGCCAGGGCTTTCTGGCTCCCCAGGGCCAAGGGGCTCAGGACATGTGTGTACTAAAGACTGAAACTCTCATGGCACCCCCCGAAAATAGATGCTGTTGTTGTTCAGCTGCCCAGTCGTGCCTGACTCTTTGCAGCCCCATGGACTGCAGCACGCCAGGCTTCCCGGTCCATCACCATCTCCTGGAGCTCGCTCAAACTCACGGCCCCTGGGTCAGTGATGCCATCCAGCCATCTCATCCTCTGTCGTCCCCTTCTCCGCCTCTTCTGTTTTCTGTGTTAGAAAACTGAAGGCAGAGTGGTTGCGTGACCCGCCTAAGGCCACACAGCTTGCCCGTGTCTCTCTCCACAGCAGTCAGGCTACACCCTATCAAGGAATACTCATCTTCTGGCGATGATAGCTCCGCTGTCCGCCGTGGCTGACACCTGTCAGTCTAAACTCTTTGGTTTTACCCTCTTTCTGTAAGAAGCTGTCAGAACGCTGCTGGGGTGGAGAGGGTAGCGGCCGGGCCCTGTGGGGTGAGGGAGGGCGTCTGAAAGCTCTGCAGAGTCCTCATCACTCTCCCCACCCCCACCCAACCCCCTTTCCAGAAGCTTTGGGTGGTGCTAGTTCCTGAGCTTATCGGGGAATTTTCATGGAGGACGTTGGGTTGATGTCTTTGTTTGTTTGCTGGGACTGCCATCACAAAGGACCACAAACTCGGGGCTTAACCTGCAGAAATGTATTGTCTCCCAGTTCCGGAGGCCAGAAGTCCCAGATTAAGGTGTTAGAGGGTTGAGGCTTCCTGTCCCAGGCCTCTTGTCTGGCTGCTGGTGACCACTGGTCCCTGCTGGCTTTCCTGGGCTCCTGCCACATCGCTCCATCTCTGCCTCTATCTTCAGGTGGCATTCTCCTCGTGGGCGGGTCTGTCTCCAAGTCTCCCCTTTTTATAAAGACATCAGTCATGCTGGAGTTGATCCCCACCCTCTTCCGGGATGACGTCGTCTCAGCCAGTTACAGCTGCAATGGTTGGTCCTCTTTCCCCTGGAGTTTGCAGCTCTCTTGTTAGGTGCCTGTAGGTTTGTAATTATTATATCTTCTTGATGGATTGACTCTCTTATAAATATAAATATCCTTCTGTCCCTTAGTAAACATTTTTGTTTGTATTCTCCGCCCCCTGCCCCTGGCTTCCTTTGAGATTTTATCTTTTTTAAATTTTTTTTAAATCTTTTTTTTAATTTGAATATTTGTAGTAGTTTGAATATATGTAGCAGCTTGACTGTTGCATGTGTGCATGCGTGTGTGCTAAGTTGCTTCAGTTCAGTTCAGTCGCTCAGTCGTGTCTGACTTTTTGCGACCCCATGGACTGCAGTACGCCAGGCCTCCCTGTCCATCACCAACTCCTGGAATTTACTCAAACTCATGTCCATTGAGTCATGATACCATCCAATCATCTCATCCTCTGTCGTCCCCTTCTCCTACTGCCTTCGGTCTTTCCCAGCATCAGGGTCTTTTCCAGTGAGTCAGCTCTTCTCATCAGGTACCCAAAGTACTGGAATTTCAGCTTCAACATTAGTCCTTCCAATGAACACCCAGGACTGATCTCCTTTAGGAGGGACTGGTTGGATCTCCTTGCAGTCCAAGGGACTCTCAAGAGTCTTCAACAACACCACAGTTCAAAAGCATCAGTTCTTTGGTGCTCAGCTTTCTTTACAGTCCAACTTTCACATCCATACATGACTACTGGTAAAACCATAGCCTTGACTAGACAGACCTTTGTTGGCAAAGTAATATCTCTGCTTTTTAATATGCTGTTTAAGTTGGTCATAACTTTCCTTCCAAGGAGTAAGCGTCTTTTAATATCATGGCTGCAGTCACCATCTGCAGTGATTTTGGAGCCCCCCAAAATAAAGTCTGACACTGTTTCCACTGTTTCTCCATCTATTTGCCATGAGATGATGGGACCAGATGCCATGATGTTAGTTTTCTGAATGTTGAGCTTGAAGCCAACTTTTTCACTCTCCTCTTTCACTTTCATCAAAAGGCTCTTTAGTTCTTCTTCACTTTCTGCCATAAGGTTGGTGTCATTTGCACATCTGAGGTTATTGATATTTCTCCTGGCAATCTTGATTCCAGCTTGTGCTTCCTCCAGCCCAGCATTTCTCATGATGTACTCTGCATATAAGTTAAATAAGCAGGGTGACAATATACAGCCTTGACATACTCCTTTTCCTGTTGGGAACCAGTCTGTTGTTCCATGGTCAGTTCCAACTGTTGCTTCCTGACCTGCATACAGATTTCTCAAGAGGCAGGTCAAGTGGCCTCGTATTCCCATCTCTTTCAGAATTTTCCACAATTTATTGTGATCCACACACTCAAAGGCTTTGGCATAGTCAATAAATCAGAAATAGATGTTTTTCTGGAACTCTCTTGGTTTTTCGATGATCTAGTAGATGTTGGCAATTTGATCTCTGGTTCCTCTGCCTTTTCTAAATCCAGTTTGAATATCTGGAAATTCACGGTTCATGTACTGTTGAAGCCTGGCTTGGAGAATTTTGAGCATTACTTTACTAGTGTGTGAGATGAGTGCAATTGTATGGTAGTTTGAGCATTCTTTGGCATTGACTTTCTTTGAGATTGGAATGAAAACTGACCTTTTCCAGTCCTGTGGCCACTGCTGAGTTTTCCAAATTTGCTGGCATCTCGAGTGTAGCACTTTCACAGCATCATCTTTCAGGATTTGAAACAGCTCAACTGGAATTCTATCACCTCCACTAGCTTTGTTCGTAGTGATGCTTTCTAAGGCCCACTTGACTTTGCATTCCAGGATGTCTGGCTCTAGGTGAGTGATCACACCATCATGATTATCTGGATCGTGAAGATCTTTTTTGTACTGTTCTTCTGTGTATTCTTGCCACCTCTTCTTAATATCTTCAGCTTCTGTTAGGTCCATGCCATTTCTGTCCTTTATTGAGCTTATTTTTGCATGAAATGTTCCCTTGGTAACTCTGATTTTCTTGAAGAGATCTCTAGTCTTTCCCATTCTATTGCTTTCCTCTATTTCTTTGCACTGATCACTAAGGAAGGCTTTCTTATCTCTCCTCACTGTTCTTTGGAACTCTTTCTTTTTCTCCTTTGGTTTTCACTTCCCTTCTTTTCACAGCTATTTGTAAGGCCTCCTCAGACAGTCATTTTGCCTTTTTCATTTCCTTTTCTTGGGGATGATCTTGCTCCCTGTCTCCTGTACAATGTCATGAACCTCCATCCATAGTTTATCAGGCACTCTATCAGATCTAGTCCCTTAAATCTATTTCTCACTTCCACTGTATAGTCATAAGGGATTTTATTTAGGTCATACCTGAGTGGTGTAGTGGTTTTCCCTACTTTCTTCAATTTAAGTCTGAATTTGGCAATAAGGGGTTCATGATCTGAGCTACATTCAGCTCCCGGTCTTGTTTTTGCTGACTGTATAGAGCTTCTCCATCTTTGGCTGCAAAGAATATAATCAATCTGATTTTGGTGTTGGCCATCTGGTGATGTCCATGTGTAGAGTCTTCTCTTGTTTTGTTGGAAGAGGGTGTTTGCTGTGACCAGTGTGTTCTCTTGGCAAAACTCTATTAGTCTTTGCCCTCCTTCATTCTGTACTCCAAGGCCAGATTTTCCTGTTACTCCAGGTGTTTCTCGACTTCCGACTTTTGCATTCCAGTCACTTATAGTAAAAAGGACATATTTTTTGGGTGTTAGTTCTAAAAGGCCTTGTAGGTCTTCATAGAACCATTCAACTTCAGCTTCTTCATTGTTACTGGTTGGGGCATAGACTTGGGTTACTGTGATATTGAATGGCTTGCCTTGGAAATGAACAGAGATCATTCTGTTGTTTTTGAGTTTGCATCCAAGAACTGCATTTTAGACTCTTTTGTTGACCATGATGGCTACTCCCTTTTTTTTTAAGGGATTCCTGCCCACAGTAGTAGATATAATGGTCATCTGAGTTACATTCACCCATTCTAGTCCATCTTAGTTCTCTGATTCCTAGAATGCTGACGTTCACTCTTGCCATCTCCTGTTTGGCCACTTCCAATTTGCCTTGATTCTTGGACCTGACATTCCAGGTTCCTATGCAACATTGCTCTTTACAGCATCAGACCTTGCTTCCATCACCAGTCACATCCACAACTGGGTGTTGTTTTCGCTTTGGCTCCATCCCTTCATTCTTTCTGGAGTTATTTCTCCACTGATCTCCAGTAGCATATTGGGCACCTACCGACCTGGGGAGTTCCTCTTTCAGTATCGTATCATTTTGCCTTTTCATACTGTTCATGGGGTTCTCAAGGCAAGAATACTGAAGGGGTTTGCCATTGCCTTCTCCGGTGGACCACATTCTGTTAGACCTCTCCACCATGTCCCGACCGTCTTGGGGGGCCCCACATGGCATGGCTTAGTTTCATTGAGTCAGACAAGGCTGTGGTCCTGTGACCAGATTGGCTAGTTGTCTGTAACTGTGGTTTCAGTCCGTCTGCCCTCTGATGCCCTCTCTCAGCGCCTACCATCTTACTGGGGTTTTTCTTACCTTGGACGTGGGGTATCTCTTCACGGCTGCTCCAGCAAAGCGCAGCTGCTGCTCCTGACCTTGGACTTGGGGTATCTCCTCTCGGCTGCTCGCCGCTCCAGAACTGTGCAGCCAGGATAATTTTTATACAACCCGAATCTAATCAGGCCACTCCCCAATCAAGAAACATGCACGGCTGAGGCCCCCGACCCTACATTTTTAATGTCTTAGTCCAACCTCCCACCCATCCCAGCCTCTCCCAGAGCATCCTGGCTTCAAGCAGGCTTAGACATGCCCTCTTTCCAAAAATGCCAACCCCAGCCTCTCCTCCACCCCCTTGCTCTTACTGTTTCCTCTACTTGTAATTCATTCACTTAATAAACAGTCATTGGAGGCCTCCTCTGTTCTAAGGAATACAGCAGTAAAACCTATAGACATGGCCACTGCCTGCCGGCTCTTGTCACCCGGCAACCCTGCCCCTCCATAAAGACTGCGTTCAGTAGGACTCCTGGTGGCAAGTGACAGAAAGTGATATAAGTAAAAAGTTAACTTATTGCCTTGCATCATGGAAGACTCCAGGGTTGACTGTGAGGCTTCAGGCAAGGCGGGATCCAGGGGCTCATTCTCCCCGTCTCCCAGATCCTTCCTCAGACATGTTCTCCACATCCCCACCCACCCCCCAACCCCCCGGAAATGAGAGGCTTGCTGGGAGCTCCAGAGTCACACCCTGTTCACTCAGCAACCTCGGGAGGTCTCCATCTCAGCAGCTGAGTGCTGTCTCCCGAAGAAGGTAGATTAGGTCTTTGTTGGGCAAAGCTAAGAGCATGTCTATGACGGTCCAGTGCCAACGGCAGTCCTGGCACCTGCCCCTCCCCAACAGGGGCCAATTTCCCTCCCCGGAGCTGGGGTAAGACGGGGAGAGGAGGGGGCCCGGGGAGCGGGAAAGAGCACTCAGGGTCTCCTGTCCTCCCCCCACCCAGGTCCCTGTGTCTATGTGCTCCAGGAGCTGCCAGCCTGGGCAGAAGAAGAAGCCGGTGGGCCTCCACCCCTGCTGCTTTGAATGCATTGACTGCCTCCCGGGCACCTTCCTCAACCAGACCTCAGGTGGGACTCCAGGCCCACACGCGTGCCCTGTGCCTGCCCTGTCCTCGGGGTCTCCCTTAGGCCTCTCGCCCTTGCGAGTCTTGGCGGTCTCCCCAGGCACACGTGTTCAAGGACGGGGGCCATGTATTTCCCACCAGAGGGTGAGATCTCGGAAAGAAAGAATTACGGTTGTTAGGCTCTGAGTCAAGGAGTCAGTGAGAGTCGCTCAGGTGTGTCCGACTCTCTGCGACCCCATGGACTAGACAGTCCATGGAATTCTCCAGGCCAGAATACTGGAGCGGGTAGCCTATCCCTTCTCCAGGGGATCTTCCCCACTCAGGAATCTAACCCGGGTCTCCTGCACTGCAGGCGGATTCTTTACCAGCTGAGCGAGTCAAGGAGACCTTGGTTCTAATCCTGCCTCTGTAACTTCTGGCTTTGTGACTTTAACTGGCTGACCCTCAGTTTCCTCATCTATGAAATGGGGTTGCTGTGAGGGGTTGATGAGCCGGGGGGTGTGAGGGACTTGGCGAGCGTCGGTGGCCTGTAGCTCTGTTTCCCTTTGGTGGGGAGCTGGCCGGGTGCAGCCCTGGATAGGGTGGATGCTGAGAAGGCGGGTTTAGCTGACGGGAGCTGCCCGGGGCTCTTGCAGATGAATTTGACTGCCAGCCCTGCCCAAGCTCCGAGTGGTCCCACAGGAAGGACACCTCCTGCTTCAAGCGGCAGCTGGCCTTCCTTGAGTGGGACGAGGCCCCCACCATTGCTGTGGTCATGCTGGCCGCCCTGGGCTTCCTCAGCACCCTGGCCATCGTGATCATCTTCTGGAGGCACGTTCAGACGCCCGTGGTCCGCTCGGCAGGCGGGCCCATGTGCTTCCTCATGCTGGCGCCGCTGCTGATGGCGTACATGGCGGTCCCCGTGTACGTGGGGCCGCCCACGCTGTCCTCCTGCCTCTTCCGCCAGGCCTTCTTCACACTCTGCTTCACTGTCTGCATCTCCTGCATCACCGTGCGCTCCTTCCAGATTGTCTGTGTCTTCAAGATGGCCCGACGCCTCCCGCGCGCCTACAGCTGCTGGGGCCGCTACCACGGGCCCTACGTCTTCGTGGCGTCTGTCGTGATGCTGAAGGTGGTCATTGTGGCCAGCAACATGCTGGCCACGACCACCATGCCCACCACCCGCGTGGACCCCGATGACCCCAGGATCTTAATCTTGTCCTGCAACCCCAACTACCACCGGGGGCTGCTGATCAACACCAGCCTGGACCTGCTTCTGTCCGTGCTGGGCTTCGGCTTCGCCTACACGGGCAAGGAGCTGCCCACCAACTACAACGAGGCCAAGTTCATCACCTTCTGCATGATCTTCTACTTCTCCTCCTCCGTCTTCCTCTGCACCTTCATGGCTGTCTACAGCGGGGTGCTGGTCACCATCCTCGACCTCTTGGTCACCGTGCTCAACCTGCTGGGCATCAGCCTGGGCTACTTCGGCCCCAAGTGTTACATGATTCTCTTCTACCCGGAGCGCAACACGCCGGCCTACTTCAGCAGCGTGATTCAGGGCTACACCATGCGGAAGGACTAGTGCTCCACCGTCTGCCCTCTGGGACGTGGGCCTCAGCGTCGGGAGGCGGAGGCCAGGGGGCTTGCCCGTTCAACTCCAGATGGACTCCAGGTGGTTGCAGGAAGCCACCCTCGCCCGTTACCGCCTGGCCCCACTCTCTGATTGGCTGTGTGTCCAAGGTTCTCTGCGTCCTGGCCATCCTTACCCCACCTAGTGATGGATGCCTTTGTTCCTTTCCCTCGAGTGTTTAGCTTGCCAGGTGCTCTGCCCCATCCTAGAAAACCACCCAGGGTGACCTGCTGGCTTCCAAGGACAGTCCAGCTTGGCAGCCAGCAGCGCCATCTGGTGGTCTTGGTGGGGTCCTGCAGGTTCCGGCTGCTTACTCCCGGTGAAGGGCTGCCTGCTGGTGGGCTGGGGTTAGCGAGGGGCAGATGGGAGCTCAGAAAGTGCCACCCGGCCTCGCTCACTCGCTGTCCGTGTGTCCGTGTCTCATCCCCCAGATTCTCCTGGAGCTTGAGTCCCCGGCCTCTCTGTTATCTCTGAGTACAGCCAGGCACATAAATGCTTATGAATAAACCTTAACTTGGGTGAAACAAATGAGTTTCCTCCTTGTTTCCCGAGGTCCCCTGAGGACAGAAATGTGGAATCGGAGATCTTGGTTTCAATCCCAGCCTTGCTACTGTGGGTGCGTGCATGCGTGCTAAGTTGTTTCAGTCTCGTCTGACTCTTTGCGACCCCACGGACTCTAGCCCGCCAGGCCCCTCTGTCCATGGGGATTCTCCAGGCAAGAACACTGGAGTGAGTTGCCAGGCCCTGGGAACTGGCATCTTCCCAACCCAGAGATTGAACCCGCATCTCCTGTGGCTCCTGCATTGATTGGCAGGCGGATTCTTAACCACTAAGCCACCTGGGAAGCCCTAAGTGCATATAGTAGGTACACAATAAATGCCAACCATTGCAAATCCACGTCACCAGAACCGTCAGGGACAACATAAGTCTGTGTTTCCTTCTTATACCCCAGTGTCCATGGTATATGGGCTCCCCAGGTAGCGCTAGTGGTAAAGAACCCACCTGCCAATGCAGGAGACGTAAGAGACTGGAGTTTGATCCGCGGGTTGGGAAGGGTCCCAGATGGGAATAAAGGCGACTCAAAGAGGCTATGAAGTGTCCCCAGCCCCGCACAGCTTACCCCTGGAACGTGACCTTCTGTGCAGTGAGACCCAGGACGCCCTGCCTGCAAAGCTGGTGGAGGGGAACCTTTTCATGTATGCTGGGATCGGGGGGCACTGTGGTGTGCTGGGGGGTGGGGGCTTCAGAGTTTAGGGAGACAGCTGGTGAGTGTAGTGACCAGGGAAGACCTTGGGGGAAGCTGACATTTGAAAAGAACCTTGAAGGACAGAAAAAGCTTGGGAAGGCAGGAAGTTTGAGCTGAGGCGGGGAGGAATTGGGGGGCAGGCAGGCAGGCTGCAGAGCGAAGCCTGGGCAAAGGGAACAAGTGGCTGGTTGTAAGGACCAGGCGCGAAAGGGGCTAGGTGCGGGGGACCCTGACCTGCTGGCCACTGCTGTGTCCCCTGCGTGGGCTGGCCTGCTCCTCTCCTCAGGCTGCCTGGGGTTGCCCTTCACCTCTGTGACCAGCCTTCTCTCCCTGCATCCCTGGGGTCAGTTTGTGGGCTGGAGACTGTGGCAAGAAGACGCAGGGACGGACCGTCGGCGTGACCACCCCTTTCTGTCCCCTCCACTTGCCTCCGCTGGGAGCCCAGCGTCTCAGGTGAGCCTACGTAGGGCCCTGAGCTTCCAAGGAGCAGCTCTGCGCTGTCTGTTCCGGGACGTGTCTCTGTCTTGGCCTCCTCACCCTGGGGACCAGCTTGTCAGGGGCTCAGGGAGTTTTAAGCTCTTAATTCTCTTTTCTCGCAAGCTTCTGACGCTTTGGTTTAAACACTTCTTCTTAGAGATAATGACTCATTTTCCTGGTTCTGCCTTCTAGACCACCATTAGAGAGAGAATCCTGGAATCACCCCAGCCTCAGAGGTATCTGCTCCTCACCTCCTCCTGTAGCTACCCCAAGCTGAGATCTTAATCCCTGCTTGTTCCCCTCCAGTGATGGGAGGCTCATTGAGGACAATGCTAGCTGTTAGAAATTCTTCTCAGAGTGAATGAAAACCCAGCTGTCAGGGATTTCAAAACATCAATGGTTGCTAGTTTTATCCTTTGGGACCACACATTAGACTCATTCTTTTTTCTCATGGAGGTCTTTTATATGTAATAGCAAAAAGAATTGCCTTTGAAGGAGCACCTGCTGGGTGTTAGGTGCTTCATACGTGTTATCTGTAATCCCCATGATGACCCTGCCTGGTTGGTAAGAGTGACCCTCACTGGCCACGTGCTGATACCTCCCAGCATCCCTCCCTCCCTCCCTCCCTCCCTGGCAGACCCCAGACTCCCAAGGGAGCTCTATGTGGTTCTAGGAAAGCCGACTCTGTGTCCTGGCTCTGGAGGATGGAGCGGGTGACCCAGGCCAGCCAATCCACACACACCCTTCCCTTGGCTGCAGGGATTGGCTCTGGGGTGGACACGTGACCTGGGTTGGCCCAATCAGAATGAGTCTCAGGACATTTGCTGGGATAGAGTCTTTCTTTAGGAGCCAGCAAGGCTGTCGACCCAGGAGCCGGGGGCATTTCTTGCAGGGCTGCAAGGCAAGTCAGTCTTAGAGGCCAAGTGGACGGATGGAAAAGGTGGGTCCTTGTAAACTGTTGAGATGGTGGATCTTGCCTACAGGCAGCCCCACTTCTGAGATCTCCCATTTCACGGGTCCATTAAAGTCCATTATCGTTCAAGATAGTCTGAGTTGGGCCTCTGTCCCTTGTAACCCAAAGCATCCTTACCGTCCCAGAGAGGAAACTGAAGCTCAGAGATGTTGATTTTTACCTTGCCCAGGGTCACCAGCTGGGGCTTGGGTTCGTGGAGTAATTGAGCGGGTACAGCTCTTGTGTCCTCCCTGGATCGTTTCTTTTCCTTTTTTTTTTTTTGGTCTGAAATTTCTTAACTGGAACTTCGCTGGTGATCCAGTGGTTAGGAATCTGCCTGCCAATGCTGGGAACGTGGGTTCAGTCCCTGGTCTGGGAAGATCTCACATGCCACAGGGTAGCTTAAGTCCATGCCCCGTGACCGCTGAAGCCTAAGTACCCTAGAGCCCGTGCTTGCCGACAAGAGAAGCCTGCACATATCAGGGGGAAGGGGCCCTGCTCCTCGCAGCCGGAGAGCCCGCACGCGGCAGCAGACCGTCACAGCCAAGGATGAATGAATGAGTGAATGAGAGAAACAGACAAATAAACGAAGGTTCCCGATTGCTCGTGGGACGTGCTCGTGACCACTGGGCGGACCTCTCCTGTGGTCCTCCCCTTCGTCTCTGACTCGTAACCCTCTCTCCGTGAGGACCTCTTCACCTTCCCTCTCCAAGGCCCCTGTAGTCCTTCCCTAAATCCACACTCTGGCCAACTGAGTGCTGTCTCCTTAAGCCAATCACAGTCATGGGCCTTCCCAGCTCGGAAACCTTCTGTGACTCCCCAGCGCCTGCACCATCACGCCTCAATCCCTTTGTGTCCCAGTCGGACCCTTCAAAGCCCGGACCCTGCTCACGTCTCCAATTTCATCTCCAGGGGCCAAGTTGCCTCTGCAGCCAGCCAGGCGAGGCGGGCTTGGAGGGTGCGTGGGCCCAAAATGAGGATAGGGGAGATGAGCCGGGCTTGAGAGTGGGAGGGGAGCGGGGGGGGGGGGGGGAGGGGGGGGAGGGCAGAGAGAGAGGAGAGAGAGATGGAGAGGAGAGAAGACAGCAGGCAGGAGGGGGAGAAGGGGGAGAGAGAGACAGAGAGACAGAGACAGAGAGACAGAGAGACCAGGCCAAGAGAGGCAGAGCAGGGAGCCTGCCCTGCCACTTGGCTCTGGGCGAGTGGCCCCCCCGGGTCAGTCCTGTCCTGTGACTTAGGGGCCGGTCCTGGGGCCGCATGAGGATGGCATGCGCTGTCCCGTGGAGCTCCCAGCGGGATGCCTGGCAGAGCCCAGTGGGTGGAGGGAGCCTGGGCTTGGACCGAAGAGGGGGGCTTGCAGGGCTTCTGAAGGGAGGGGGGCGGGCCCCATGCTCTGAGAGAGGAGGCGGGGAGGCCCCTCCAGGAGCACGTCCTGGTGAGTGTGGACACGGCCAAGCTTATGGAGGCAAGGGACATGGGGCTGCCCAGGGCTCCTGGGGGCCAGCCTGGACCTGGGGGATGAGGGGCTCCCGGTTCAGGGGACCGCTGGCTGGGGAAGCTGTGGATGGGTGGGTCCGTCCCACCTAAGACTCAGAAGGGGCCCAGAAGCCGTTCACATCCCTGCTTGCTCGAGGCAGGCCCACGCCCCAGTGCGGTGCCCAGCACTGACCCGCTGCGTGCAGGCCTCCTGGGCACTTTTGGGGGGAACTGGCAGAGGCTTGTGATGTCTGGGGGTTGGGAGCACTGGGGTGGGTCGCCCCTCAGCTCCGCACGTAACCAGAAGCGGATTCTCTCCGGTTCTCTGGGAGCGGGGGATGAGGCTGACTTTCCCCGGGTCTCACAGCCCCTGACACACCCCGAGACTCCCCCAGGAGGCCCCGTAACCTGCCCCCATCAAGGTCTGTGCGGTGGGCCAGGAAGGAGGGCCGGGCCCCCCATGCACCTTCTGCCGGGAAGACAGGCGCGCGGAGTTTTCCACACGGTAATGCACGGGCCCATCTGCTTCCAGTTAGCAGCTCCGGGGGCGCCTAATTGGCAGATCAAACTATGCGATGTTCCACGTCAGATAAGTAGTCAGGAGAGCCCCAGCAGACTCTGACACTTTTTGGACGGAGCCCAGGGCCTGTGTTGACCACCGCGGGGCCCGGGGCGCTAATGCAAAGCATACCCGCGGTGCACAGAAGCGGCAGGATGTTAGCAAGCGTCAAAAGGCTTTGAAGAGCCCGGGCAGATGCGCCGTTTGCTGCCCCTGCGCGGGAGGGGCGCCCGGGCTCCTGAAACGAAGCGTGGGCTCGTGTCCCTGTAAATGGGGAGGGAAGGGCTCGCGGAGGGTGGCATCCCAGCACCGCTGTGGCTGGGGGCGTCCGAGAGCCAGCGGTCCTGCCCTGGGACAGCACACGGTGGAAGGCTACGGGCTCAAAGCGGGGAGAGCTCGGTTCTCAGCCCCTGCCTGAGCTGCGGTGGGCCACAGGACATAAAGGGACTTTGGGCAGCTGTGGTTCCCCCTCAGAGCCTCAGCTTCACCATCTGTAAAATGGGAGAACAACCGTCCTGTCTCATTCAAGGTGGATGGATTCCATTCAGATCCCAGCTTTGCCTGTTACCACCTTGGACGTGACACTTAATGTGCCAGGGCTTTACTACCCTCATCTGTGAAACAGGGTTAATATTGGGTTGCCCAAAACATTCATTTGTGTTTTCTGAAAGATATTATGGAAAAAGCCACATGAACGATGTTTTTGGCCAACCCAATAATAGGAACCATCTTATCAAGGTTGCTGTGGGGGTCAGATGAGATAACACAGGTGAAGCATGCAGGTGGTGCCCGGCCCGTGGTGACTGCTGTATAAAGGCGAGCTGTTGTATCAGTCAGCGTTTGCTGGGTTATGCTGCGTGACAAACACCCCCAGGGGCTCATTGGTTTACAAAAGCAAAGATTTCTTTCTTTTTTGCATTATGAGGGAGCTGTGGGCTGGTCTCAGCTCTTCTCCCTGTATCTTGTTTCCGGGATCCAGGCTGGAGGAGCAAGCCTGCTTTGAAAAAGGCAACTCTCACGGCAGAGGGAAGAGTGTGGCTTTTTGCCACACTGTGGCAAAAAGCAGTGTGCCTCTGCCTGCGGTGGCGGGTGCTACTCGTGGTCACATTTCCTTGGCCAAAGCAAGTCACATGGCCCGGCCTGACACTGATGGACCACGTAAGGGTCATGATTATGGTCCATGCATGGGCCATGGAGATGTGGAGGCGGAAATTGTCATTCAGTTCAGTCGCTCAGTCGTGTCCAACTCTGTGACCCCGTGGACTGCAGCACGCCAGGCCTCCCTGTCCATCACCAACTCCCAGAGTCCACCCAAACTCATGTCCATCGAGTCGGTGATGCCATCCAATCATCTCATCCTTTGTCGTCCCCTTCTCCTCCTGCCCTCAATCTTTCCAAGCATCAGGGTCTTTTCTAATGAGTCAGCTCTTCACATCAGGTGGCTAAAGTATTGGAGTTTTCAGCTTCAGCATCAATCCTTCCAATGAACACCCAGGACTGATCTCCTTTAGGATGGACTGGTTGGATCTCCTTGCGGTCCAGGGACTCTCAAGAGTCTTCTCCAGCACCACAGTTCAAAAGCATCAATTCTTCAGCACTCAGCTTTCTTTATAGTCCACTTCTTACATCCATACATGACCACTGGAAAAACCATAGCCTTGACTAGATGGACCTTTGTTGGCAAAGTAATGTCTCTGCTTTTTAATATGCTGTCTAGGTTGGCTGTTACCCAGATGCTTTATTTCAGTTTGGTTTCAGATGTGGCAAAATGGTGAGCTTTTCACACTCTGTCATTAGCGTGCCTCCCTTCCCCTTTTGGTACCCTCACCCAGTCTGTCAGATCCCTCCTGACCCATCCTGCTGTCGGGAAAACCTCACAGAATAAATTCACAAGAGGTGAAAGTCACTATTTGTCTTAAAGGAACGCTGAGGGTGATGGGTGGCACATTGCACATGGTAGAGTTAGGTGCCAGCCAGAAGGTGGTTTTGCCAAGCAGGCTTTCCTAGCACCTGGGTGGAAGTACAGGCCTGTAGTTCCTGAAGAGTATTGATTTCTTAAAAATATTTTTTTATTTGTTTGGCTAGACGGGGTCTCCTCTGTGGCACAAGGGATCTTCCCTGTGGCTCGTGGGATTTTGGTCTTTTTCAGTTGTGGTGTGCAGGATTTTAGTTGCAGCATGTGAACACCAGTAGGAATACACAGAATCTAGTTCCCTGATCAGGGAGCGAACCCAGGCCCCCTGCATTGGGAGCTCGGAGTCTTAGCCACTTGACTGCCGTGGAAGCCCCCAGGTCTGCAGAGGCTCATTGGGGCCTGGTTACGCCTGGAACCTTAGCCCAGAGCTGAGCTGTCAACGAGGCTGAGGCCTGAGGGGACGTTCACCCCCACGATTTTGCTTTGAACCATGACCCGGACTGTCTTGGCCAGAGACCTGGAAGACCTCCTTTTTTATGGGGGTCCCTGAAATGCGCCTGTGCGTTCAGTAGCTCCTCTGCTTGTGACCTGCAGTCTCAGGGGAGGGCGGCCTCGCACACCTGTGGACTCTGGACTGCAAGTTCTGCCCGGTCCCTGCTCCCAACCCTGGAGTTGTTGCCCGCTGTAGTGCCAGGGCTGTTTCCTTGAACATGAATCATGAGCCCCCACAAGGGGAGATGTCTCCCATCCCACCCAGCACATTTCCAGACCCAGGGAGGATCTGGTTCATGGCTCTCTTGTGTCGGGGAGCTGGGGTGTTTGATGGAGGCGAACAGCAGCCACGACCGTGACACCAGGCGCTACTTACGAGTGTTTCCTGTGACCCAGCCGCTGTGTGCAGCATTTCACACCCATCATCCTGTTTCATCCTCGCAGTCACTGCATGGGGGTTGTTATTAGCCCCACTTTACAGATGGGAGAAGTGAGGCTCAGGGGAGTCTTCAGTCATTCATTCGGTAATAGACGGAGTTGATATTCAAACCCAGGTCTTCTGACTCTAAAATAAAAGTGGAGGTGATGCTTCTGGTGGTCGGGGGGGATAACATTGCGGTGACCCTTGTGCTGACGCTGTGTTAACAAGTAACTAGCAGCACTAACAACAGTTACCACCGAGGAATCAGCTCTAGATTCAGAGCTGGTGGGAGACACGGAAGAGGGCAAACCTTCCGTATCAACACGCGCGGCTCCTGTCACACATACATCATTTAGTTTCATCCTTACAGCACCCTTGTAACGTATACCAAATTATATATTACAAACTACATATTTTTTGAAGAGGAAACTACGTATTATCAGAAAGGTGTAGTGATTGGTCCAAGGTCTTAGAGCAAGGGGGCAGCAGAGCCAGGGTTGAGCCTGGAGTTGAACTTGGTGATGATGATGAACACAGCAGTTATACTGCTGTCGGAACAGTGATGTAAGTGATTGCTCTTCTCACAGTCTAGGAGAGTAGGTGGTGGCAACACACAGACCCCTGCACGCTTACACATGGCAGACGTTGTTTCTTTGCCATGTAACAACCTGGAAGCATGCAGTGGAGAATTAGCGGGCTACTCCGCCACACTCTACATGTGGATCCAACTCAGGGCCCAGTGTGGCTGCCCCAGCTCCCATCATCACATCTGCAGCCCAGCTGTGCAAAGGTAGGTGGGAAGACGATTGCATGCTCATTCCTTTCCAGGAACAACCTGAAGGTGGCAGACGTAATTTTCTCTTACATGACGTTGGGCAGAATTTAGCCATCTGGCTACACCTTGCTACAAGGGAGGGTGGGGATGTGGTATTTAGTGGCATCTATTGTGGACATGGAAGGCATCACCCAGACCCCCCTCAGTCTTTCCAGTAGTCCTCAGTCCTCCCTAGAAATGGCCCCTGGCTGAAGAGAGCTGTCTTGCCTAAGGTTACACCCTCTTCCAGTGGGGAGTGGGAATCTCAAGGAGAGTCAAGGCAGGTCTCCTTAGGTGTGCTGCGGGACAGCTGCAGAGAGCCAGCCCCTCTTCAGCCGCTGTCCAGCTGGCTCTGCGTCCAGCATCGTCCTCTGCCCGATCCTGCCTCTTTTGCTTCCTTCCCACGGGTGTCAGTGCTGAGGGCTTGCCCAGGACACCTGCCCACTTATCTCTGGGTCTGCTTCTGGGCAAACGCAGCCTGCATCCATCAGACACACTTGGGGGCTCTGTTGCGAGGAAAGTAGGGGGAAGGCCTCCTGATGGGCAGCAGGAGCCCTGGGATCATGGCTCCGTGTGGGGCTGTGAGAGTGTCCACAGCTGTGATGAAGGTGTCATTCATGAGACTGGTTGCCATGGTGACGGCGGTCTCGGCCATGAGAGAGAGTGGGAAGCCGTGATGTTAGAATGTTGTTCTCTTTTACCTAGGTTAGGCTTCCTGCCCGCTGGACCCCAGGTCTGAGAAGAAGAAGAAGACACTCCCTCCGGGCTTCATCTCCTGAGGGGGGTCCCTAGGGGCTCCTCCCTTCCCTTCCCTGACACCCCATGTGGTCGAGGGTCAGCCCGTCTCCGAGCTCCTCAGACGCCCGGTCCCTCTTTCGTCTGGTCGGCCTCGAGAATCACCCTGCTCTGCGTGGGGTCTCATCTACTGCTTCTGATCGCTCATCCCGACTCAGGGTCCCTCCGGTCCTTCCAGCTCTACTTCCCTGATGACTGACTGAGCCTTTTGGCCCTCCCTGGGGCCCGAGACTCAGCCTCGCTCTCTCCAGCTAGATTTCTGAGCTCAGGGTCCGTTGCAGGGGGTCCCGTTTGCTCTCCAGGGTAACCGACCTAGATCCGGCTCGGTGGTGACAGGGGGAAGGTTGGCAAGGTGTGAACGGCAGTGATGGTGGCGACGGTGATGGTAGCGCCGAGGTGGCGGTGTTTCTGTTGGTCGTGGTCCTCCTGGGGATGATGGCGTCACTGCGGTGATGGCGGTGGTGATGTGCTGGTTGCATTTGTGCTGTTGGTGGTGATGATGGTGACTGTATTGGTGGTGCTGGTGGTGGTGATGGTGGTGATGGTCATATTGGTGTTGTTGGTGAAGGTGATGGTGGTGATGGTATTGATCGAACTGGCGAAGCTGGTGTCGATGGTGTTGGTTGTGCTGGTGATGTTGTTGTTGGTGGTGGTGCTGGTGATGGTGATGGTGATGCTGGCCCTTCCCTTCCGAGGGGAATGTCTTCATTAAGTCTCTGATTTAGAGGCCAAAAGCCAAGGTCACCTGTCCTTCCTTACACCAGCAGTGTGTAGACCTCTCTCCATCAGATCCAGGTCACTGGGGGTCCTTTCAGACTCTGACTAGACTGCAGCAGTCCAGGAGGGAATCAGGTGGGGATGGAGTCCGGCAGACGAAGCTGTGTTTCTCTTCAGTCCCGCGTCCTCCACCCCCTTCTCCAGAGAAGGGTGGGTGGGTCTGACCAGGCCCCGGGCCCTCTGTCACCACAGTCCTTAGGGGTCGGGCCTTGGCCGGGTGGCACAGGGCAGAGACAGCCCTGGACAGGGGGTCAGAAAACCGGGTCCCAGTTCTGACTCCAGAGCCACTGCAACAAGCCGCTTTGCTGCTCTGAGCCTCAGTTTCCCCTCTTGTATAACGGGGGCTGGGCAGGAGCTGAGGGTCTCAGCTGTCTCTTCCAGAGGCACCAGGACTTCCTCTGGGGCCGTGGGGAAGCAGGCCTTCTTCATGGGGCTGCCTTAGTGACCCGGCCCGGGCAGGCCTGGTTGACCTTCCACCCCGTGCGGAGTCCCATCACTTGGGTCAGCGGAGCGAGAGTGAAGGATCTGGTGGAGCCGGTTCCTCTACGGCCGAGGGCGGGTTCACTCACAGCCGCGTGGGTGTGTTCATCTTCAAAACAGACCGCGAAGAAGAGCTCGTCCAGTCTGACCCGCCCCTCGGCTCCGGGGACGCCCCCCTCGGGTCCCCCATCTTCTGCCCGTGCCGCCTCTATAGCTGATAACTACACCGTGTCCAAAGCGCCCTTTCAAGCCTGCCTCAGGTCCTGCCACTTCCTTGCCCGAAGCAGCTCCCATCCCAGCAGAGGGAAGCCGAGTCCTGCCGGGGCCCGCAAGGCCCGGCCCGACCTCCCGAACTCATTCCTCCGGCTCCCCTCTGCTGGTGCTGCCCTGGTCACGCCGGCCGCCTTGTTGCTTTTCCAACGCAGCAACCCATACGGCCCCCCTCAGTGCGTTTGCACGGGCCTCTGGCTTGGCCTGGAAGACGCGTCCCCGGGCCAGGCCCCTCACCCCCTTCAGGTCTCTGCTCACACACTCCCGCCTCAGTCACGCGCCTGGAGCCTCCTTCTGTTCCTGGTCACACGCGGCCCCTTGTCTTGCCTGTGCTGTGTCTCCCCCGCCGCCTGCGTGGACGCCTGGCAGGGTGTCTGTGCTGACTTACCTTAGCTGCCCGTCTCCCCAGCAGAAGGGAGTTCTTCCTTACTTGTTTTAGTCTCGGCTGTGCCTTCAGGACTTGGGATGGCGCTTGGCATATAGTAAGTGCTCGGTAAACACTTGCTGGTGAGATTCTGGGTGTTTTCACACCCGCGTGGCAGTGGGGCACCAACACTGCTGAATGGATTCGCGATGCAAACGCTCCTCTGACCTGTATCAGGCAGTGGGGACACAGGAGAGGGGCTTGGGCTGGGGGCTGCTGGCTCGGAGATGAGACCTGGGGCAGTCACTTGGGCCTGATGTGAAGTTGGGCCGGTCAGGGCACCCAAGCTGAGCCCGCCTTCCTCAGCTGTGGATGGGATGAGAAGGATCCCTTCTGCAGGAGGATGGCCCCAAGTTCCTTAGTAAACGGGTAATGGGTGTCTACCCTGGTGGCTCAGATGATAAAGAATCCACCTGCAGTGCAGGAGGCCTGGGTTTGATCCCTGGGTTGTGAAGATCCCCCAGGGAAGGGAATGGCTACCCACTCCAGTATTCTGGCCTGGAGAATTCCAGGGACAGAGGAGCCTGATGGGCTGTAGACCATGGGGTCGCTGAGAGCTGGACAAGATTGAGCGACTAACACTCACTTTCTCTAGGCTCAGTCAACAGGAAGACCCAGGAGTCAAGGGAGAAAGGGGCTTCCCCGGCGATGCAGTGGTTACGTCTCTGTGCTTCCACTGCAGGGGGCGCAGGTTTGACCCCTAGTCGGAGAGCTAAGATCTCACATGCCAGGTGACGTGGCCAAAAAGCAACCCCCCCAAGACTGTTAATAAACAGTGGCTCCTAGGATCTGATCCCTGCTATTACAGATCCCTCAGCCCCTTAAGAGCTATGACATCCGTGACTTGAAAGGAGGAAGGCAGGGGTAGGGGTTGGCCTAGGACCGGACTCAGGAACCCGGTAGAAGCTGCCTTGGCCCAGGCCTCCCGCACGTCTTTCATCAGCCTCCACTCTAGGAAGGAGGCCTGTGTGTATATGTGAATTTGCATGCTCAGGCATGTCCGACTCTTTGTGACCCCATGGATGGTAGCCCACCAGGCTCCTCTGTCCATGGGACTTCCCAGGCAAGAATACTGGAGTGGGTTGCCATTTCCTCCTCCAGGGGATCTTTCCGACCCAGGGATTGAATCCCATCTCCTGTGTCTCCTGCTTTGCAGGTGGATTCTTTTCCCTTTGAGTCATCAGAGAAGCCCAGGAAGGCGGCCTGCAGACCCTTTCAGGGCCTAACTCAGCTATATTCTCCAGGGACGTGAAAAGAGCCTTCACCTTAGAAAGGGTAATCCTGGGCCCAAGAGAATGAAGGGGCCCACCGCAGGGAAGGCAAGAGTGCTGGGTGGGGCACAGAAGACCAATTCCTAGCTGGCCGCTGGTTCCTGAGACCCTGGGGGTCCCTTCTCCCTGGGGCCTCAGTCTTCCCATCTGTACAATGGTGGACCGCCCGTCTCCACTCTAAGCCTGCTTCTCTCCCACATTCAGCAGGAGCCACACAGCGGGAGCGGAGCGTGGTGCCAGAGCCAGCCTTAGAAAGGGTTCTTGCCTGGAGCCCCTCTCCCACACTTGCAGCCCCTTTCTCAGGGTGTCGGGTGTGTCCATCCATGTGGGAGACGATGTGATCTGTACAACGGGCTTGCCCGTCCGGGGCAGGACTCAGCCTGTCTCCCATCACTGAGAACACTGCCTCTGAGAGACCGCTGTGCCCCTCTTCCCGGGGCGACCGGGGGATCTCGTCATTCTCTGTCTCGGGGCCCCAGCTTGGCTATCGAGCCTCCCAGAAGGTTCCGAACAGGGGGCCCCGTTCTAGGCTGTGGGACGGAGGAGTCCCCGCAGCCTCGGCTCCTTCTCTCCAGAAGTCCGCTGAGGGCTAGGCTCGCTCTCTAAAGGGCAGTTCCAGAAGCCGGCAGCAGATGGTGCTGTTGACCCCGTTCTGGGCAAGCGGAGAGCCGGGCGTCTCCTGGGCTCCCGGCTCCAGGCCTGCAGGGCAGCGGGGGCCTGGGGTCCCCTCTCCGGGGAGACCAGACTCTCCGGCTCACTCTATGTCGCCCATCACTTGCCCTGGGCAAGGGCAGACTCACACACAGGACACACAGAGGTTGCTCCCCTCTGTCTGTCGTTGTTCAGTCTCTCAGTCGTGTCCGACTCTTTGTGACGCCGTGGACTGCAGCTCGCCAGGCCTCCTTGTCCATCACCAACTCCCAGAGTTTACTCCAACTCATGTCCGTAGAGTCGGTGATGCCATCCAACCATCTCATCCTCTGTCGTCCCCTTCTCCTCCTGTCTTCAATCTTTCCCAGCATCAGGGCCTTTTCCAAAGAGTCAGCCCTTTGCATCAGGTGGGCAAATTATTGGAGCTTCGTCTTCAGCATCAGTCCTTCCCGTGAATATTCAGGGTTGATTTCCTTTAGGATGGACTGGTGTGATCACCTCTGCCTGCCTTGTGCCACATCCCTGGGCTGCTCCCACCGATCGTGTGGGCACTTGCACAGAGCGCAGGGGGTAGGGTCCAGCTGGGCGGGGGTGTGGGAGGAGGCGGAGGCTTACGGAAGGGGGTGCTTGGGCGGGTTCCTGTGGTCAGCGTGAGTGCAAGCGCATGTCTGTGGCCCGTGTGTCTGCGTGTGCACACGTGAGAGGGACAGCATGTGGGACAGGTGCACACGTGTGCGTGTGTGTTGTGTGTGCGTGAGCACTTGTCACCCTGAGCGTCCGGGCACGACTATTTAGCTGTGTGTGGGGAGATGTGTGTGTGCGTGGCTGCCCACACAGGGGTCTCTGCACACGTGTTTGGTGGTGTGTGTGCGCTTGGTGGGGAATCACGAACTCCAGGCAACCTCTGGGCTGGGTTGATGGATGAGGAGCAGAAGGAAATAAGTGGTCTGAGGAATAGCGAGGCTATGGACAGACAGGCTGCAAAGACGAGTTAACCTCTTTGTTGGTGCCAGAGACCCTGGCCTGGCAAGGAGCGACCCAGGGGTTCTCGAGATAGGAGGAGGTGGGGCTGTCACCATAATAATGTCACATAATTCCATTATGTGCATGGAATCACGGGTATGAATGGGCCACGTTCATACACGCTGACTCAGGGCCCTTCACACGACGCTCTCTCACCTAACATCCTCCTTGCTGTTCGGTCGCTCAGTCGTGTCGGGCTCTTTGCGACCCCGTGGACTGCAGCACGCCAGGCTTCCCTGTCCGTCACTGTCTCTTGAAGTCTGCTCAGGCTCATGTGCACTGAGTCGGTGATGCCATCCAACCGTCAACATCCTCCAAATGTTCCCCTTTTACAGGAAACTGAGGACCATGTGGGTAGAGAGGTTGACTGTGGTCACACAGAGAGGGCTGGTAGAGCTGAGTCTTGAGCCACAGTCCAGTCCTAAGACTCGTCACTAAGCCTCCTCTGCTCCAGGCAGGCCTGGCTGGCGGGCTGCAATGCTGGTGGGTGTCAGGCCCTGAGCCTGGGATGGGACCAGGGGGCAGATTCGAGGTCGAGGATGGGTTAAGGGAAGGGGTCCTGGACTCCTGTTGTCAAAGGAGGCAGCTCAGGGTAGCGGGAAATTCCTGCCTCTGGGGCAAGTGCGGCCTCTGCCTGCAGCGAGGAGTCCGCCGCTGGGATCCTCTGTTTCCCTGCGTGCTGGCCCTGCCTTGGTGCAAGAAGCCTTGCTGGCGCCGCCCACCCCCATTCGTTCTGCAGATGCTTGTTGAGCCCCTGCTATCTGCCTCCTGTGGTTCTAGATGCGGGAGACGCAGCAGGGTAGACATGGTCCCTGCGCTCATGAGAGCCAAGCTCCGTGAGAGACAGAAAAGGAAAAGCAGCCTGAGTGAGACCCGTTCAGACCGAGGGGCGTGCCGGGAAGAGTGGGACCGGCCACGTGACGGGCAGGGAGGGTGTCTCCAGGGGCCGGTCCCAGGACCGAGCCGGGGCTGTCGGGATGGTGGCCGCAGGTCAGAGCAGGGACCGGCAGGCCACGGCGAGCACTCGGGGTTTTATTCTCAGAACCACCGGGAAGCCACAGAGAGGGTTAAGCAGGCCGGCCCCGAGCTGACTTGCCTTTGAGGCTGGCCCAGGTCTTCCCGGTGGTCCAGTGGTTAACGATCCGCCTGCCTATGCAGGCGGATTCCACGCGCTGCAGGCACCTGAGCCTGGGAGCCGCGACTACTGAGCCTGCGCCCTGGAGCCCGGGTGTCACAACCAGAGGCGCTCCTGCAGGGGAAGCCCGCACGCCGCCGCTAGGGAAAGCCGGCCCGGCAACCAAGACCCGGCACAGACAAAATAAACAAATGAGATTAAGGAAAGAAACGTCTTTTCGAAAGCTGGCCCAGGCACAACGCAGAGGATGCTGCCTGGGAGCTGATGGTTCTGCAGAACGGGACTTGCCTACCTGCGGTGGAGGTTCCCTGGACCCCTCCCTGGGCCCGGAGGTTGGGAGCACAGGGTTCTGGGAAGCTGTGGCTTGAATTTGGATCCCGGAGGAAGGCTTCCTCCAGCTCTCATCCTTCCCATCAGTTCCCTGTGTCCTGTGACTTGCAGCTCTTGCCCTAAGCTGGGAATTTTCTGACACCACTGTGTCAGAAAATAGATTTTAAGTGAAATGACTGAAAAATATATATCATGGCAACATCAACCAAAGAGAGAATTGGCTGTACTGTACTAACATAAACTCAAAATAATTTTCATTAATAACTGTTACTAGGGTTAAAGGACATTTATAATGATAAACAGGGAACTCTATTAGAAAGACATAACAGTGTGCCTAGTAAGACAACTGAAAATTGCTTGGAGGGAAAAAAAACCTGATAGAAGTGAAGGGAGAAATGTTTTCCTCACCACTCTTGAGAGTAAAGTCTCCGGGTGCAGACACAGGGTTCAGATCTCAGCTTGTTTCTTGTTGGCAGGATGACTTTGGCCAAGTTACTTCTCTGAGAGCCTCAGTTTCCCTGTCTACAAATGGGGCCGATGAAGCTTCTTAGAGCATCAGACAGGACTGAGGATTAGACAAGAGGGAGCGTGCCCAGGGCTCGGCCCAGGGTCAGGCAGGTGGCCGTCAGAGGTGTTTTGGCATTTGCTGTTGCCACGGTGCTGATTACTTAGTTACTCAAACGCCCGGCCTGGGCCCCTTAACTCTCTGAACTGCGGTTTCTCCACCTGTAGCTTCAGACCCACCTTGAAGGGACAGCCAGAAATCCAGATTAGATGTGGGAAGGCTCATGACAGAGTAGATACTTGCTTGGAAACTCTGGTTTTGAGGTGCCCCACTTGGCCCACACTGCTCTGAGGGGTGGTGAGGACAGGCACCCGGCTAGTTCTGCAGAGAGGTGGCCCCGGGGCAGGGGAATGGCCAGGAGGGTGTCAGGTCGGCACAAGGCCCCCGCCCCTCTGCCCCTCAGGCTCGTCCTCTGCTGCCCTCTCACGCCAGCCCCCTCCGCCACCCTCCTGTGCCCGGGAGCGGGTCTTTGGCAGTCTCCGGAGTCCTTCCCTTTCTGACTTGCAAGTTTAAAATGTGTCTGCAGAGCATCTTTCACCCAAGGCCCAGCCTCCCTCCCCGCCTGCGCGCTGTGTCTCTGGGAGCTGGGCTGTCTCCGTGCAGAGGAGCCCAGGTAAGCATAGCCACTGGTCTCCTCATGCCAGCATCTCCTGAGGTGCCCCGCTCTGATTGGGGTGTCCCGGCTTTGTACCCGTGGGCTCCGCTTACTCACTGGTGGCTGGGCGAAGCTTTCAAGTCACAGGCCTGACATTCGGGTGTCTGTGTCTCTGCGCCAGGCAGGCACCGGCCCGAGCAATCGATTCTCCCTGATAATCGCCAAGCACCGTCCACAGCCCTTCATCAGCTCCCGTCAGCCCTTTGGGCTGTGTCCTCTGGGCCTCACACTGGGTTGCCCATGCCCTCTCTTCTGGGACTGGGCATGCTCTTTCCAAATTCTAGAAAGAACCACCCCCTGCTCCTTACCCCACCTTCCTCCTACTCCCCAGGAGGCAGGAGGGCTGCCTCAATTTCTGGTCACCTCCACCTCCCTCTGGGTCATCCTGCACCATCCACACTGGGTTCCCTTCAATTCCTCCAGGAGGAGGTGCCATCCCACCTCCGGGCCTTTGCACATGCTGCGTCCTTCACCAGAACTCCTTCCCAGCATCTCCCCCACAATCTGTCCTTTTTACCCAGTTCACGCCAACTTGGCATTCACGTCTCAGCTTAACTATTGCTTCCTTCAGGAATCCCTCTTAGATTTCCCAGCCTAGGTTATGTTATTCCATCCCACACCTTTTTATTTATTTTTTCCCCAACCCATTTTTACACTCAGCCCAGGTCTTTGGTGCTCCATCCCTCCTGTGATGATTTACTGACGTCTGTCCTCCAAGCTCCACTTGAGGGGGCCTCGCCTCGGCTTTGTTTGCCTCTGTATCCCTCTGGCTCACGTGATGGTGCTCAGTAGATGCGGACTGAACTGTATGAATGGCTGAACGAATGCTTATGGAATGCAGTCAAACAAAGGCCTGAATTTCTGGTCATGAAAAATTTTCTTCCGTGATCATGGTAAAAATGCTCCTCCCCAGGTCATCCTTCATATGATGAGATGGCAAGGTTGGGGCAGGAAGAAGAGACCCTGATGATGGGAGTGGACGTGGTTCCTTGAGGCCAGGGTCCAGGCGTGCTCCTCTGTCTTAGGCTGATGTCCACTGAGCTGAATCTAAAAGTGATGATGGGGATGGTGAGGGCGATTGGGGCGGTGACGGAGGTGAATGGCAATGGGTCTCGGCAGTGATGGTGCTGGCCTGGCAGTAAGGGCTAGACTGATGCTGATGCCGGATACTTCTCTAGGCTGTGAAAACAAGGGCAGTTTTGCTGTGATCTGGGGGTGATGGTGTAAAGCGTGTTTAAGAAGATAGACTTTGGAGTCAGATAAGCCTAGTTTCCTCCTGTTTCTATTACTTCAGAGATTCAAGAAACTCTTCAGAGTTTCAGTTTCCTCATCTGTAAAATGGGTAGAAACCTAGACAGCATATTTAAAAGCAGAGACTTCACCTTGCTGACAAACGTCCATACAGTCAAAGCCGTGGTTTTGCCAGTAGCCAGGTAAAGATGTGAGAGCTGGACCGCAAGGAAGCAGAGCACCAAAGAATCGACGCTTTTGAATTACGGTGCTGGAGAGCACTCTTGAGAGTCCCTTGACAGCCAGGAGATCAAACCAGTCAATCCTAAAGGCAATCAACCCTGAATATTCATTGGAAGGACAGATGGTGAAGCTGAAGCGTCAGTATTTTGGCTACTTGAGGTGAAGAGCTGACTCATTGGAAAAGACCCTGATGCTGGGAGAGATTGAGGGCAGGAGGAGAAAGGGGTGAGAGAGGATGAGATGATTGGATGGCATCACCGACTCAGTGGACATGAGTTTGAGCAAGCTCTGGGAGATAATGAAGGACAGGGAAGCCTGGCGTGCTGCAGTCCACGAAGTCGCAAAAAGCTGGACACAACCGAGCAACTGAATAACCGAGTACAAGAGTATCTACCCCCAGGTGCAGAGCTGGGACTAGGGTTGTTACGATGACTGAATGAGGGCGTGCAGGGAAAACTGGCACAGAGCTTGGCCCACGTGAGGTTTTGGGCAAACGTGTGGGGGGGAGTCATGGAGACAACAGCCTCGTGGCGACAGCCCCTGGGCTGCTGCCATTGCTGAGGATGACAAGGGTAGCATTTGTAACGAAGGTGATGAAGATGGTAATGCTGGTGACTTTCCTGCTGCAGGTGTAGTCGATGGTGGTGAGGTGATGGGGATGACGGTGACAGAGAGGACTGCAGCTTATTAACCCAGCCTCTCAGGTAAAGAGACAGTGCCAGCACACTTCGGGGAAAAAGTAATAGAACCCCTGATTTTCATGTGAAGTCATTTCAGTCGTGTCTGACTCTTTGCTGCCCCATGGACTGTAGCCCACCAGGCTCCTCTGTCCATGGGAGTCTCCAGGCAAGAATACTGGAGTGGGTAGCCTATCCCTTCTCCAGGGGATCTGCCTGACCCAGGAATCGAACCAGGGTCTCCTGCCTTGCAGGGGGATTCTTTACTGGCTGAGCCACCAGGGAAGCCCCGACTCTCCAGGTGAGAAGACTGAGGTTCAGAGAAGGCAGGTGGGAGACACGCAGGTGGGACTTGTGCCCAGGCCTGGCTGGTTCCATGCCATCTGAGGTTCCTGGACAGAAGGATGTGCAGGGCTGGGTCTAGAGAGCTGGTGGTGAGTGGGGGGTCTGGAGAGGGAAACGGGAAGCGTGAGCCTGACATAGGCCCTCAGGAATGTGATCCGCTTCCTCCGGGGCCCCTGGGAGCCTGGTAATCCCCGGGCGGTGGGGTGCAGGCAGACAGCTGTGCTGGGTAGGGTGGGGGTGGGGCAGAGGAGGCTCCAGGACCCTGGGCCCCCTTCTCTGCTTTTCCTGCAAGGGTAGGGGCTGGGGGCCAATGAACTTGGCGGAACGGGGGCGCTGGGAGGTGGGAGAGGAAGAGGGACGGGGCAGGCTGGAGGTGGTGGGGGAGCTGACCAGGTCTGAGGGGGCTGTGGCAGGCCCACCCTGGCAGCCCGGCCCCAGGTGTGGCCAGCTGGCCCTCCCGGGGAGGCTGGGAGACCCAGCTCCTGAGCCGGATGGAGGAGCAGGGGAACAGGCTTCTGGTGGGGTCGCAGCTGAAAGGGCCGCTGGGCATCCTCTAACCCAGGCCCTTTGCTTTACGGAAGGGGAAACCGGGGCCCGGAAAGGGGCAGCGACCGGCCCAAGGTCACACAGGAGTTGGTGAACCTGAGCCAGGGAACAGGCGCAAGCATCCCGGCTACAAAGCTGAGATGTTCCCGCTGCCCCAGCGGCGCCGCCCACCCCTTCCGTCCTGCCTCCAGGCAGGAGTTTACCTGGACGGTGGGTGCGGGGTCCTGGGATTCATCTTAGCTACACCGAGGGTGCCTCCTGCAGGGTCACGTGTCCACCACAATCGACCTGCGTCTGGAAAGTGGGGAGCGTGTGGGCTGGGGGTCGGGGTGGGGGGTTTTCGGCAGGAGGCGCAGCGAGCTGGGGCAAGCGGGCAGGTAAGCGTGGTCATGACAGCACTGAGAATGCTTTGCCGCTTTTTGGTCTTATAGACAGCTTCTAGTTCTTCTAGTTTGTATTTTATGGTATTTTATGCTTGACCAGATCTCATATGACCCTCACCAGCCTCCCTGTGCGTTAGGTGTTCTCTCTCCCATTTTACAGATGTGGATGCTGAGCCTCAGGGCAGAAGTGCTGGACTTAGTCACTTGGTGACTGAAAACAGCATCAAACCTCTCCAGACACGGGTTGAACCCAGACTCCAGACTGAACTGGTCCACAGACCCCGAGGCTCCCACCCCTGGCTGTGGGGGAAGCCCATTCGTTCCTCCATCCCCTGCCCCCAACATCCCACCCGGGGGCCAGCGGGTGGTGCCTCCTGCACGCTTCCCAGGTCTCGACCCGGTCTCTTGGCGCCGTGCTGATGCCGGCACCCACGTCATCCCCCCATAACACCTGCGGCCCTCTTGCTGGCCTCTGCCTCTGTGCCCGCCCCGCGGCCAGGGGCAGCTTTCTGGAACAGGAATCTGATCCATCGCCCACCCTGCTCCCCGCAGCCTTCATCCTTTCAGGCGAAACTCCACTCCTGAACACCGTCCCCCGGGCGGGCCCGATCTCATCCCCCGGGTTCCCCTCTCTCGCCTGCCTCTCTTGCTTCAGACAGAGGGTCCGTCTTCCTCTGTGTTAGCCCGCCAAGGTTATTCCTACCACAGGGCCTTTGCACGGAGATGCTTTGCCCGTGGGAGACACCCGTGCATGGCTGTGTCCTGGTCAGTTCAGCCAGCCTTGGCTCCCCACCCTGGCTAATGCTGCTCTCTGATCGCCTCACTGGGCTGGTCTTTCTACATAGCACTTTCTAGCATCTGAAACCATCTGGCTTATTTCTTCTGAATTAATGATCTGTTTCCTTGACTTAAAATGTAAATATTCTGAGGTCAGGGACTTCACGTATTCTGTCTACTGTAGCCCTAACTCCTAGAACAAAGCCAGCACATAGCAGGTGCTTGATAAATTACTGACAAGGTGGCGCTAGTGGTAAAGATCCTGCCTGCCAGTGCAGGAGACAGAAGAGACGCAGGCTTGGTCCCTGGGTCGGGAAGATCCCCCGGAGGAGGACATGGCAACCCACTCCAGTATGCTTGCCTGGAGAATCCCATGGATGGAGGAGCCTGGCGGGCTGCAGCTTATAGCATGGCAAAGAGTCAGACACGACCGAAACAACTTAGCCCGCACATGTGAGCACGTTGTTGGGAGCCAGAATGTAGGGTATTTCCTCTGTCAGCCTACCCAACTTTCTGACACTGGCGCCCAAACCAGGAGCCCTTTCCCCGACTCAGTGCTGCTGTCAGACAGCAAAGGACACCTCAGCCCAGACCCTGGGGCCCTGGGACTGATGCTTCTCTATGAATATCCACATCACGAACTCCTTGCTATGCATCAGGTGGCCTGCCAGGCCCAGAAGCAAAAAATGCAGCAAAAATAAGAGCCTGCCTTCAGGGTGCTTCAAACGTAATGCGTAAGATAAGAGAGGTGGACAACGGTTAACAAGCTGGGCAGTTTTTAGTGAGCACCTACTATGTGGTGGGTATGTTGCAAATTTTGTTACCTTGAATCCTCATGGAATGAGGAACTGTTCGCGGGAGGATGGGATGAATCCTCACAAAATCCCAGCACAGTTGGGACTCGCCTTCAGGTGACAGCTGGGGAAGGGGAGGCGTGCTGAGGATGAAGGGATGCAGCAGGTGAGCGGCAGACCTGGACTCCAGCTGAGGTCTGTCTACTCCGAAATCCATGTCTGTGAGAGACTGGGAGGTCAAGTCTGATCGGAATGGGAAGGATGCACCTGAGCAGAGACTAGGAGGGGAAAACTGGTTTTTCCAGAAGTCGTGTACAGATGTGAGAGTTGGACTGTAAAGAAAGCTGACCACTGGAGAATGGGTGCTTTCCAGCTTTGGGTCTAGAGAAGACTCTTGAGAGTCCCTTGGACTGCAAGGAGATCCAACCAGTCCATCCTAAAGGAAACCGGTCCTGAATATTCATTGGAAGGAGTGATGCTGAAACTCCAAAACTTTGGCCACCTGATGTGAAGAGCTGACTCATTGGAAAAGACCCTGATGCTGGGAAAGATTGGGGGCAGGAGGAGAAGGGGACGACAGAGGATGAGATGGTTGGATGGTATCACTGACTCAGTGGACATGAGTTTGGTGGACTCCAGGAGTTGGTGATGGACAGGGAGGCCTGGCGTGCTGCAGTCCATGGGGTCACAAAGAGTGGGACACCACTGAGCGACTGAACTGAAGTGAAAGGGTAGTTTGTTAGTCCAGCCCTTCCCTGCCCTCAGGAAGCCCTGACCTAAGAGTCTGCCCATAGACTGACTTGCCTGGGGAGACTGTGATGCTCCAATAAATGGGCAAAGCGGTTGGGTGGGGTCCTGGGGAACTATTCAGTCTGAGCATTTTTAAAAGAGAGGCTAGAAATACGGATTTTAATATGAAACCTCCCACAGCTGAGGGACAAGAACCCCTTCACCTCCCTAGGTAAAACACCCATGGTTCCTGAAGCTGCCAGTCTTCAAACCCTTTCTGAGCACCTGGCTGAAGAGACTTGGGGGGACCCTCTGAGACTGGGGTGGGGAGTGCGGGGCTAGGGGGTGGATCAGTCTAGGGTATCTGAGGCACAGAGGATGTTAACTGATGAGTTAAGGAGGATGAAAAGCTTCACGACCTCTTCAAGGTCACAGTCAGAGCACGTCATGGAGAGAGGTTGCGACTGAAAGATGATGAACCTGGGAGCAGAAAGCTGAGACCTGGCCTTGGCTCTTGAGCGATATTGCTGTGTGACCTTGGGCAAGCCCCTTGCCCTCTCTGAGACTCTGTGATGTGAGTGAAGAGGCTCTATCAACACTTCTGGCTTTCTAGGCTTTGGCGGGATGGGCACCTGTCCCTCCCCTGAGCAATTGGTGGGGGGAGAACTTGGGGGAGAAAGCCCAGCCTCCTCCCCTGGACCCTGGGAACAGCAGGAGGTCTAATCTGCTGTTGACATTCCGCTGGGTCTAGGGGCTTGGGTTTCTCCGGGCCTGTGTGATCCTCCGGCCCCCTGCAGCAGGCAGACGCTGGGGTGGAGCACTTGCTCCGTGTCACTCTGGGATGGATTAGGGACCCAGGGGCCAGGGGACTGGAGGGTACTCAGAAGAGACGAACTGGGGGTGGGGATGAGGGGCAGCTGCTTGCTGCGGGCTCTTCTTCTTCTTAGTTTGTGGGGAATGTGCTCAGATAGCTAGACTGGGTCTTGGAGGTGCCAATCACTCATACAATCAACAGATGCTAACTGGGCACCTACTATGCGCCAGGGTAAATATGAAACCAATAGTCCACACTGTTTCACCATTATTATCCTCATTTAACAGAGTGGGGAAGTGAGGCTCAGAGAGGGGAGGTGACTCACCAAGGTTGTTAGGTGAGGTGATGGGATTTGAATCTGGGGCAGCCAGACTCTCAAACCTGCACTTTCAAATCACTGCAAATGGTGACTGCAGCCATGAAACTAAAAGATGCTTGCTCCTTGGAAGAAAATCTATGACAAACCTAAGACAATGGATTAAAAAGCAGAGATGTCACTTTGCTGACAAAGGTCTGTCTAGTCAAAGCTGTGGTTTTTCCAGTAGTCATGTATGGATGTGAGAGTTGGACCATAAAGAAGGCTGAGTGCTGAGGAATTGATGCTTTTGAACTGTGGTGTTGGAGAAGACTCTTGAGAGTCCCTTGGACTGCAAGGAGATCCAACCAGTCCATCCTAAAGGAGATCAGTCCTGGGTGTTCATTGGAAGGACTGATGTTGAAGCTGAAACTCCAGTACTTTGGCCACCTGGTGCGAAGAACTGACTCATTTGAAAAGACCCTGATGCTGGGAAAGATTGAGGGCAGGAGAAGGGGACGACAGAGGATGAGATGGTTGGATGGCATCATGACTCAATGGACATGAGTTTGAGGTAACTCCGCTGGATGTGAAAGGGAGGCCTGGCGTGCTGCAGTTCGTGGGGCTGCGAAGAGTCGGACACGGCTGAGCAGCTGAGGAACAGCATGTGGATCAATGTGGCAGGTGGAACCCACCAGAGCGATGGAGGTCACCGAGGGGTGTGGCCTGGGCTCCGGGGAAGCGTGGGGTGGGGTGGTCGATGTAGCCCTGAGGGGCTCCCCAGGAAAGCTGGCACTGGTGTCCTGGTGAGCATCAGTGAGGACTGGGGGGCACTGGGGAGCCTTCAGTGGGGCCTGGTTTGGGCTTTGAACAGCTCTCTCCCAGCGTGGTTCCTTGGAGGCAGACCTGAGCGGGGCTGTTCTGAAGACCAAGCCTTGTGTTTCAGGCGCTGACCTAGCTGTCTCCATGTTGGCTTCTAGGCACCCATGGATGCTGACATCACAGCATGAAAAGAGGGCTCACAATGGTCTGTGAAGGCTGTTCCTCTCTGTCTGAGCTGTGCCTGGGCGTCCCTTGGGCTGCAGAGCCCTCCTCTTCTCTCTCTTCCTTTCCCTTCATCAGCACGTTGCTGTCCGAGACTCCGTTTCTCTGCATCACGTCTTCATGGTGGGAGTGAAAAGAGAAATCCTGTAGAACGTGCCCTGTGCAGCCTGGCACATCGGTTTCATGCATGCATGCATTCATTCACTCATTCACTCATTCACATAGCGGGCTGGGTACTCTTCCAGATCAGAGAGCATCATGGGTAACACTCTTTACTCAGGGATGACGGGCCTGATATGCGTTTTTTGTGTGTACTTGTGTTTGTTTTTTTTTACTGTGCTGCGTCTTTGTCGTGGCTTGTGGGCTTCTTGAGTTGTGGCACGAAGGCTTCAGAGTGCTCAGGCTTAGTAGGTGTGGTGCTGGGCTTAACTGCCCCACAGCACGTGGGGCCTTAGTTCCCCAACCAGGGGTTGAGCCTGCATCACCTGCGTCGGAAGGTGGACCCTAACCACTGGACCACCAGGGAAGCGCCCAGGCCTGATGCTGAGCCCTGTGTTCATTTCCAGCACTTCCCAGGTGGTGCTGGTGTCAAGAACCTGCCTGCCGATGCAGGAACTGTAAGACTCGGCTTCGATCCCTGGGTCTGGAAGATCCCCTGAGGAGGGCATGGCAAGCCACTTTAGTGTTTTTGCCTGGAGAATCCCCACAGACAGAGGAGGCTTGCGGGCTACAGTTCATAGCGTCACAAAGAGTCAGACAGGACAGAAGAGACTTAGCGCCCATGTTCATTACCTCATCTGCTTCCCACCAGAACTCCAATACACTGCGAGCATGCCCATTCTGCAGATGGGGCATGGAAAGGCCAGTTCCTAAGTGGCAGAGCTGGGGTTTGAGCCTAGGTCAGCCTGGAGGCAGAGCCCAAGCCCTAGTCCACACTCCACCCTTGAACTGATCCTCCATCCTGCACGCCGTGCCCGGGAATGAGATCTCAGAGCTGCTTTTTCAGGGCCTTGAGGAGGAACACTTCACGAGGCCAAGGACTCTGTCTGATTCTGCCCACCTCTTGGGCCTCCTCACCAGGCTCAGTAGGTATTTGAGAAACGAATAGGTGAGTGAACAAAGGGATGAATGTCTGTCTGGGCCAGGACTCCTAGGAACTCTGGAGGGGACCCTGTGGGCCATTCTTGGTCTGGTGCCAGGCCCAGGGACCCTCTGCCTTGCGGCTTGGCCATGGAGGATGCTCTGTCTGGCCTCTCCACTCCCCAGCCTCCCCCAGGACTCACAGGGCTTGTGGCTATGGGTCCGCAGCGGGTTCCAGAAGTCCTCGGATAGAATGTCAGTGGCTGAGCCCTTGAAAATCTGATCTCGCCCCAGCCCACCTCCCCAAGGTATCCCCCAGACCATCAATCAGCAGCAAGACACGATCATATTTTATAGCCAGGCCAGGGAGGGGGTGGCATGAAACCCAAGCCCCCGCTCTGCCTGGGGTCCAGCCTGCTTAGGAGGATCAAGGCAGCCCCGGGCAGAGCCTTAACCCTTTGTGAGCCTGTTCCTGCCAGTGGTGGGCACAGCTCTCCCGCAAACCCTGCCAGACTAGGTCCCTTGTGGGGTAATGGAGGGACGTGATGGAAAGGTGGGAGGGTGTACTGGGGTCCTGACTACCCCCAGGAACTTGCAGGAATGCCTGTGGATTAGAAGATGGTTCCGGCTCGAGGTCTGTGCACTCGTGGCTGTGTGACCTCTGGCAGGTTGCCTCCCCTCTCTGGGTTTACTCATCAGCTCAAAGCTGGGAATCTCAACAGCTTCCTGCTTCCCTTATTAGGGTTACCCTTGTGTCTTTAACAGGGGTGAAATTTGATTCTTGGCTCTGGGCCCCACCATCTTTATAGCAAGGTCTTTCCTAGACCCGTGGAATAGTTTATCCACAGTAAGAGACTCTTAGCTCTTTCAAAGACGGAGCTCTTTCAACTTCCTTTTTACAGACAGGGAAGCTAAGGCCCAGATAGGAGTTCCCTTCATCCCGAGTCACAGACAGTGTGGAGCTGATGGACTTGGGTGGAGGAAGTGGAGAGGCTTGGAGGTGGCCTGAAGGCGCTGCTCTGACTTGGAGCCTTGAGAATGACCTGGGAAGGAGACCACATGGGCTCCCAGAGAATCGAGGCTGGTGGGAGAAACCCAGGGTGAATAGTCTTGTTAGCAATACGAAAGAGGCTTGGTGACCCCCGCCCCCCGGCCGGTGAGCCGGTCCTTGGGCGGAATCTTGCCTGGGTGACCTTGGAGCCCGCTTTATCGTCCCTTGAATGAGAAGAAGCATGTCTCCTTGCCTAGTTACCCTGAAGCTTACAATGATGACCGCCCCCAGCGGCTCCCCACTTGTTCTCACCGTGGCTGCACCAGCGGGGCTGAGTGCCCCGTCACTGAGGAGCATTCAAGCAGACTACGGTCACGAGGTGGGGAGGAAGAACCAGGTGACCCGGGAGCCCTTTTCAGTGCTGGCGGAGGGCGGGGTTGGGGCGGAGGGCAGGGAGTGCACTGCACTGGTGTGCAGTGACCAGCTCCTGGAATCGCAGAGGTCATTTCAGGGGGCTGTGCGGGGTGGGGTGGGGTGGGGGCCTCTGGAGCACTTTCCTCGGGTGGACGAGGCTCTGGGGACGCGGGTGTCACACAAACAGCTGGACGTGCTGGGTTGATGGATGGCTGTCAGAAAATCGATTTTCTGAAGCCCAGTCAGTGGGGTGGGCAGGCAGGCCCTGGGGAGCCTCGGGCTGGCACAGGGAGGGTCTCTGTGCCCAGCAGGTAGGGGGCAGCGCCCCTCCCCCAGCTGCAGAGGTCCTCCCAGGGGTCACCTGCCCTGCCTCTCCCCTGGGCTGGGCCTCAGGCTACGAGACCCTCCCCTGGACCCTTTCCGGGCTCCTGGGGAGGAAAAGAAACCAAGTCCTGGTGGGAGGGTCGAGCCATTCCAACCTAGAGTCAGCTTCACTGCTCATGGGCCCTGCTTCCCGGGGACTGATAAGCCAGCTCTTCTTTATATTTCCGGTCTCAGCTTAAGCATCATCCCTTTAGTTTTAGTTTTGGCCACACTGCATGGTGTGCAGGGATCTTAGTCCCCCTGAGCAGGGATTGAACTTGTGGCCGCCTGCATGGAGGCACGGCGTCTTAGCCACTGGACTTCCAGGAAGGTTCATAAACATCATCTCTTTACAAAGACGGCCCCTCCCCTCCAAGCACCCTAAGGCAACCGTCCTTAGCATCCTGGTCACTCTTCCCTGGCTTTCAGCACAGTCCCAGGGGCTTTACCCATGCCCATCCCTCCCAGGAGGATGTGAGCTCCATGAGGGAAGGAGCTGGGCTGAAGGAGATGCTGTTGTGTCTCCAGGGCCTGGCACAAAGTAGGTACTCAATTAACGATGGTTGAAGGCACGGACTCTGGAGGCCCAAGAAAGCAATGACAAGTCTTTGTCTTCGAGGAGCTGAGATGGGTTGGGCGTGTGTTCCCAAAGCACTTCGATTCTGAAGCCGTGAAGAGGAGGGGAGCAAAGGAGGGAAGGAGGGAGGTGGCCTGGGGCACAGGGTGGGATGAGGGGCGAGGGCTGATGGGGACAGCCCAGGGTGGGCCTCTGCCTCTCGGCCCCCAGGGCTTTAGAGAAGTGTGGCCTTGCGACGGCCAGGTGGAAGTTCAGCCCTGGTTGCAGGGCCAGGGGTCGCCGGTGCCTCCTGGGGGGCCCAAGCCCCCCCAGCCCCCTTGGTTTTGCTCAGAGCCTCTGGAACTGCCTGAGTTCCTTCTTTTGGGATGCCACAGGATGGGCCATAGCATCTGGCCTGAGAGTGGCAACCCCTTTCCCTCCGGGTGACCCTGGGGCAAGGCGTTAACGTCCATTTCACACCCAGTCTGTGACCTTGCCGGGGGTTGTGAACAGAGGTGCAGAGATCCATGTGTGAACCCTCAGCGGGCTCTGCGTCTAGCGTTTAGCGCTCAGCGGCCCAGCTCTCAAGGATCAAAAGCACCTTCATACCCGTATCTCAGCAGGGAAAAGTGAGTCCCAGGAAGAGGTCCTACGTTTACCCCGTGTTTAATTGAATGCCCAACCCCATGGCACCTGGGTGAAGAGAACCCACTTCTCTTCTTTGGTTTTGGACTCAGTGTTTCAGCGACTCCACTGGAACCCTGCTGCTGCCCTTGATGAATCCAGGCTTGTAGAAGACAGAGCTGGAAGGGGCCTCTTGTAGAGGTCTGGGACCCATGGATCCATTTGGCAGATAAGCAGGTAAAGGCCCAGAGAGGGGGCTCTGCCTGGCCAAGGGCGGACAGAGCCTGGGAGAGACAGAGCAGGTCACGATGTACGCGGGGCAGGAAGTCACCTCGGGGAACCCTGGGTGTCTCCTGGCCGTGCCCGGGGACCAGAAAATGGAAGGGGGAGGAGACAGTGCTGTGGAAGTTCTTTTTTCTTCTCTTCTATCTCCCCCACATTCCCCCCACCCCCAAAAAAGTCCTGGATCTCCCACGACTTGGGAAAATGGCTCGGATCCCGTGTCTGGCTCCAGAGCGTTTTATGGCCCTTTCCAGCCCGGGGTTGTGAAGCTCCCGGTGACATGAGCCCCCTTGCTCCACGGCCCGGGCTGGGGAGGGCCCATCCGTCTTCCCCAGCTGGCGGCCGCGTGTGGGAACGGCCCTGCTGGCGGGGCTGCCACCTGTTGCCCTCACTCTCTCATCCTCCGCGGAGGCCGCGCTGGGGGAGGGCCCGGGGTGGACCTCTGTCCCCGAGCAGACCCTGAGCATCACCGACTTTGCCTGGGCGACGAGGCAGCCATGAGGCTCAGGCTCTGTCCGAGGCCTGGGCTCTTCGGGGGCGGGGTTCCACTGTGTTCCTCCCAGGAAAGGTCGTGGGTGGGTTCTGGAGCGTCCACAGAGGGGAAGGGAGCCGCCCTGGCTGGGGAGGGGACCGGGACAAGCAGTGAGGGTGAAATGTGGACCGCAGGCAGCGGGAGAAAGGCAAACCAGGCTGAAGGCCTGGAGCCCCGGAGGGCGGGGTGTGTTTGGGGAGCTTTGCTCAGGGGAAGGGGCTCACAGGGATGCAGTTTCTGCCGGGCGTGGAAGATGACCTCGACCACTGAGGACCACGCACCTGGACTCGTCCTGAAAATGATGGGAGTTACTGAAGGCTTCTAGAGCAGGAGAGAGACAAGCTCAGATCTGCATTCCACAAAGAACCTCTCTGCTTCCAGGGTGGAGGCAGGCCTGGAGGTAGACATTGAGGCAGAGCTGGAATGGAGCCCAGGGCGAGGGGCGTGAGGCCATAGATGCATTTTGACTTGCTGGCAGGGAGGTAGACAGAGCTGAGAACTGGAACAGAACTGAGGGGGCTCCGTCAGATGCCCCTGGGCTCACGCCTAGCCTGGACACCCCTGACTGTTGTCCCCTCGGCAAGCCACCTCTCCTGTTTCCCCAACGGTGTGGTGAGGGGCTTGGACAGGGGATGGGTGTAGGACCTTAGACCAAGCCAAGCTGCTCCTCAGATGTGCTGACGGTCGGCGCTCACCTCCCCGAGCCTCACTTTCCCCGTTTGTAAAGCCTCAAGCTCACGAGGGAGTTAGAAGCACCCGTTCACAGTTTGTAAGATGCCCAGCGCCTGGCAACATACCCGGTGGTGCAGGATGGAGAATTTCTTCTGCTTTAACCCCCTCCCAGGTTGAACTTGCTCTGTCTCTGGGACAGCTCTCATCCGGGGTTTGCTGGGGAAAAAAAGGCAGGGGCGTTGAAGGAAAATGGTGCCCGAGGGAGCCCTGGGTGGGGTGGAGCGAGAAGGCTGGGGCTCCGGAGGGGCCACTCAAGTTTCAGAGATCCCGGGACCTGCAGAGCTCCGAGGAATTTTCCCAGGCCAGGCGGCAGGCAGCTGGAAGCCATCCGTCCCAGGGAAGGAGAAGGATCAGGGGTCCTGCCAAGGTCTTTTGCTGGGAACAAGAACACAGGGGCGGGGGCAGGATTCTCCCACTCAGCCAGGAAAGATGAAACCCTTCTGCCTGGGCAGCTGCTGGTGGGGACGCCAAAAGCCCAACGGCAGGCTCCTGGGCTCCCCCTGGGGCTGTGACCGGGTTAAGGGGGCCATGCGGAATCCTGGCAGCCCTGGGGGCCAGAGGAGCAGACTTAGAATCCGCCGCCTTCTGAGTCTGAACCACCTCCGGCGTCGCCTGCCTGGGGTGGGGGCCCATGCTCACTGCCCCTGGGGCGCTAGCCAGGGTGCCTCAGGCCTGGAGACGGGGAGGTGGGAGACGGGGAGGTGAGAGCCCTTCTCTGGAACCCGCCAAGGTGGGGAGCCCAAGTTCAAGGTCATCTCAGGGTCAGTGTTGTTTACTCTGCAAGGCTGTTGTGAAGATTAGAGATAAAACATGGGGAAACACCAAGGCACAGTATTTGCTCAAGAGATGCTAATTATGTTACCGAAGGGGATCTAGACTAGTGATTAAGAGCACAGACTGAGGATGACTTCCTGGTTCAGATCCCATCCCTGCCGCTTCCCGGGTCTGCTCATCGGCGATCATTCCCTCAGAGTCCTCGAGGGCTGCACTGGGGACCCGGGTGGGCAGGGGGCCCTCCGCAAGCCCTAGCTGTTATCATTGTGATCGTTGCTACCTACACCCTGTGAGTGCTTTGGGCCCAGACCTACAGAATGAGAACATTTTTCTTTCTCTTGCCAGCTCCAGTGAGAATAACAGCTGCTGCTCACGCCTCCCTCTGGCTGTCGGGGGCCTGGCCCGACGACTTACATGCGTTATCTTGGGGGTCTGCCCATCACACCCCGAGATGCTGATTTACTGCTGCATTTGGACAGGCGAGAAAAGAGAGATCTTAGGTCTGTGGAGACTTACCTCGGTCTCGTGGCCAGGAAGTGCCAGGGAGAAGAGATTTCAGGCCAACCTCACGGAGCGGGCTCGGGGAGGATTTCCAGGCAGAGGAAACAGGCGTGAAGACAGTGGGAGGACTGAGGCTCGGAGTCAGGAACCAACATTCTTTTTTTGTTCTTTTCATGCCAAGTTATGTTTTATTATTTAAGTCATCCCTGTTACTTAAACATACACACACACACACACACACAAAAGAAACCTTTGATGCTCAAATAATCCACAAATTCACAATGCCACAAACTACATGGGAATTCAGAGAAATTTCACATTCACCTATTTTGTCAGCCCTTCATATGGAAGATCCACCTGAATCTTGGTGTTCCTATAGAATAGAGATTATTTTACTTGATAATTTACATAAAATAGACAATAACCTTAATTGCAAGATTAGAGTGTTGAGAAAATTTTGTGTCAACCTTTAAAAAAAGGTAAAAAAGTGAGCAGCCCAGAAAGTGAGCAAAAATGGCAAACGACAAAAAAATCAGCAGAATTAAAGTGGGGCTCCTGAAGCCGGTGCTCTGGGACCACCGAGAGGGGTGGGATGGAGAGGGTGGGGGCTCTGGATGGGGGACACATGTGCACCTGTGGGATGGAGAGGGTGGGGGTTCTGGATTGGGGACACGTGTGTACCTATGGCTGATTCATGCTGATGAACAGCAGAGACCACCACGCTGTTGTAAAGTAATTATCCTCCAACTAAAATAAATTAAAGAAAAACATAATGTTTAAGAGAACAAACTCCGGAGCCAGACTCCTGGGATTGAAATCTCAGCTCCACTACTTGCTAGTTGTTCTTGACCTTGGGTAAGTTACTTCACCTCTCTAACCTTCAATTTCCTTGCAACACTCTTTTTTGAACACACTTAACTTCCTCAGTCTCATAGTTAAAGAACAGGTGGAAATAGCAGGCACTGGTGGAGTTGGGATGAGCGCAGGCTGAGATTGTGTGTGAGGAGCGGGCACAGTGAGTGCTGTCAGTGGCGGCCTGCTGGCAGGGAGTTCGTATTGTTGGTATTAACGGCATTGTTGGCTTTTCCATGAGTGTTGACATTGTTGGTGTGCTGATGTAGTAGGTGTGGCTGTTGTGATTATTGTTGCTGCTGGTGGTGTTGGTGATGTGGTGTTGGAGATGCTGGTGGTGGTGTAACTGGTGGTGGCACTGTTGATAATGGTGATGCTCCTGTTGATGTTGTTGACAGGGATGGTTAACACCAATGGTATTGGTGTTCATGCTGTTATTGGTGGATGTCAGAGAGGAATAGCTTTGTTGGTGTCTGCAATGTGGAGCTGGAGTTGGTGGTGAGGTTGTCATTGGTGGTGGTATTAATGGTTTGACTGATGATGTTGGGGTTGGGCTGGGGGCTCTTATTGTACTTAAAAGTGGCATTGCTGTTACTGGTGTCATTGAAGTTGTTGGTGTTGAGGTTGTTCTTTTCATTGTTATTGGCAGCGGGCATGTTCATGTCGGTGGTATTTCTGGCAGTGTTGGTGCTGACAGTGGTGATGCTTACATGATCACTGGTGGTGCTAATGGTGTTGGTGCTCATGATATTATTAGTGACATTGGTGTTAAGGGTGGTGGTGAGAGCTTCCAGTGAAGGATGTGATCTCCTAGGAAGATTAACTGTGGGGGAGGGACCAGGCTTGATCACTCACGAGCTTTTGCATAGCAGAGGTTTTTTAACATATAAAAAGGGAGAGAGGAAACCTCTGACACAGACATCGGAAGGGGGACAGAGAGTGCCCTCTCGATAGTCTTATCAATGCCCTAGATACTTTTATCAGACCCACACCCACAACACGCTTCTTAAATTAACAGGATTGGAACTGACAGTAGAAAGGTCTTACCAGACCCACCTCCACAACATACCTCTTAAGATAACAAGATTAGTCGGAAGGTTCCTGTTGAGAAGGAGAAGCAAGCCCTCAAGCAAGGGACATTGTTGTTGTATAATCATTAGTGCAAAGCTGAAGGAAAAACATACCCTTGGGGTCACGGACATGACTGAGCAACTGAAGCCATTAGCTCTGGGCTTAAAGATTGTTGTCATAACAACTCAAGAGTTTAAGAAAAATGTCTTCTGTGACTTGCACAAAGCGAAGTAGAAATAATATTTGTCCTCTTCTCCTTCTTGAGAGCCCTAGACCCCTCTCTCTCCTCCAGGACCCCTTCCTCCCTGACGGTCCGGTACTCCTTAGCAACCTCTCTAAGAACCGGCTGTCTCAGAGGTGTTGGCGTAAACACTGCTGCTGGTGGTATCAGTCCTATGATGACCGCCTCGGCACTCCTGTGATCAGTGGTGTCGGTGGTGGTGATGCTGGTGGACAAACGCGACGGCTCATGTTGGTACAGTGGTGTTAGCACTGTCACTGGTGCGGTGTTGGTGTTGGGGACAGCGGTGCTAGAGTGACCTCGGTGCAGGTGTCAGTCCTGACGCGATCACTGGCACGTTCATGAATATCACTGGTGTCGGTACTGGTGGTGGTGGTGCTAGAATGATTTCTGGTGCTTTGTTGGCACTAATGTTGTTCTTGGTATTGGTGTGGGTGTTTTTTAAAATTAAGTTTATTTATTTTTAATTGGAGGATAATTGCTTTACAACACCGTGTTGGTTTCTGCTATACAACAACGTGAATCAGCCACAGGTACACATAGGAACCCTCTTGAATCTCCTTCCCACCTCCCACTTCATCCCACCCTTCTAGTTTTCACAGAGCACCGGGTTTGAGCTCCCTGGGGCATATGGCAAATTCCCACCTGCTCTCTATTTTGCATGTGGTAATGTGTATGTTTTAACGCTGCTCTCTCAGTTCGCCCCACCCTCTCCTTTCCCCACTGCGTCCACAGGCCTGTTCTCTCTGTCTGCATCTCCACAGTTGCCCTGCAACGAGGTTCGCCAGTACCACCTCTCTAGATTCCATGTATATGTGTTAATATACACTTTCTGTTTTCCTCTTTCTGACTTACTGCGCTCTGTATAATAGACGCTAGATTCATCCGCCTCATTAGAACTGACTCAAGTGTCCCTTTCTGTGGTTGAGTAATATTCCGTTGTATATATGTACCGCAGCTTCTTTACCCATTCATGTGTCTATGGACATCTAGATTGCTTCCATGTCCTAGCTATTGCAAATAGTGCTGTGACGAGCATTGGCGTATATGTGTCCTTTTGTTGTGGGTGTTTATGATGGTAGTGCTGACATATGCTGACTGGTGGTGTTGGTGATGAGATGGTGGTAGTGCTGACGTGGTGATGAGTGGTGTTGGTGGTGAGATGGTTGTAGTGCTGACGTGATGATGAGTGGTGTTGGTGATG
>CM035293.1:52254512-52267364 GCA_020226075.1 Hydropotes inermis
TGGTAGTGCTGACGTGGTGATGAGTGGTGTTAGTGATGAGATGGTGGTAGTGCTGACGTGTGATGAGTGGTGTTGGTGGTGGGAAGGTGGTAGTGCTGGTGGTGCTGGTGTTGTGCTAACACTGTCACTGGTGGTGGTGGTGCTGCTGTTGGGGGATGACCTTGTCCCGTGGGCCTGGTGCTCACCCAGCTGGACTAAACTGATGGCATAGCTGATGACTCTTCAGCTCCTCCAGCCAGACTGTCCTTAAGAAGTCTGTGCCCTGCAGACACGTCTGTGAGTTTTGCCTGTGCCTGTCCTTGTTTCCCTTTTGAAAACTCCAGCCTGGACTGAAAGGGCATTGCCCCCAGCTCAGTTGGGCTAGGAAGGGGATCAGGGTGTCTGGCAAGGTCGGAAAGAAAAAGGGCGCACAGTGTGGGGCGGGTGAGACTGGGGGAGGTGGGGCCTGTGAAACCTTCCCTATCAGGGCTTTCCTACTCTGCCCCTTCCCTTTAGCCCGCAGACCCTCTTTTCCTTCCCTCTTTCTGTTCACCACCCTTTGTTCCTGAATTCACCTACTCGCCCAAGGCTCGCTGGGCACCCTCGGTGTCAGGCCCTCGGTGGGATTCTGTCTTACCCTCGTGCGCGAAACACCTTTAAAACTCTGAGTCCCTGAGAGCGTGGAGCTCATCAAACGTGTTCCTCGCAGTGTTCGCGCTGTTGGATGAGCACGTGAACGAACGCGCAGACAAACGCCCACTTCTCAGGGGGCTCACTGATGGGCAGATGACCAGCAGGTGTGGTGGGAATGGCCCTCGGGGTTCTGGGAGCCCGAGGGAAGAAGAGAGGGATTATTTTGCCTGAGGGGCTGGGGACATTCACTAAGAGGCGACAGTGGATCTGGGTATTAAAGGACCGAGAAGGTCAGCAGCAGGAGGGGAGGGAGGCGTGCCCGGGGTTGAGGGGGCTGCCTTCACTGCGGGCCACCCACGCTCACTTCTCCAGTTCCGTCTTCCAAGACTTGAAGGAGCTCTCACACCCATGGGCTGGGGAGTTGTCCCCAGGATGGAGGGAGGTCTGGTGGGAGCTTAGTCAAAGCCTTACTTGTGGGTGTTGTCATGGTCTAGAGTGCCACTTGGGGATTTTTAAAGACTCCTCACAGAGCCTGGAATGTCGGTGCAGGAAGGACCCTCAGAGGGTGGTCAGCCCCGTGGTTCCCAAACTAGCTTCCTCAGAACCCCAGTGTTCCCCTGAGGCAGCTAGCTGCACCTCTTCCTTCTGATCTGCCCACTCGGGTTCCGGAGAAGCCGCAAGATTCAGGCTGCATCCCGCCTCCACCTTCCATAGCTACTGCTTGTTCTTAAAGATGAAAATCCTCAGCTTGACCTATAGAGGGTGGGTATGTCCAGCCCCTGGCAGCCTTTGACCCTCCCCAGACACCAGCTGTGAGTGTGTAAGAATGAGATGGTTGGACGGCATCACTGACTCAATGGACATGAGTTTGACCATAATGGTGGACGACAGAGAGGCCTGGCGTGCTGCAGTCCACGGGGTCACAAAGCGTCGGACGTGACTGAGCCAGTGAGCAGCAATAGCAACACACCCACCAGCTGCCCTGGCTGAGGCTGTCCCAGGGGGCGGCAGGCTCTGTCCCACCCAAGCTGCTCCCTCCCCCGGGACACCTCGGAGGAGCCTTCCCTGTCCCCCCGGGGTGGTCCTGCCTCCTGTCAATCATGCCTTTTTTGTTGTTGGCCCCACGCCCTTCACTGACGCCTGCCTTCTCGGCAGACCATCAGTCCCCAGAGCGCGGGGGGCCCTCTCCTGGGTGGCTTTGCCCCTGGGGTCCAGGACACAGCAGATGCTCAGCAACTGCTGTGAAGTCAGCCACCTTTTGCACCCCTCTTGGGGGGCAGAGGGCTGCTCGGGGCTGCCTTGGCCCTCCGTAACTGTGTCCTCTCTAGGGCTCTCCCTGCATCGTCCTTGGCCACGTCTCCCCCCCACCCCACCCTAATCCGTGTGCTTCCCCTGAATGCCCCCTGGAACATCTGTGAACCAGGATGGGCATGGGAAGCTGGCAGGGGTGTCCTCTCCCCCATGGGGGCAGGAAGTCTCTCTCCACGCCAGCTCTGGCTGCTTGGCCCAGACTGCTCTCCTCTAAGCCCCAGCCTGGGAAAGGCGCTCCTGGCCCCAGGGTGGCATTCCTGCCCCAGCCTTGCCAAGGGCCTCAGCCTGGAAGGGCCAGGACATGGGGCGGGAGGGTGGGGTGCCGGCATCCAGATCCGTGGGGGTGGCGGGGGCATTTACGGGAACCAGCCTCCGGCCCAGCTGCCCTCCCCACCTTCAGGCCCCAAATGCAAGAAGTGGTAAGGGGGCAGGGGGGGAGAGGATGCGGCCAGCGGGTGGCTGGCGGCCAGGGAAGATGAATAACGACACCAGCGAGGCCAGACCACTTCTGGGAAACACCCTTGAAAATTGATTCTCAGTGTGGAAAACCAATGGGTGAAGCAGGGTCTTCTGGGGTCTTTTTGAACTTGTGGGCTGTGGCCTGCTCCCCTGGGTCCTCTGGGGCTTGCCACTCCCAGGGAGGCTCCAACCCGCTGGGATCCACCCAGTTTCCAAGGTGCCGCACCCGTCTGGATACACAGGGCTGCGGCCAGCTAGACAGAGATGATAGCAGCAGCAATCCCTGAGGTTTGCCTAGCTCTCCCTATCCCAATGTGCTGCAGGCTGCATTTGAGCAATTCATTAAATCCGGGCTCCGCTTTTCCAACAACTGAATGCTCTTGCGTAGTAGGTGCACAGTGTCTGATCTTATTCCATTGTGGCTTTGCACCAGCGCTGTGAGTTGGTAACTGCTGTTGATTCCCACCTCGCGGATGAGAAGGCTGAGGTCCCCAGGGTGTAGTTGTGCCCAAGGGCTCCTAACTGGTACGGAGCAGACCTAGGGTTCTGTCTGCAGACCCCCACAGTCTCCAATGGGGAAGTGGGTGGGATTCAGGCCAGAGTGCCCTGAGGTGGGTCTCATCACGCCAGCAGCCGGAATAGAGTGTCTTTCAGACAGAAATTGTAGACTTGCCGTGCCACGGGCTCCAGAACAAACAGGCAACCCACCAAGGAACACTTTCTAGTGTTTGCTTATTTTTTCTTCTGATTATTACAGTCAGACATGCTTATTAGAGAAAATACAGAGACGTATAAAGAAGAAAATAAACCACACCTGAGGTGGAGTCAGTAGGGAGATGTCAAAAGTCAGATATTGTGGGTTCATATCTCTGTTCTGTCCCGGGATGGGCACTCAAATTTTCTGAGAATTCTCAGTTTCCCCTTCTGTAGGATGGGGATAAAAATTCCTTTCACGGTCATGAGACGATGATGGGAGCAAGGTAACGTTTGAGCAGTGGTCACGGCTCACCAAGCTGACCAGCTTATGGAACGGTGACTCCCTCTTCCATACAACTATTAATCCATCACAAGGATCATGCCATGTGAGCTTTCAACCCTGCTTTTTAAAAACCTTTCTAAATTGAAATATTTACCCTTCACCCTGTGGTTACATCTCCCATAGCTTCGGTGGAATGTCAAAACCTGTGAACTGACATATTGACATTGACCTTGAAGTTGACGTGGATTTGTCTAGTTCTCTGCCATCTCATCACTTGGCGTAGATCGCCTAATCACCACCACAGTCAAGATACAGGACACAAGGGGCTCCCTTTCTCTGTACCCACTTTTTTCTCACCCACAGCCCTAAGCCGACCGCCACGAACCTGTTCTCCATCTCTATGATTTCATTATTTCAAGAATGGCATATAAATGGAATCATACAGTATGAGACCTTTTGAGGTCTCTCTCTTTTTTTTAACTCAGCAAAATTCTCTAGACGTTCACCCAGCAGTTGACTGTATCAAGAGTTTATTCCTTTTTCTCTCTAACCACTATTCTATAGTATGGATGTACCACCGTTTGATTGAATATTCACCTGCTGAAGGACATTTTGGTTGTTTTGGCCATTACACATGAACATTCACCTGCGGGTTCCTGTGTGGACATCAGCTTTTATATTTCTGGGGTAAAGACCCAGGGTAGTGATAGCTGGGTTGTATGGTAAGCATGAGGAGGGGCTGCCGCCTCCAGTGTTCTTGCCTGGAGAACCCCATGGACAGCGGATCCTGGCAAGCTACAGTCCTGGGGTCGCGCAGTGTCAGACACGACTAGAGCGACTAAATAGCACGCAGCGTGGTGAGCATACGCTTAGTTTTTTGAGCGACTGACAAACTGTTTTCCAGAGAGGCTGTGCCACTTTATGTTCCCACATGAGAGCTCCAGCTTCTTCTCATTTTCACCAGCATTTCATGTCACTGTCTTTATTTTAGCTGCTCTAATCATGATATCGCATCGTGGTCCTAATTTGCATGTCTCTAATACCTAGTCCCTTGGACAGCAAGGAGATCCAACCAGTCCATCCTAAGGGAAATCAGTCCTGAACATTCACTGGAAGGACTGATGCTGAAGCTGAAGCTCCAATACTTTGGCCACTTGATAGGAAGAACTGACTCACTGGAAAAGACCCTGATGCTGGGAAAGACTGAAGGCGGGAGGAGAAGGGGACAACAGAGGATGAGATGGTTGGGTGGCATCATCAACTCAATGGACGTGAGTTTGAGTAAACTCCGGGAGCTGGTGATGGGCAGGGAGGCCTGGTGTGCTGCAGTCCATGGGGTCGGAAAGAGTCGGACACGACTGAGCTGAACTGAATACCTAGTGATGCTGGGCATCTTTTCATGTGCTTCTGTGCTGTCCTGAATCCTGATATTTTCACCGAGCACTAAACATTAGCCCTTGCTTCCTGTGTTATTGCAAACTCTCTATAAATATTATTCGTGATGACTGCATAACCCCTTACCATAATTAATTTCACCCTTCTCCTGTTCTCCCTATTATAAATAAGGTTGTGATGAACATCATTGTGCATAAATCATGGCCCACTTAACACAACACTTCTCTGGAACAGATTCCTAGGAGCAGACTTCCTGGATCAAAGAGTGTGGACTATTTTTGAGGCTTTGCTGCATGTCTCTGAACTGTTCTTGGGGAGGCTTCGTCATACTGCCCTCCCCAGGTTTCCCGTAACTTCTTTGTTGTTGTTGTTGAGTCGCTTATTTGTGTCTGACTCTGCAGCCCCATGGACTGCAGCACGCCAGGTTTCCCTGTCCATCGTCTTCCAGAGTTTACTCAAACTCATGTCCACTGAGTTGGTGATGCCATCCAGCCATCTCACCCTCTGTCATCCCCTTCTCCTCCTGCCCCCAATCCCTCCCAGCATCAGGGTCTTTTCCAATGAGTCAACTCTTCGCACTAGGTAGCCAAAGTATTGGAGTTTCAGCTTTAGCATCAGTCCTTCCAATGAACACCCAGGACTGATCTCCTTTAGGATGGACTGGTTGGATCTCCTTGCAATCCAAGGGACTCCCAAGAGTCTTCTCCAACACCACAGCTCAAAAGCATCAATTCTTTGGTGCTCAGATTTCTTTATATTCAACTCTCACATCCATCAATACATATATATTATATTCAACTCTCACATCCATACATGACTACTGGAAAAACCATAGCTTTGACTGTACAGATCTTTGTTGGCAAAGTAATGTCTCTGCTTTTAAATATGCTATCTAGGTTGGTAATAGCTTTTCTGCCAAGGAGCAAGTGTCTTTTAATTTCATGGCTGCAGTCACCATCTGCACTGATTTTGGAGCCCAAGAAAATAAAATCTGTCATTGTTTCCATTGTTTCCCCATCTATTTGCTAAGAAGTGATGGGACTGGATGCCATGATCCTAGGGTTTTGAATGTTGAGGCGCTTTCATGCAGGAATGTGTAAGTAGTACAGCCACTCGGAAAAATAGTTTGGCAGTCTCTCGAAAAACTAAGCGTATACTTACCATACAACCCAGGAATTAGCATTCTGGGTCTTTAGCCCAGAGATATAAAAGCTGATGTCCACACAAGAACTTGTACATGAATGTTCATGTGTAATAGCCAAAAGTTTAAAACAACCAACATGTCCTTCAAAAGGTGAGTAGTTAAACAAAGAGCCTACATCCATACTTCTTTGGCAACGACTACAATGTTTTAGAGTGCAGGGAAGCATGTAACATCCTCAAAAACAATCATCTCCTATGGCCAGGATTTTAGAGGTTAAATCCCGGCCATGCCATCCATTTGCTGTGTGGCCCTGGGTAAGTTACTTAACTTCTCTGAGTTCCACTTGCCTCCTTTTACAATGAGGGTGATTAAAAGAACCTTCTTTTATAGGGTTATTGTGACAGCTGAATGGAATATTCACACAAAGAGCATAGAATAGCGCTTGGCACGGAGTAGATGCTCAGCAAATCAATGCGCACAGTTATTACCATCATCATCGTTTGTCAGGCCTTTGCTGAGCACTGGGGACACAGAGGCGACTGATATCAGGACTGTGATGTGCTCAAGATAACAGTCACGAGCAACGTGATCAGGTTGTGGGGACGGTGAAACAAAGCGCTCTGGGAACCCAGAGGAGGGAGCGCCTCTCTTTGCATCTGGGGAGCAGGGGGAAAGCTGGGGGGAGCTGGGGAAAGCCCTGAAGACAAACTAAGGATGGAGGGTGTGGGGACGCCCCCCGGGTGGGAGGAGGCAGGGAGGGGGCGGGCATTCCCAGCGGAGGGACGAGGAGACACGGGTGGGTTGGTGGAGAGATGAGACAGCGGAGGAGACAGACTTTTGAGTCTGGCTGCAGGGTGGAGGCTGGGTCAGAAAGAGGGAGAGGAGGCAGGGGGGTGGTGGACGTCCCTGCATGTCCAAAGCAGGTGTGACCCACAGCCAGATGCAAGCTCGGGATCCCTCAGCTGGAGGAGCCCCTAAAGTGTGCATTCCTCTCACTTTGCAATCATGCAGGTGAGGACCTGATAAGGCAAGTGACCAGCCCCGAGTCACACAGTGTGGTGGTGGCAGAGAGAGTTAGAGCAAGGAAGCGGGGGTGGGGGATGAATGGACGGCTGGTCCTGTGGCAGGGGGCCCGGCGCCATCCCAGGCTGTGGACCCCCCACCCCTAGCTACTGCGGCCCTTCCCCACACCGCGCCCAGCCTTTCTGCTGGGGCTCTGACAGTCATACCTCCGAGACCTCCCAGGCTTCCTTCCCCACCAGCCTCTCTGGAGACCACCTTCCTGGCCATCAGCCAGACTTCACAGCTAAAACCTCAGCAGCTAATGGAAGTGGATGGCTGAAAGGTTTCTCTGCTAATTGGGGCCTAATCAGAGGCTGCTGCAGCCACAGCTGGGTGGCGAAGCCTGTGGTGCCAGCCCTCTGGTACCCCTCCTGCCACACCCACAGAAGAAGAGGCCCAAGTCCCAGGTGGTGGGGTCTTCATGGACCCCCTTCATTCACTCCACAAAGACTTATTGGGGCAACTACATGCCAGGTGCTGTGATACGATGGCCACCAAGAGGGACGAGGCAGCCACGCCCTGGCTTCCGGGAGCTGACAGTCCAAGAGCAGAATCATCTGGGAAGTGGGTAGATAAGACTGTGTCATCTGGTGACAAGTGCACTTGGAAAATGAAGCAGGGAAGTGGGTGGAAACTTCTGGGAATGGGGTGGGGCTGTGCTTGAGATGCTGTGATCAGGGAAGATGACATTTGAACACGGATTTGAAGGAAGAGGAGGAGGGAAGCAAACAGAGATCTGGGGGAAGAGCATTCCAGGCAGGGGGAACAGCACACTCAAAGGCAGACTTGGAACCAGGAGTCAGAGATCCACGACTTGCTGGGTGGCCTTGGGCCAGACTCTCCTGATAGGACTGGGCTTGCTTGTCCTTCCAAGCCTTAGCTTCTGTGTAAGTGTAAACTGCGAGGGCCACAGTGGGTGGGTAGAGGTGGAAGAGAAGCTAGAATTTCATCCAGGAGCTAGGCAGCTCTGGCAGAGGTGTGGAAAGTCCAGTGGAATCCTGCGGGGCTGTGGCTGCCGGCAAGCCCGAGACCCCAGTTTCACACGCTCTAACTAATTGAATTAACTCTTAGCACTTTCGCAGCCAATGCCCCCAGCTCCAGGTTTCATAGATTTGGCCAACTCTGGCAGTAATTTAGGAAAGGGTATTTCATTTCTCCGAGGTGGCTGGAGAAGGTCACTCAGCAGGTGAGAGTCCCCTGAGGAGGTAGACCAGATGTCTCCAGGAATGGCTGCCCCCTTCAATGGGAAATTGGAACAATTAAGGATGGGCAGGTGCAAAGCTGGGGTGAGAACCAATGTTCTCCTCACCCCAGGAACTCCCAGAACAATGGGGAGAACAGCCCCTGTTTTGAGGCATTCCCTGTCTGATGGGAGAGACCTGAGCTGAGAAAGCTGTCCGTTGGTGGAGACAGAGCCCAGACTCTGGAAGAGTTCTTAGTCTAATTAAAAAAAAAAGCAAGCAAACCAACAAATGGAGAAGGTGCATACCAAGAAACTTATGAAAGAAATCAGGCCTGGTTGCCGAGTATCCCAATGGGGCCCTGCAGGTGGCTTTGTTTCACAGGAACTTTGCGGCGGGCATAGGGATGGCTGGTCCTTGGGGCCAGTTGCTCATGGACCTGGAATGTGGCTGGAGGTGAGAGGTGGTGGGACACGAGAGACGAAGAGAGTGGGCTTCAGGGCCAGACCACCTGGCTTTGTACCTAGTGCCAGCAGCTGCCAGGGCATGGCCTTGAACATTTTATCTGGCCTCTTGCATCTCAGCTTCTCTCATCTGTAAAATAGGAGGTGGTGGGGCTTGCAGTGATTTACATCTGTAGGGACTTCCCTAATGGTCTAGTGGCCGAGATCCCACACTCCCCAAGCAGGGGGGCCTGGGTTCGATCCCTGGCCCGGGAACTAGATCCCATACATTGCAACCAAGAGCTCACACGGGAACTAAAACTTCCTGTGGGCTGCGACCAAAACGTGGCACAGCCCAATAAATACACATCGAAAAAGTCACACCTGTGAAGTGCGCCTTGCTGCACGGACGGACGGACGCTGAAGCTGCAGGACTCTGGCCACCTGATGCAAAGAGCTGACTCACTGGAAGAGACCCTGATGCTGGGAAAGACTGAGGGCGGGAGGAGAAGGGGACGACAGAGGAGGAGATGGCTGGGTGGCATCACCGACTCGATGGACGTGAGTTTGAGTAGACTCTGGGAGTTGGTGATGGACAGGGAGGCCTGGCGTGCTGCAGCCCATGGGGTCGCAGAGAGTCGACGGTGGCTGAGTGACTGAACTGAACTGAATACCTGTAAAGTGCTTAGACCAGGCATGTAGTAGTGAATAGCTCTTATTTTGATGATCTGTACTCTCCCCATTTTGCAGCTGAGCATACAGGCTTGGGGAGGGGCAGAGATTTTTCCAAAGTTCCTCAGTTAGCTGTGGCTGCCCGGGACTTGAACCCAGACCTCACGATTGTGTGTTGGGTCTTCTTTCCACTGATCCCCCAACACGGCCATATTCACAAGTTCCCAGGATCTTCACAATGGCCTGTGAAGTGGTCCAGGGAGATACGGCACCCTGTTGTGCAGATGAGGGAAACGAGGCACAGAGAACTTTGCCGACCTAAAGGCAGGAACCAACCACGTTTATTCACTGGAGCATCCTCCCTGTCCTTGGCCTGCGGTGCACGATCAGGTGACACTTGTTGGAGGCAGAGATCGGAGCTGAAGACCGCCCTGGGTCTCCAACGCAGACCTTTCGTCTCCCAGGCCCCATTTGCCCCTCTCAGCCCCGCTGCCCATCCCAGATGCAGTCGTCTGGTTCCGAGTCCTGCCAAAGGCCCCTCCTTGAGTCTGTGAATCTCACTTGCAGCCTGTCTACCTGAACTGGGGGAGGCTGACGTGAAGGCAGCAGTGGTGGTGGGGGGCCTCTGAGCCCAGACCTGACACCTCATGTCCAGGGCCTTGGGAAGCTCGCACCTGGCTGGGGAAGATGATAAACGCAGCAGAACAGTGTCTGTGACATCCTGTGAGTTAATCTGAGCGTCCTGGGCCTCGGGCAGTACAAGCAGTGGCAGCGGGGGGGTCTGGCTCCAGCCTTGATTGAATCAGAGCACTCCGCCAGCCGGTGCCTGTCAGCACAGCCAGGAAGGGCAGCGAGCGCAGAGAAGATGTGACTGACACGTGAGAGGGGAGGGACGCCGAGGGTGGGGGCGCAGGGCCGGGCGGAACCAGGGAGGACTCTGGCCGACAGGGCCGCCCACCGTCATGCATGCCCCCTGGGGAGGGAAGCTGCCCCTGGGTCTCCCAGGTGAGTGTGCTGAGCAGGCCCGTTTGGGCTCTGCAGACCCCAGGGGTGTTCCTTATTCGTGTGGGCAGAGGGGGCCTCTTGCCCTGGGTGCTGTCAGCTGAGTAGGAGTTTTCTGGGCTCCTTCCCACCACCCTCATCCCTTGTCTCTGGCCTTCCCATCCCCCGTGGCTGGTTCATGCACGTCTCTGTGCCTCTGCACAAACATCTCTGCCACCCGGCAAACTCCTGCTCATGGAAATAAGCAAGTCCAACCAAGGAGAAAAACCAAGGCTATTTATTCTTCGCTTGTGATAGCAAGGAAGCAGCCACCGTCACCTGTGTTTTGGCAGAGACTCAAAGGCAGGCAGAGAAGCGGGGGAGCTTTATAATGGGGAGGAAAGGGGAGGCTTTAGGTGTGTTCAGACTGGAGGCTGTTGGCACAGGGAATCTGCAAATGAACTGACCAGAAGCAGGGCATCCTATGCCAGGATCGTGGTGTATGTTTGGCTTCCTCTGGTTGCTGCTGGGGACTTTCCAGGTGGCACTAGTGATGAAGAACCTGCCTGCCAATGCAGGAGACATAGGAGACTCAGGTTCGATCCCTGGGTCGGGACGCTTCCCTGGTGGAGGGCATGGCAACCCACCTCAGTATTCTTGCCTGGAGAATCCCACGGACAGAGGAGCCTGGCGGGCTGCAGTCCACAGGGCCACAAAGAGCTGGACACGACTTAGTGAGTGAACAGCAAGAGCCAACAGCTGACTTCCAGCGTTGTGTCAGTTTCAGGTGAGTGGCAAAGTGACTAACTGTACATATACCTGTGTCCCTGCTTTTCCAGTTTCTTTGCCCATACAGCTTATTACAGAATACTGAGTAGCGTTTCCCGTGCTATCCAGTAGGTCCTTGTTCACTATGTATTTTATATCCAGTTGTGTGTGTGTGTTAACTCCAAACCCCTAATTTATCCCTTCCCCACCACCTTTCCCCTTTGGTAACCACACGTTTGGTTTTGAAAAAAATGATATACTTCTTAATCATTTCCACTCAGCAAGCTAATTCTAATTGTCTTTGAATCAGAAATAAACGAGAATCTTTAAAAAGGCTTTAATAGTGAAAAATAGACCATTTTAACTTAGTCTTTCTGGGAAAAAAGCAACTAATATGCTGAGGACATGTGGACATCTTCTTTGGTGAACTGTCTGCTCAAGCCTCGTGACCATTTTTCTATGAGTTTCTCTGTTATTTACTGGTAGAGAAAATTTAACATTCCGGACATGGGTGCTTTGTCAAATATTAATATATGCAAATACCTTCTCCCTTTCTGGGAGTTGCTTTTCACCTTCTTAATGGTGCCATTTGATGAATAGAAGTTCTTGATTTTAATATAGTCTGGTTTATAATTGTTTACTTTATGGTTAGTACTTTTTGTGACAGGTTGAAGAAATTATGCCTGCGTCTCGGTCACAGAGTTGGTCTTCCCCTTTCCTGTAAAAGTTTTATTATTTTATCTTTTACCCTTAGAGCTGCAGTACATGCAGATGACAGTATATACTGTGAGGAAGGGTTTAAAAATCACTTTTTAAAAAGTACAGTTTTATTTCTTTTTATTTCTGCTCTCCCGTGTCTTTCTCGCTACACAGACTCTTCTCTAGCTGTGGTGCACGGGCTTCTCACTGCGGCGGCCCCTCTTGTTTCGGAGCACAGGCTCTGGGGCACTCAGGCTCCGGCACTTGGGGCTCCCGGGCCCTGGAGCGCAGGTGCAGTACTTATGGTTCATGGGCTTGGTTGCTGCACGGCGTGTGGGATCTTCCTGGATCAGGGGTTGGACCCACACTGCCTGCATTGGCAGGTGGATTCTTCACCACTGAGCTACCGGGGAAGCCCAAGAGTCGCTTTTCTTCTGTGTGGATTTCCAGTGGTACCAGTGCTATTTATTGTTGGGGAAGGTGATGTGGGTGGGGGGTGTATTTGCAGAAACATTGGGTTAGGGGAGCAGGGTGAGCAGGTGGGGGCTTCTTTCCCCCTAATTAGCAGAGCACTTGTCTTGGGGCCTCTGTCCCATGATGTCTTTCTCCTAGACCTCGGGCCTAAGGGGTTGTCCTCACACTACCCCTTGTCAGAAGCCCATGCACGAGGCTGTTCCCGAGTGTTAATAGAAGCTGCCCCTGCCCCTCCCATGTTGGAGCCTGATTGCTCAAAGCTCTGAAGAGTTAGGTGGTGAATGTCTACTGAATGCCCCTTTTTGGATGACACACAGCTTTTATTCACTCACTTCTTCATTGAGTTATCCACCCAGTTCTTCATTGGTTTATCCACCCACTTCACTGGTTTATCCACCCACTTCTTCACTGGTTTATCCACCCACTTCTTCATTGGTTTATCCACCCACTTCTTCACTGGTTTATCCACCCACTTGTTCACTGATTTATCCACCCACTTCTTCACTGATTTATCCACCCACTTCTTCACTGGTTTATCCACCCACTTCTTCATTGGTTTATCCACCCACTTCTTCACTGGTTTATCCACCCACTTGTTCACTGATTTATCCACCCACTTCTTCAGTGGTTTATCCACCCACTTCTTCACTGATTTATCCACCCACTTCTTCA
>CM035293.1:52277262-52338836 GCA_020226075.1 Hydropotes inermis
AGACTGGGTTACTATGACTCCCTGAACCTGTTGTTCTTTTCCATGTCTCCATTCCTTTGCACAAGCTGTGATCTCTGGGGTGTTTTTCCCTCTTTACCTGGAATTGCCCCTGCTTGCCCACCCTTCCCGCTCCCGTGAATGATGGCTCTCCACTCACAGCCTGGTCGTCTTAGCTGCCCTCCTCACCCATCTCCCCACCAACACATGCTCTGATTCTCCCCTCCAAGCGCTCAGTTCCTGGGCTCTTAAATGCACTTGATTTCTGGCTTCTCTCCTAAGACTAGTTTCTTGAAAGCAGAGCCTGGGTCTTATTTATCTCCATACTGTGGCCAGCTTTTAGTGGGTGTTTAATAAATGCTTGTGGACTAAAGTTTAGGAGTGAATTTTAAAAGATGTATTAGAGTTACAGGGACTAAGAAATGAAGATCTTCCAAATATAGGTAGTAAAACAGGCAGGAAAATACAAACGATGAGACCCCACGTGATCACCCTCCCCACACTGCATTTCCGTGCGTACATGTTGAATGCCAGACTTCCCTGGTGGTCCAGGGTTAGGAATCTGTGCGACAGTGCAGGGGACCTGGGCTCAATCCCTGGTCCACGAAGATTCCACACACTGCAACTACTGAAGCCGGCGCTCTAGAGCCAGCGCTCTGCAACGGAGAAACCTCCGCAATGAGAAGCCTATGGGCCAAAACAGAGTAGCCGCTGCTTGCCGCAGCTGGAGAAACCCCACGTGCCTCAGTAAAGACCCGGTGCGGCCAAAAATAAGTATATACGTTTTTTAAGTTATTAAAAATTTATGTGGAATGCTTAGAAAGGAATCTGGAAGAGTGAACACCAAAGTCATAACAGGCATGGACTTGGGCAAGGAGACTAATTTCAATAGCGAATGAAGGGATCTCTGTCGCCTTGTCTTGTTTGAATTATTATGGAAAAGTGAATTGTTAGTTTGTGTATTAAAGACAAAACAGTTCTCCTCCTCCTGTAAAAAAGGCTGGTGTGGGACCCTGGCCACACTCTGCTCCAGACTCAAGCTGCATGTGCCATGCCAAGTCTTTTCTACCACGGGGCCTTTGCACGTCCCATTCTTTCTGCCCAGAATGCCTTTCCCCAGCTTCTAGGTGGCTATCTTCTCTGCATCGATGAGCTATCTGTGAATTCAGCCTCTTCAGAGGCTTCCAGTGCAGCCCTGCCATCCCTTCCCTGAGCCCTCTGCTTTTTTTCCATGTTCAGCACACCCGCAGTCCTTACTGCTCATCTTTAGTTGCTCAGTGACCTGCTCTCTGTCTCTGCTCGCTAGAACATGAGCCCTCTGAGGTCAGGAGCTGTGACTGCATTGCCCCCGCTGCACCTCAGTGCCCAGTACCACTGCACCCAGTACAACTCTGGGACATTATGAGAGCTCATGTAAAAGTTGGTGAATTAATAAAATCCACTTTAATTATTATTATTATTATTATTATTTGGTCTAGGGTTCTCGAGCTTTTGGAGTTTCTCTCTCTCCTCTTATCTTCTCTAGTTCAAACCTTGACCATCAGATACTAACCTGCCCTTGGAGCTCCGAGGGTCTCACTAACTCAGGCTCCTTGAAAGAACTGCCCAATGGTCCATATAAGGTTTTCAGGCAACCACAGCAATGAAATGCAAGCCTAATCCTGTGAAACCCCAAAACTTCTCAGAAGAGATGGTTCAGAGCCTGTTCTGTTCAGCGCGTGGCTGGTAGTGACAGCATACCTGTGCTTTCAAGACCCATATGTTCTTTGTTTTCTTTAAGTGTCAGAAATTTGCTATTGACTCAGACATCCACCTAATTCAAATTTCAAAAGAACAAAGACATCTCTCCCTGTTGTCCTTTCTATACGGCAACCCATGTAAACAACTTCTCATGTGGCTGCCCGATTTTTTCCTATATGTTCTAGCAAGTGCGGACATATATGTTCTAGTTTTCCTCTTCCATACACATACAAATGGTGATCTATCATACACAAATGCATTGTTCTGCATTTTTTTAACCTAACAGAAGAACTTGGAGATCTTCCCCTGGTGAATAACTAAACGGCATCCACATATTTCCTTATGGCAGCAGAGAGGAGAGAATGCTTTCTTATATGCAGTGATCCCGTTGGTGTTTACCAGGTTCCTACTTAGTGACTGAGCCTAGAGGTCGTTAAGGTCAGGGGACCAGGGTTTGCGTCCCAGCTGTACCACTGGGCCTTGAGCGAGCTGCCTAAGTGGAGCCTCTGTGCACATCTACAAAGGGGACAGTCCAGCATCTGCCTGCTGAGAGGTGGCCAGGACCAAGTAAGGTCATGAGTGTCAGGGTCCTAGTTCTTACGCATATGGTGTTCAATAAATGGTGGCTGCTTTGGCAAATATTATTAATTATAAAAATAAGTATTTTTGTTCAGTCCCATTTGCTCAGCCCGGAGATGAGGGTTGTGGATACTGTGACTTGAGTGTCCTGTTGAAACTAGAACGTTCTGTTTACTCTCATCTTCTTACTTGAAGTACTGTTGATTTTCAATGTTGTGTTAATTTCTGGCGCACAGCACATTGACTCAGTTATGTGCACACGTATTTTTTCATGTTCTTTTCCATTGTGATTTATTACAAGATATTGAATGTGGTTCTCTGAGTTATACGGCAGGACCTTGTGGTTCATCTAATTTGAATACAGTGGTTTGTATCTGTTAATCCCACACTCTTAGTTTATCTCTCCTGTATCCCCATTCCCCTTTGATAACCATCAATTTGTTTTCTAAGTTTGTGAGTCTGTTTGGTAAATATGTTTATTCGTATCATATTTTGGATTCTGCATATGAACAGAATATAAATATGTGATATTTATCTCTGTTTGACCTTACTTAGTATCACAGTCACTAGGAGCATCCATGGTGATGCAAATGGCATTATTTGATTCTTTCTTGTGACTCAATAGTATGGAATCCTCTACTTAGAAGAAGCCGTGCTGATGGCTCGTCCAAGGTGGCCTTCATGCATCTGGGCAGGTAGGACCCTGGGAGACCATCCACCACCCCCTACCCCCGCTTCACAGAAAATGGGGGAGGAGCAGGGACCAGCGAATGAGCCCAGGCATCCTCCTTGAGTGTCAGGAGACAATGGGGTGAGAGATTTCCTGGGCAGCCTCGCAGCTGTTTTTTAGTTCTTAGTCACTGGACACATTTAGGCTTGAAGTTCTTTGAATTTAGTTAAATTCTTTTGGTCCTTTTTCCTTCTCCTCGTGGGGGCAACTTCTGCTTTCCTTGGAGAACTGTCATTAATAAGAGGTGTAAATGATGAACAGGGCATCCCCGGCCAGTCTTCCTTCTCACATTTATTCTTTCTCTGCGTTTTGCTTTATGAGTTTCTAGTTATCAGAGTAATAGAGCATCTGTTTGGAGAGTAAAAATTGAATCCTGTAATTCCATTCTCAGTGGAGATTTTTATGAACACTTTAACATATTTTTTAAAAAGTTTTTTATATTGGCGTATAGCCAATTAACAATGTCGTGAGAGTTTCAGGTGGACAGCAAAGGGATTCAGCCATGTGTGTGCCTGTATTCATTCTCCCCCAAACTCCGCTCCCATCCAGGCTTCCACATAGCATTCAGCAGAGCTGCCTGTGCTGTCCACACATCCATTTTAAATACAGCAGTGTTAAAAATAAATAAATAAATACAGCAGTGTCGAAGACTTTCATACTAGCCCTCCCTGTCTGCCTTCTCTGCACTTCAACACATTGGAGATCATATCAGAAAGAGAGGTCTTCTGTTCTAAAATGTTTGGTTCATCGTTGGAACATCCATTTCCCTGTGTTGTTAAAAATGTCATAAATGTCCATTTTAAAGGCTGCAGGATAGCTAGTTGAGTGGAAATACCATATTTCCCATAACTATCTCCCTATTGTTGCACTTCGGAGTTCTTCTCACTTTATTTCAGTTTTCTGGGTGTTCACTTAGAGAGAACTTTGCCCCCATCATGGGTTTTTTTCCCCCCTGAGGCTTGGATTTCCAGGAGTGGAATCCCTTGGCCAGTGATTATGAAGATGTTTAAGGATCTTGATTCTCCCCATTTCTTTCTTCTCCAATCAGTTTTATTTTAATGTGTGGCTTAGCCAATCCTTCCTCCATAACAGATAGGGCTCTGCCCCGAGAGGCATAAATTTCACGTTTGCTTTCCCTAAAGCGTCCCTGAAGGCCCTGAAGCCAGGACCATTAGAACTTGGTTTAGATGACTTTCCAAGGCAGCCAGGATGGCCCTTCCCCACCATCAAGGCAGCTCAGTGAAGGACAGAGAACTCCGTCACATGCAGCAGACTTGTTCCCGCCCATTCCCAACACCACCCCCATCCTTGTCGTTTTGTAGCTGAGCGCTGAAGAATCGATGCTTTTGAACTGTGGTGTTGGAGAAGACTCTCGAGAGTCCCTTGGAGATCCAACCAGTCCATCCTAAAGGAGATCAGTCCTGAATATTCATTGGAAGGATGGATGCTGAAGCTGAAACTCCAATACTTTGGCCACCTGATGTGAAGAACTGATTTCTTAGAAAAGACCCTGATGCTGGGAAAGATTGAGGGTGGGAGGAGAAGGGGATGACAGAGGATGAGATGGTTGGATGGCATCACTGACTCAATGGATATGAGTTTGAGTAAACTACAGGAGTTGGTGATGGACAGGGAGGCCTAGTGTGCTGCAGTCCATGGGGTTCCAAAAGTGTCGGACATGACTGAGCGACTGAACTGAACTGAACTGATCTTTCAAAAGAGCTTAGCCACACTGATCATCCATTATTTTAAAATAGAGTTAATCCTCCACTTCATCAGAATGCCAGCTGGTGATTTCCTAAGGTTGCTAAAGTCCTAAGAGGACTTTGCTTTCAGTCATTCATTTACTTGATACATATTTAATTGATACTGAGTCAGGTTCTAGATTTGGTTCCCCATCCCCACAGGTCCATTTACACGCATTGGTTCAACAGAGGCGTGAGCTGGGGTCAGACAGTCATGGGTGTGGTACTTGGGCAAGTCACTGAACTTTTCCGAGTGTTTGTTTTCTCATCTGTAAATTGGGAACTATAATGGTAGCTATGAGGTGGTTATAAGGATTAAATGACAAATATATCACATGTACTTCAGTTCAGTTCAGTTCAGTCACTCAGTCATGTCCGACTCTTTGCGACCTGGTGGACTGTAGCATACCAGGTCTCGCTGTCCATCACCAACTCCTGTAGCTTAGTCAAACTCATGTCCATTGAGTTGGTAATGCCATCCAACCATCTCAACCTCTGTCATCCCCTTCTCCTCCGTCCTTCAATCTTTCCTAGCATCAGGGTCTTTTCCAGTGAGTCAGTTCTTCTCATCAGGTGGTCAAAGAATTGGAGTTTCAGCTTCAGCATCAGTCCTTCCAATGAACACCCAGGACTGATCTCCTTCAGGATGGACTGGTTGGATCTCCTTGCAGTCCAAGGGATTCTCAAGAGTCTTCTCCAACAGCACAGTTCAAAAACATCAATCCTTTGGCACTCAGCTTTCTTTATAGTCCAACTCTCACATTCATACATGACCACTGGAAAAACCATAGCTTTGACTAGATGGACCTTTGCTGCCAAGGTAATGTCTATGCTTTTTAATACACTATCTAGGTTGGTCATAGCTTTTTTTCCAAGGAGCAAGCAATTTCATGGCTGCAATCACCATCTGCAGTGATTTTGGAACCCCCTAAAATATATGACACATGTACTTAGTAAGCATGCATGGAATGTTAGCTGCAATAGTGATCATTAGACTGTTATCACATTGCATATGAGGGTCTCAAACAACTGGTAAGACAGTCATCTGGCTCCATGTTCAGGTTGACCAATTGCCTTAACTCTGTCCCCGTTGCGTGACCATACAGGGAAGGGAGAGGCTGATATTACCTGGGCACCTACCAGAAGGTTCTCCAGGGCTTGTTCATGGGACTTGTTTGCCTGCCTCCCTCATCCCCAGAGTCTGGTCTCCCTCCTATACTTGAGAGAATCGGATACAGGGGAGTTGAAGGTTACAGGGCTTCAGTGGAGACCAGACAGACTGCATGTTGGAGCGAGGCAACGCCTGCATGTTAGAATAACGTCATCATCAAGGGTGACAGTCTTATAATGTTAGGATGTTAAGATGACTCAATGTTCGAATGTGTGGCTATTATAATAACCGATAGAACATCACACCAGAAGATCTTTGGCTTTGGAAGGGCTTGTTAAAGAGGATCTGGTCTTTCACTGAATCTGTAGGTGGACAAACCACAGGGAAAGAAAGGCAGTGTGACTCTTGGCAGACTGGTGGCTGCACTTCTAGAATCGTGAGAAGGAGCACTCAGAACGGGACCGGCATCATGTTTACAAGCATGCCATGGCCTGTGTGTGGGAACAGAAGTCAAAGTTAGAATGTTCTTAAGATTCAAAGCTTTGACCATTTAAAAGAATGTTGGTTTGGGGTGGGCTGTCTGTCCTGAGAGCCCTGGCCGCAGCATTCATGGCCCCTTCCTTTTCTTGGGAGGCTTGTGGGAATGCGGGCAGACCACTGTCTGGCCCAAACCTTCCTCTACAGGTGAAGGCAAGGAGGTTCAGAGACAGCAGTGATCTGGTCAAACTGCATGGCGGCGGGTGGGGTGGGGGGATGAGTGGGGTGGGGTGCGGTGGGCACTGCAGAATCACAGGTGGAGGCCGAGCTCCAGACCGTGCCCTTCTCCCCGCCTCCCCACCCCACTGCTCCACTGCTCCCCGGGGCACGGTCTGAGCAGAGTGCTGGCTAAGGCTGTCTCCTCTACTGGGCATCAGTGAGTTCTGCCTTGGAATAAAGCTAGTTGTGCTCCTGTCATTTGCAACCCACTAGCTGTTGCCATGCCTTTGGTACCTGGGCCATATCTTATTTCACAATACATTTTTGCTGAGAGAAATAAGCAGTATGGAAAAGATGGTCATCTGGTCTACCTAGAACACTGGCAGTTTTCAAATTTTTTTAAATTATTTTAATTGGAGGATAATGACAACACTGTGACGTTTCTCCATACATCAGTGTGAATCAGCCATAGACACACATTTGTCCCCTCCCTCCTGCACCCCCCCCCCCCTTTATCTGCACCCCATCCCCCTTTCTCTGCATCCCATCCCCATTTCTCTACACCCCATCCCCCTTTCTCTGCACCCCATCCCCCCTTTCTCCACACCCCATCCCCCCAGGTCATCACAGAGCACCAGCTTCAGAGCCAGAGTTCTCAGCTCTGCCCCTCCCCAGCTGTGTGATCTTGGGCAAAAAACCTAACCTCTCTGTTATGCAGGTTTTCCAGCTGTTAAGCAGTTAATAGTAGCGTTATAATATTGTTGTGAAGATTAAATGAGATAATGACCCTTGCACAGTGCCTGTAACAGAGAGTAAATGCTTAATAAACATTATTCTATATATAGTGATAGTTTGTGATAATTTATAATAATATATAAACTTTCATTCCTGCTTCCCCTCAGCTCCTACCACCCCCTCCCTGGATGTTCACACATTCATCTTTCAATACCCTCATGTCTGCTTCAGGCAGAGTAACTTAGCTCAGCCCCAAATACCAACATGTTTCTCAGTGATAGACATTAAAGGGCTTGGGGTTTATTGATGAACTGGAAGAATTTTTCTTTTAATATCTTAAAATCCCTTAGCAAGTTGGGAGCCTCTGCAGGAGAAGGCGGAAAGTCACACCTGCTGAAGTCTTGCCACGTTATCTCAAAGTCAGTTCTCATAGCCTCTATGCAGGAGACATGTCATTACCTCCAACTTCCAGGCGAGAAAACAGAGGCACAGAAGTCAATTAATTTGGTGAAGATCAGAGATCAAGAAAGAGATGGCAGTTAGGGTCTGGAACTCTGAGTGCTTGACCCTGAAACCTGTATTCTTTCCACTGGAACAGCCCATTTTTGCTTTCTGAGCTGGAACATGACCTGGTTTTCATCTGGCCCAGGGGTCAAGAGGCAGGTGAGAGGGTGGATGATAAGGTAGGATGGGTCAGAGGGAGAGGATGTGGTCCAAGCTCACCGAGTCCCAGGAGGTATTTTCCCAACGAATAGCTGGGTGGCAGGGCAGTGGGTCTGGAATTGCTTTTCCTGCGTTGGTCTAGAATACCTGGTTACGTCCTCTGTGACGTGCTGTGTGTGTGAGGTCCTCCACACAGAGCTCTTACAAGATGGGACCTAGTTGAAGCAAGTCAAAGTGCTTGGAAAACAAAAGCAAACGCGCTGAGAAAAAGCCAGGGCCTCTGAGCCCTGCATCCTGGCAGCCCCGTTTCTCCTCAGGCCCTTGTACCTCTCAGGGAGAAGGTAGGAGGACGGCCACGCTGCAGGGAGGAGGGGTAGGCCAGGCTCTTGACTAGCCCCGGATGGACTGGGCACAAGCCTGAGTTACCTGCGAGGAGGGAAAGGCAGGGCGCGGCTGGAGGAGACACAGGTGAGCATGAAGTCGGAAGTCATAGCAGGTGAGAACCGCGGCTTGAGGACAGCGGCTGGGGGCCTAGGAGGGCTAAAGCCCCAGTGAGGATGGCGGATCCCGGCAGGAGGCTCAGAACCGAGGCGGAGAACTGAGTGTGAGGTCGGAGGTCCGTGCTTAGGTGGTCTGCAAGAGGGTCTAATGGCCCAAGAGGTCGCCCGAAGCGCAGACCAAAGGGATGAAGGGCTCACAGACAGCGGGCGAAGACGGGTTCATGCGGGAATGACCTTCATCAAGGTCACCCAGCTTGGGCAACAAACAGAGAACCCCACCCAGGACCCAGGACCCGCTGGCGCCTCCTGCAGCCACAGCTGCCAACCCCAAAGTTCTCTACCTGACCCCCAGGGCTGGAGCAAGCCCCAGGCAGCGCCGCTCACCCTTTCTTCTCTCCAGCCATTAAGAGACAACAGAATGGAAAAATAATTAAAAAATAAGAGTGGAGGCTGGGGAAGAGGGAGGGGTGCCTTGGTAGGGGGGAGAGCGGAGGGCTGGGGAAGCGATTTCCAGAGCAGAGAGGGATGGAGGGTTGGCGAGGCTGGCGCTGAGATAACCAACAGATGCGATTCTTCAGATAAGCGTAGCAATTTAGATAAATCTCAGGCTTTGGCGCTGGTCGGTCGCCTGCGTCCCCTCTCCTCCATCTGCCTTTTTTCAATTTTATCTCTGAGCCAAGGGAGGGGGAGGGGAGGGGAGGGAACTCAGAGGGGTGAGGAGATGGGAGGCGGGAGGGCAGCGAGGGGGGCCAACTTCATCTTCAGGGACTTTGGCTTTTCTTTTTAATGTGTTTTTCCCAGAAGGTGGGAAATGCCAACACACACTCGGAGACCTAGAAGGCGGCCTATGTTTTTTAAAAAGCGGCGGACAAAAATCAAAATATTTGAAAATGTATTTCATGGTAATTATGTCATATTTCATGGGCTGGTGCCACTACTGAAAGAGAGGCTGAATGCCTTAATTTGTATAGAAATTGTAATCATTTGTTCATTTCAAGGTGAAAATTGCATTTTTTAATTTAAATTGTATCCTGCATGATAGTCTATTATCTAGTAAAATTGTCTCCATGTCTGAATGCCTTATATGCAGCTGCAATGCTTGTTACAAATCCACTTATATTCATAAAAGCAGGTGGACATCTCAGGAAATGGAAGCCGTCGTGCGTGCGTGCGTGCGGGTGTGTGTGGATGCGGCGGCTCCTCTTGCCCATCTCACTCCGGTCCCCTCCCGCAGCCGCCTCCACCTCCGACTCTCAAGTCAGCATTTCCCGATCAGCTTAACAAATGATAATTAGTTGGAATAAATGAGGAAGCTGCACCGGGGGAGGAAGGAGCCGGGGACTGAGTCAGGGCGCCGGGCAGGGCTCTCTCCTCCTTAGTTCTACCCCTGGGTGGGTTGCAGCTTTGATTCTCTCTCTGAGCCTCAGTTTCCTGTCTGTAAAGGCAGGCGTCTGACTTCCCCTGAGTGAAGGGTCTGTGCTTACTCGACAACAGGGTAATTAAGAGTCTGGTTGTTGGGATGTCCTTGGTGGTCCGGTGGTTAAGAATCCACCTTCCAGTGCAGGGATGTGGGTTCAATCTCCGGTTCGGGAAATAAAGAGGCCACAGGCCTCGGAGCAACTAAGCCGCTGGGCCACAGCTAGAGTCCCTGCGCTGCTACCTAGGATCCTGCAGGACGCAACAAAGATCTCACTGTTGCAGCTAAGAGCTGAAGAGTCTGGTTGTCTTTGCCCTTGTGGGCTGTGTGACCCGACACAAATTCCTTAACCTCTCTGAGACTCAGTTTCCTCATCTTTAAAATGGGGCAATGACAAAATCTGCTTCGTCTGGTTGTTGTCAGCAAAGGAGGACCAGTAGACCAAATCCGCCCAACACTTGCCTATATAGCCTGCCACCTTCTAGGGGTTTCTACGTTTTTTTAAATGTTGAAAAAGAAATTGGAAGCAGAGCAACATATTGTGACATAAGATTATATAGATTCAAATTTAAGTTCTATAAATAAAGTTTTGCTGGAACACAGACACGCTCATGGGTTTAGCTGTGGCTGCTGTCACCCTGTATCAGATTGAGTGGTTGTAACAAAGCCCATATAGTCTGCAAAGCCTAAAATGTCTACTATGGGCCTTTATAGGAAAAGTTCGCCAACCTTCAAAATAACTTAATAAAGTGCTCAGTCCAGCATCTGGGATGTCAGAAGCATCAATCCTTGTTAGCAGTTAGTATAGGCTGGGAGATTTAAGGAAGTTTGAGTGTCAGGAAGACAATCAGTCAACCAGTATTTAAACAATAGTTACCAAGAGTTACCATCTGCTCGTAGATACAGAATTTCTCTTTGGGACAATACCAGAATTGGGGGGACCTCATTTTCCCAGGGGAATTTTACCCAGAGTTTAGAAAAATTCCATTGCATTTTTAAAACTTGAGAAGTGCCAGAAGGGGTCCTGGAGCAGAATTAAGATGGTCTTTTCCATCCACCTACTCTGGGCCTTAATTTTCCATGTAAAATGGATCCCTTCCAGCAAAAGGTACAACTCCAAGTCCCCCATATCACGTGCATGTGTAAAGGGTCAGCATGCTCCTGGGCGGATAGCTGCTGCCCAGATGGTAGATTTCTTGCTCTCCTTTCACTGTGACAGTTTCCTTGGCCATTAGAGGATCCTGTTCAGAAGCACTTACTTCCATCTTTGGCTTCCCAACCATGGAAGCCCAGGTGGTCCTCGTGGTAGAGAACCTGCCTGCCAGTCAGGAGACACAAGAGACACTGGTTCGGGAAGATCCCCTGGAAAAGGGCACAGCAACCCACTCCAGTATCCTTGCCTGGAGAACCCCATGGACAGAAGAACCTGGCTGGCTACAGTCCATGGGGTCGCAAAGAGTCGGACACGACTGAAGCAACTTTGCTCGCATGCTGAAAAAGCCCACTCGGCTTCCCAGGTGGCCCTTGTGATAAAGAACCTGTCTGCTAATGCAGGAGACCTAAGAGACTTGGGTTTGATCCCTGGGATGGGAAGATCCCCTGGAGAAGGGCATGGCAACCCACTCCAGTATCCTTGCCTGGAGAATCCCATGGACGGAGGAGCCTGGTGACCTACTGTGCTTGGGAACACGAAGAGTCAGGCATGACTGAAGCACCTTACTTACCATGCATGCCCTCCCATCTTTTAGTCCAGCTCATTCCTTTTCCCCCTCCCTCTTTCCTTCCCACCTTCCCTTTCCCCCTCTCTTCTTCACTTCCTTCTTTCCTTGCCTCTTTCATTGAATAATTTCCAAGCATCTTGTTGTCCCAGACACTGTCTTGAAGGAGGTTCTATGTGGTCCTTCTTAATTCCAAGGCTCCCTTCAGCTAAGGAGAAAGACTCTTACACTCAAACACAAGCTAAATGTCTTTGGTGAGTGACTGAGTCTCTGAGTCTCATTTCCTCAATGAGAAAATGAAACAAATAATTTTCCTGTCTGTCATAGGATTATGGGGGAGGATTCAAAGAGGTGGTATGTGTCAAAATGCCTTGTCAACTGTAAAGAGTCACACAGTTGTTATTTAAAAATTTATCTTTTTCAGGACTCAGGCTGCAGAAGACGTGCCCAAGACCACATAGCTAAAAAGTAACCAAATGAGTTTAACACTAATACCTGATTTGTGGACTGCAGGTTTTTGTGTCCCCTCAAAGTGATGGTATTTGGAGATGAGGTCTTTGAATAACTAAGGTTAGAGAAGAAGACTCTTGAGAGTCCCTTGGATTTCAAGGAGATCCAACCAGTCCATCCTAAGGGAAATCAGTCCTGAATATTCATTGGAAGGACTGATGCTGAAGCTAAAACTCCAATACTTTAGCCACTTGTTGTGAAGAACCAACATTTGAAAAGACCCTGATGCTGGGAAAGATTGAAGGTGGGAGGAGAAGGGGACAACAGAGGATGAGGTGGTTGGATGGCATCACTGACTTGATGGACATGAGTTTGAGTAAACTCCAGGAGTTGGTGATGGACGGGGAGGCCTGGCGTGCTGCAGTCCATGGGGTCACAAAGAGTCAGACACAAGTGAGTGACTGAACCAAACTGAAGTCATGAGGGTGGGGCCCCATGATGGGATTAGTGCCCTTTTAAGAAGAGGAAGGGCCATCGGAGCTGAGGCGAGGCCATGTGAGCACACAGTGAGGAGGCAGCTATCTGCAAACCAGGAAGAGAGCCCCCCCCCAGAGCCTGACCATCCTGCTGCCCCGGCCTCAGAGTCCCAGCTTCTGGAGCCATGGGCAAAAAAAAAAAAAATGCCTATAGCTAAAGCCCCTGTCTATTATAATTTGTTATAGCAGCCCAAGTAGACAAAGACATCTGGGCTCTTCACCGTCTAACACACTTCCTCCCTGGACGTATTTAATTTAATTATTTAATAGTTTATTTAAGAGTTTTATTTATTTTTGGCTGCACCGGGTCTTCATTGCTGCAAGGGGGCTTTCTCTTGTGGCGAGCGGAGGCTACTCTCTGCTTGCGTTTTGTGGGCTTCTTATTGTGGTGGCTTCTCTTGTCGTGGCCCTGCACGGCTCTAGGCACATGGGCTTCAGTGGTTGTGGTCCACGGGCTCTGTTGCTCCACAGCAAGTGGAATCCTCCCAGACCAGGGATCGAACCCACATCCCCTGCGTTGGTAGGAGGATTCTTAACCACTGGACCGCCAGGGAAGTCCCCCAGATATATTCTACAAAGGGAAGAGAATGCCAGCCTTCTGTTTGCAGCCTGGAGAAATCTGGGGTAGGAGAGAGTTAAGGTCAGAGTTCCGGGGCCTCAGTTTCTCCCCTGCTTGTCAATACTGGCTGTGTGACAGAATCAGTTGGGAAGCTATAATGACAGTATTAATAATGATGCCTGAGCTTCATTCCCAGAGGTTCTGATTTTCTGGGTCCAGGAAGGACCTGGCCCGTGGTGTTTTATCGTTCCTCCCCTGCCCCACCCAACCATCCCTCCGTGATCACACAGAGTAGTTGCTGGGTGGAGGCCCTTCCCCAAGCAGCAGCATCTGGACATGAGATTATCCTCATCCTTTCCCATCACCCCAGGGGACATGAACAGGTGCTGGAACGGGGTGGAGGGGAGTTCACATGGCAAATCCTTCCATGCCTCCTACCCAACCAGAATTCCTGGAGGGCTCCCAACACTGCGTGCCAACTGCTGAGAGTCTGAGAATGTTGAAATGATTCAACCAGAGTGGATCCGGGGGCTTGAGAGCTGGGGCCCTGAGCCTGCACGCCTGGCCAGGGAGCAGTCACATCACTGAAGAGGAGCTAATGGTGGACGGATGGGCACCGGTGAGGAGGCTGCAGATGGCTGCTTTCTTGACAACATTCTCACCATGTTTAATTGTCAATGACAATATTTACCAATTAACCAGGGGCCTACTGTCTTCCAGAGGCCTTGCTCACATCATCTCACTGAGGATCGACTGGGTGCCAGCGTGCTGCCTCGTCACCCCCGTCTCCTCTTGGCTTCCAGCACCATCCTTTCCTGCTGTCCCCTGGGTTCCCAGCTGCTCCTTCACTGATTCTTTCCCCAAATCCCTCTAAAGGCTGGAGTGCACGCAGCCCAATCATTGGTTCTTTTTCTTCTATTTTCTTGGTTCTTCTTTCCTTCTATTTTCTATCTCACTCGCTCCCTCAACAGTACCAGCCAAACTTTAAATACCAACCAAACTTCCAAAGTCACCCGTGAAGCATCACCCTCTTCTCCAGATATAGGAGCACCAGGTGGTGCTCTCTCTACCTGGGAATTCTCAGCTGTAGGGTGGCTGAACAGGCCTGTTGAATCTCTGCTCCTCACTTTACTAAAATAAAATCCAAACTCTTTGCCAGTCTATGAGGCTCCCACTATTTGGCCCCAGCCCACTTCACCCTTCCAGTCTCCTGCTGCAAGCGTGTGACCAGCCGGCTGACTGAATGAACAAATGAGTGAATGAACTTTCTGGGAAGGGCCTGGGTTGAGAGTTAATACATGGACTCAAGCTCTAATGACTCTGGAAGTTTGGACGACCACCCCCCTTGTCCTCTCCGGGACTTTGCTTTCAATATTTGTTGGACTGCATTTTCCTATGACGTAGGTAGTGTTACACCCATTTTAAAAATCTGTTTTCCATTGAAGGATAATTGCTTTGCAATACTGTATTTCTTTCTGCCACACGGCAACATGAATCAGCCCTAGGTATACATACGTGCCTCCCTCTGGAGCCTCCCTCCCACCTCCCATCCCACCCCACCTTTAGGCTGTCCCAGTTTGAGTTCGCTGAGTCAGACAGCAAATTCCCACTGGCATCTATTTTACATATTATGGACACAGGATGGGGGGAAGGGGAAGGAGAGGGTGGGATGAACAGAGAGAGTAGCATGGAAACATACATACCCATTTTATAGATGGAAAAAAAATTGTCTTGGGGAGGTTAACTCCCCGACCAAGGTCACCCAGTGGCAGCTGAGAGGGCTAGGGTTTGAACACAGGTCTCTCTGGTTACAAAGCCCATGCCCAGTTCTCACTGCACTTCTGCTCTGGATGTGCCCCCATCCTGGCCGGACCCCTCTGCTGGCCTTCAGGTTGGGACCAGAGGCACATCCAGCAGCTGCTGGAGCCTCCCCCTTCCCCTTCCTTGCAGCTGGGAGCCAGGGCCCCTCTTTCTGCAGAATCATCCATCCCCTGGGGACCCGACCACTCCCAGACCAGCTGCGCAAGCTTGGAGAAGACACTTTCTAAGCCACAGGGTACCCAGCTGAAAACACGCACGTAGCCCCATCCAGCTGTCTTCCGGAAAGAACCAGATCAACTGCTACTCTGGTAAAGATGGAAAGATTCCGTTAATTTAATGAGTCTGGACACAGTGTGGGATGACTGAAGCCTCAGGCTCCCAGCCTCTGTGTGATGGAGCTACCCTCTTCTGATCCTCTCCTAATCCCAAATTTCACAACTTCGGGACAACTGACATTTGAGTCAGATGATTCTTTGTTGCGGGGGCTGTTCTGTGCGCTGTAGGGGCTGAGTGGTCTCCCTGGTCCCCACTTACCACGCAGCAGGCCATTCATCTGGGTGTAACAACCAAAGTGATCTCCGGGCTGCCAAGTGCCCCTGGTTCAGAATCCGGGCTTCCCAGATGGTGCTAGTGGTAAAGAACCAGCCTGCCAATGCAGGAGAGATAAGAGACTGGGTTCAATCGCTAAGTCGGGAAGATCCGCTGGAGTTGGAGAATCCCATGGACAGAGGAGCCTGGCAGGCAAAGAGTTGGGAACTGAGTGACTTAGCATGCATGTGCGCACACAGAGTCACTAATCCTAGAAGTGAAGTGAAGTGAAAGTCGGTCAGTCGTGTCCAACTCTTTGCAACCCCATGGACTATACAGTCCATGGAATACTCCAGGCCAGAATACTGGAGTGAGTAGCCTTTTCCTTCTCCAGGGATCCTCCTGACCCAGGGATCGAGCCCAGGTCTCCCGCATTGCAGGCGGATTCTTTACTAGCTGAGCCACAGGGCGGCCCAAAGCATAGCTTGATCCTTATCTGTCCTTACAGGATGATAACCATTATCCTCGATGGTTATTTTCTAGGCATCAAGCTTCCAATGCTTGGTAGTTCATGTTGAGCACCTACTAAGTGCCAGGCATAGACTAGTGCAATCCTCACAACAGCCCTCTGGGATGGATATTGTCATTGTCCTGTTTTACAAATGATGAGATAGGCACAGAGAAACTTATATGAGTCCCCTGATCTCTGTTCCTGCAGACCGCCTGCCACAGCCAGGCTGTCTGCTGACTGTGTGACCACATTCATTCATTCTTAGTGACTTTGCAAGTCACAGGGTCATGACGCTCAGATTCCCATGAGGAAACTGAGCTTCATGCGGATTCCATGAGATCACCCAGTATCCTATAGCCACTGTAATGGTTAGAGCCTGGGTTTGAACCTAAACTTTATGGTGAAGCCCATTATTTTCCCACTTCTCCCAACTGCCTTTTAAGGACTTGTAGAAATACTGTCAGCTTGACAGGACCTTTAAGATCTTTTAATACTCAACAAGTATTTATTGATGCCTATTCCATGCTGGAATAGACCCTGATGCTGGGAAAGATAGAAGGCAGGAGGAGAAAGAGATGACAGAGGATGAGATGGTTGGATGGCATCACTGACTTGATGGACATGAGTTTGAGCAAGCTCCGGGAGTTGGTGATGGACAGGGGAGCCTGGTGTGCTGCAGTCCATGGGCTTGCAAAGACCATGGGGTCGGACATGACTGGGCCACTGAACTGAACTAAGCATGTGTGGTGAAGGATCTGGGCTCTTCCCCATCTTTTAGAGAAACTTGCTGAAGTATCTAAGGATGAGATGGGTTGGGATCTGTGATTAATTCCTATGGATGTGGAGGGAAAGTGGCCAAGGGTACAGATGGAATGAGCTTAGTGATAAGCTGATAATTCTTGAAGCCAGGTGATGGCTCCATCTTCACTGCTGTGGAATTTCCCATCATGCCATGTGTTTGGAAGGTGTGGATACTGATTCCTTGTTTGGACTTAAATCCCAGCTTCACTTCCTTCCATATCATCTTGGGTAATTTTCTTGTCTCTCTAGACATCTGCAAAGTGAGAGGATGATAATTTGTAGCTTGCAGGTTGCTGTGAGGATTAAATAAGATAGTACAGAGTATATGTGGTAGTTTCCGAGCAGAGGAAGGACCTGGCAGAGAGCAGGGCTCCCTGGGGGTCATCGCAGCCCTGTCTTTCTTTACTGCAAAGATCTCAGTGTCTTCAAGGGCATGGGGAGACCCATCGTCATCGCAGAACTCCTCCTACAGGTATCCTTGGCCCACCTCCTGCCCTGGTCACCAAGCCTGTTGTCTGCCCCATGATGGCCCTGGAGGGACTCTCACCCTGAGTTACCCACAGAACAAGGCGAAGACAAAACTCCTAATCCCCATGAAGGACTCTAAGTTCAAGCAAGTCCCCCTTCAGCCCCAGCTGTGACGAGGCCTCATCTGGAATTTCTGGTAGCCAAACTGTCAGCAAGATCCTTGCAGAAGCTATAGATGAAAGGCCCTTCCTGTCCCCTGGGCCCTCTCCCCGCTCTCCCTCCGCTCTCCCGCAGTGGGGACAGCCTCTTTGCTTCATCAGCTGTCTGTGCTGGTTGAATTATTTCCATGTTCTCAGGCTCTGTGGGGAGTTGGCACGAGATGTTGGGAGCCCTCCAGGTATTCTGGCTGGGGACAGAGCACAGATGGGCTCCCCATGTGAACCGCTCTCCACTCGGCCCCCATCCTCCTCCCCTGGGCTGACGGGAAGGGCTGGGGGTCGTCTCATGCTCAGAAGGCTTGACTTAGCCCCACCCCTCCGGAGAGACCGGACTCAGAGCAGGACCCCCGACTCCTCGTCGTAAAATGGGCCGTCTTGAGAACAAAGAGTGACAGTACATGTAGGATGTTCAGCACACTAGCACCTATGAAATGTGCTATTAGCATCGTCCGTAAGAATACTGAGTGCCTATGCATGTACGCCCGGAATTAATACAATAGTTTAACTCAACTATCAATCGGTTCAGTTCAGTTCAGTCATTCAGTCGTGTCCAACTCTTTGCAACCCCATGAATCACAGCACACCAGGCCTCCCTGTCCATCACCAACTCCCGGAGTTTACCCAAACCCATGTCCATCGAGTCGGTGATGCCATCCAGCCATCTTATCCTCTGTCGTCTCCTTCTCCTCCTACCCCCAATCCCTCCCAGCATCAGGGTCTTTTCTGATGAGTCAGCTCTTCGCATGAGGTGGCCAAAGTATTGGAGTTTCAGCTTCCGCATCAGTCCTTCCAATGAACACCCAGGACTGATCTCCTTTAGGATGGACTGGTTGGATCTCCTTGTAGCCCTCAAGAGTCTTCTCCAATATGTCAATTTTAAAAGGCTATATGATTCCCCCAACCCCCCCCAAAGGGTATCATTAAAAACCCACTATTTTTAGCAGCTTCTTTCGGTGATGTTAGACACTTCCAAGCATTAAAACTGTCTGCAGAACTTGGGGGCCAAGAAGGCACAGAAGCCTGGGGTCCATGGGGAGAAGGTTTATGGATCAGCGGTCACCTGGACCCCATTTACCTGCAAGTAGAAAGACCTCAAACCTTGTCTTTCCAGCCATAGGATCAGATAAAAAAGTTCCTGTGAGCCGGATAGCATAAGAGAAATCTCCATTTTCTTTTCTTTTTTTAAAAAATAATTTTATTTGTTTATTTTCAGCTGTGCTGTGTCTTCGTGCTGCATGGGCTTTTCTCAAGTGCAATGAGCAGAGGTTACTCTCTGACTGTGGTGTGTGGGCTTCTGGCTGCAGGGCTTGCTCTTGTTACCAGTCACGGGCTCTAGGCATGCAGGCTCGATGGTTGTGGTTCATGGGCTCTGGAGTTGTGGGGCCTGGGCTTAGTTGCTCCGCTGCATATGGGATCTTCCTGGACCAGGGATTGAACCTGTGTCTTCTGCTATGGTTTTTCCAGTAGTCATGTATGGATGTGAGAATTGGATGATAAAGAAAGCTGAGTGCTGAAGAATTGATGCTTTTGAACTGTGGTGTTGGAGAAGACTCTTGAGAGTCCCTTGGACAGCAAGGAGATCCAACCAGTCCATCCTAAAGGAGATCAGTCCTGGATGTTCATTGGAAGGACTGATGCTGAAGCTGAAACTCCAATACTTTGGCCACCTCATGTGAAGAGCTGACTCATTTGAAAAGACCCTGATGCTGGAAAAGATTGAAGGTGAGAGGAGAAGGGGATTATAGAGGATGAGATGGTTGGATGGCATCACTGACTCAATGGACATGAGTTTGGGTGAACTCCAGGAGTTGGTGATGGACAGGGAGGCCTGGCGTGCTGTGGTTCACGGGGTCGCAAAGAGTCAGACATGACAGCGACTTAACTGAACTGAACTGATCCATACTGTCTTCCACAGTGGCTGTATCAATTTACATTCCCACCAACAGTGCAAGAGGGTTCCCTTTTCTCCACACCCTCTCTGGTGTTAGCTGTTTGTAGACTTTTTGATGATGGCCATTCTGACTGGTGTGAGGTGATATCTCATTATAGTTTTGATTTATATTTCTCTAATAATGAGTGATATTGAGTATCTTTTCATATGTTTTTTAGCCATCTGTATGTCTTCTTTGGAAAAATGTTTGTTTAGGTCTTTTCCCAACTTTTTGATTGGGCTGTTTGTTTTCTGGTGTTGAGTTGTATGAGCTGCTTTATATTTTGGAAATTAATCCTTTGTCAGTGTTTCATTTGCTCTTATTTTCTCCCATTCTGAGGGCTGTCTTTCCACCTTTCTTATAGTTTCCCTTACTGTGCATTACCCTGATACCAAAACCAGACAAAGACAACATACAAAAAAGAAAGCTACAGGCCAATATCACTGATGAACATAGATGCAAAAACCTTCAACAAAATTTTAGCAAACAGAATTCAGGAACATGTCAAAAAGCTCACGCACCATGATCAAGTTGGGTATATTCCAGAGATGCAAGTATTCTTCAATATATGCAAATCAATCAATGTGATACACCATATTAACAAGTTAAAAGATAAAAGCCATATGGTAATCTCAATAGACGCAGAAAAAGCCTGTGACAAAATTCAGCATCCATTTATGATTAAAACTCTTCAGAAAATGGGCATAGAAGGGACCTACCTCAACACAGTAAAGGCCATATATGATAAGCCCACAGTAAACATCATTCTCAAAGGTGAAAAACTGAAAGCATTCCCCCTAAGATCAGGAATAAGACAAGGGTGTCCACTTTCACCACTATTATTCAACATAGCTCTGGAAGTCCTAGCTACAGTGATCAGAGAAGAAAAAGAAATAAAAAGCATCCAGATATGAAAGGAAGAAGTAAAGCTGTGTTTGAAGATGACATGATACTGTATATAGAAAATCCTAAAGATAGTATCAGAAAATTACTAGAGCTAATCAGTGAATTATCTGATTAACTGAAGAAGGGAATGGCAAATAACTTCAGTATTCTTGCCTTGAGAACCCCGTGAACAGTACGAAAAGGCAAAAAGATAAGACACTGAAAGATGAACTCCCCAGGTCGGTAGGTGCCCAATATGCTACTGGAGATCAGTGGAGAAATAACTACAGAAAGAATGAAGAGATGGAGCCAAAGCAAGAATGATACCCAGTCATGGATGTGACTGGTGATGGAAGTAAAGTCCAATGTTGTAAAGGGCAATATTGCATAGGAACCTGGAATGTTAGGTCCATCAGTTCAGTTCAGTCACTCAGTCATGTCCGACTCTTTGCGACCCCATGAACCACAGCACGCCAGGCCTCCCTGTCCATCAGCAACTCCCAGAGTCCATCCAAACCCATGTCCATTGAGTTGGTGAGGCCATCCAACCACCTCATCTTCTGTCGTCTCCTTCTCCTCCTGCCCTCAATCTTTACCAGCATCAGAGTCTTTTCCAATGAGTCAGCTCTTCGCATCAGGTGGCCAAAGTATTGGAGCTTCAGCTTCAGCATCAGTCCTTCCAATGAATATTCAGAACTTATTTCCTTTAGGATGGACTGGTTGGATCTCCTTGCAGTCCAAGGGACTCTCAAGAATCTTCTCCAACACCACAGTTCAAAAGCATCAATTCTTCAGCACTCAGCTTTCTTTATTGTCCAACTCTCACATCCATACATGACCACTGGAAAAACCACAGCTTTGACTAGACGGACCTTTGTTGACAAAGTGATGTCTCTGCTTTTTAATATGCTGTCTAGGTTGGTCATAAGTTTCCTTCCAAGGAGTAAGCATCTTTTAATTTCATGGCTGCAATCACCATCTGCATTGATAAGGCAAATTGGAAGTTGTCAAACAGGAGATGGCAAGAGTGAACATTGACATTCTAGGAATCAGTGAACTAAGACGGACTGAAATGGGTGAATGTAACTCAGATGACCATTATATCTACTACTGTGGGCAGGAATCCCTTAGAAGAAATGAAGTAGCCATCATAGTCAACAAAAGTGTCTGAAATGCAGTATTTGGATGCAATCTCAAAAATGACAGAATGATCTCTGTTTATTTCCAACGCAAACCATTCAACATCACAGTAATCCAAGTCTACACCCCAACCAGTAATGCTGAAGAAGCTAAAGTTGAATGGTTCTAAGAAGACCTACAAGACCTTCTAGAACTAACATCCAAAAAAGATGTCTTTTTCATTATAGGGGACTGGAGTGCAAAAGTAGGAAGTCGAGAAACACCTGGAGTAAAAGGCAAATTTGGCCTTGGAGTACAGAATGAAGCAGGGAAAAGGCTAATAGAGTTTTGCCAAGAGAACACACTGGTCATAGCAAACACCCTCTTCCAACAACACAAGAGAAGACTCTATACATGCACATCACCAGACGGTCAATACCGAAATCAGATTGATTATATTCTTTGCAGTCAAAGATGGAGCAGCACTATACAGTCAGCAAAAATAAGACTGGAAGCTGACTGTGGCTCAGATCATGAACTCCTTATTGCCAAATTCAGACTTAAAGTAAGTAGGGAAAACCACTAGACCTTTCAGGTATGACCTAAATCAAAACCCTTACAATTATACAGTGGAAGTGACAGATTCAAGGGATTAGATCTGATAGACGAGTGCCTGAAGAACTGTGGACAGAGTTTTGTGACACTGTACGGGAGGCAGTGATCAAGACCATTCCCAAGAAAAAGAAATGCAAAAAGGCAAAATGGTTGTCTGAGAAGGTCTTACAAATAACTGTGAAAAGAATACAAGTGGAAGACAAAGGAGAAACCATTTGCCTGCAGAGTTCCAAAGAATAGCAATGAGAGGTAAGAAAGCCTTCCTCAGTGATCAGTGCAAAGAAATAGAGGAAAACAATAGAATGGGAAAGACTAGAGATTTCTTCAAGAAAATCAGAGATACCAAGAGAATATTTCATGCAAAGATGGGCCCAATAAAGGACAGAAATGGTATGGACCTAATAGAAGCAGAAGGTATTAAGAAGAGGTGCCAAGAATACACAGAAGAACTATACAAAAAAGATCTTCATGACCTAGATAATAACAATGGTGTGATCACTCACCTAGAGCCAGACATCCTGGAATGTGAAGTCAAGTGGGCCTTAAGAAGCATCACTATAATCAAAGCTAGTGGAGATGATGGAATTCCAGTTGAGCTATTTCGAATCCTAACAGATGATGCTATGAAAACGCTGCACTCAGTATGCCAGGAAATTTGGAAAACTCAACAGTGGCCACAGGACTGGAAAAGGTCAGTTTTCATTCTAATCCAAAAGAACCATGAACTTCCAGATGTTCAAGCTGGATTTAGGAAAGGCAGAGGAACCAGAGATCAAATTGCCAACATATGTTGGATCATAGAAAATGCAAGAGTTCCAGAAAACCATCGACTTCTGCTTTATAGACTATGCCAAAGTCTTTGACTGTGTGGATCACAACAAACTGTGGAAAATCAAGAGATGGGAATACCAGATCACCTGTCCTGCCTCCTGAGAAATCTGTATGCAGGTCAAGAAGCAACAGTTAGAACTGGATATGGAACAACAGACTGGTTGCAAATTGGGAAAAGAGTACGTCAAGGCTATATATTGTCACCCTGCCTATTTAACTGATATGCAGAGTATACCATGAGAAATGCTGGACTGGATGAAGAACAAGCTGGAATCAAGATTGCTGGGAGAAAATATCAATAACCTCAGATATACAGATGACACTATACTTAGGGAAGAAAGTGAAGAACTAAAGAGCCTCTTGATGAAAGTGAAAGAGGAGAGTGAAGAGTTGGCTTAAAACTCAACATTCAGAAAACTAAAACCATGGCATCTGGTCCCATCACTTCATGGCAAATAGATGTGGAAACAGTAACAGACTTTCCTTTTTTGGGCTCCAAAATCACTGCAGATGGTGACTGAGGCTGTGAAATTAAAGGCACTTGCTCCTTGGAAGTGACCAAGGAGCCTAGACCTATGACCAACCTAGACAGCATATTAAAAAGCAGAGACATTACTTTGTCAACAAAGGTCCATCTAGTCAAGGCTATGGTATTTCCAGTAGTCATGTATGGATGTTAGAGTTGGACTATAAAGAAAGCTGAGTGCCGAAGAACTGATGCTTTTGAACTGTGGTGTTGGAGAAGACTCTTGAGAGTCCCTTGGACTGCAAGGAGACCCAACCAGTCCATCCTAAAGGAAATCAGTTCTGAACATTCATTGGAATGGCTGATGTTGAAGCTGAAACTCCAATACTTTGGCCACCTGATGCAAAGAACTGACTCCTTGGAAAAGACCCTCATGGTGGGAAAGATTGAAGGCAGGAGGAGAAGGGGACAACAGAGGATGAGATGGTTGGATGGCATCACTGACTCAATAGACATGAGTCTGAGCAAACTCCAGGAGTTGATGATAGACAGGGAGGCGTGGAGTGCTGCAGTCCATGGGGTCACAAAGACTCAGACATGACTGAGCAACTGACCTGAACTGAACTGAAATGAATCAGTGAATTTAGCAAAGTTGCAGGATACAAAATCAATACACAGAAATCGCTTGCATTTCTATATACTAGCAATAAAAAATCAGAGAGAGAAATTAAGGAATTAATCCCATTCACCATTGCAACAAAAAGAATTAAATATATAAGAATACTTTACCTAAGGAGACAAAAGAACTGTACACAGAAATTTATAAGACACTAATGAAAGAAATCAAAGATGACATAAACAGATGGAGAGATATTCCATGGTTCTCGGTAAGAAGAATCAATATTGTGAAAATGATTGTACTACTAAACACAATCTACAGATTCAACATGATCCCCATCAAATTACCAATGACATTTTTCACAGAACTAGAACAAAATAGAATTCACAATTCATATGGAAACACAAAAGACCCCGAATAGCCAAGGCAGTCTTGAGAAACAAGAATGGAGCTTGAAGAATCAACCTTCCTGACTTCAGATTATACTACAAAGCTACAGTCATCAAGACAGTATGGTACTGGCACAAAAACAGAAATAGAGACCAATGGAACAAGATAAACCAATTCTTAAAGGAAAAGATAATCAACATATGCTAACTCTGAGATGACCCAAATATTGGAATTATTAAAGACTTTATTTATATCTATAATCATACCCCATGAGGTGAAGTGATCATTCTTCAAATAAAAGGGAAGGTAGAAATTCTTAGCAGAGAAATAGAAACTACAAGAGACAACCAAATGGAAATTTTATAACTGAAACATTCACTATCAGAAAAAAATTTTAAAGTCACTAGGTGAGTTTAATAGCATAATAAACATAGTAAACAGTCATTGAAGTGAGAACAGATCAATAGAAATTACCTAATCCAAAGAGCAGAGAAAAAATTGTTTTTTAATTAACAGAACCTCGATGACCTGTGGGACAATAAGAAAAGATCGAATATTTCTATCATGGGAATCCCTGAATAAGAGGAGAAAGAGATAATAGGATAAATAATAAGTAAAATATAATGTCTGAAAAATTCCCAAACTTAAGTGAAAAAGCATACATTTACAGGTTCAAGAGGTTAGAAAGCCCCACAGAGGATAAGCCCAAAGGAAACCAGGCACAGGTACAGATGAACTTATTTGCAAAGCAGAAGTAGAGACACAGACATACAGAACAAGCATGTGGATGCCAAAGAGGAAAGAAAGGAGGTGGGATGAATTGGGAGATTGGAATTAATACATATACACTCCTATTTATAAAATATGTAAGTAATGAGAACCTACTGTATAGCATAGGAAACTCTACTCAGGGCTCTGTGGTGACCAAAATGGGAAGGAAATTTAAGAAGAAGTATGTGTAAACATGTAGCTGATTGATGCTGCTGCACCGGAGAAGCTAACACAACACTTTAAAGCAGCTACACTACGCTGCTGCTGCTGCTAAGTCGCGTCAGTCGTGTCTGACTGTGCAACCACACAGACGGCAGCCCACCAGGCTCCCCTGTCCCTGGGATTCTCCAGGCAAGAACACTGGAGTGGGTTGCCAGTTCCTTCTCCAATGCATGAAAGTGAAAATTGAAAGGGAGGTCGCTCAGTCATGTCCAACTCTTCACAACCCCATGGACTGCTGCCTACCAGGCTCCTCCATCCATGGGATTTTCCAGGCAAGAGTACTGGAGTGGGGTGCCATTGCCTTCTCTGAACTACACTATAGTAATTTTTTAAAAAAAGAAAACCAGGTCTAAATACAAATTTAATCAACCTTCTGCAAATAAAAGATAAAGTCATTAAAGCAGTCATAGTAAGACTACATATTACATAAATGGCAACAGAAATGTAAGGAACTGTGAATTCCTTAGAAACCACAGAGGCCAGAAGACATCACAACAACATCTTTTCAGAATGAAAATAACCACCAAACCAGAATTCTATACCTAGCAAAAATATCCTTCAGAAATGAAGATGAACTAAAGATATTCTTAAATGGAGGAAAACTCAGAGAAGTCTTAACCAGCAGATATGCTCTAGAAGAAAGACTAAAGGATGTCCTGGTTGAAGGAAACTGATACTAGAGAGAAACTTGAATTTCAGGAATAAAGGAAGAGCAGCAGACATGGTTGATATTTTGGTAAATATAACAGACCATTTTTAACTTCATAAGTTCTTTAAAATACATGCTTGTTTTTTTTTTAAAAAAAAAGCATTATGTTATTTGGGAAGGTTCAATGTATATACATGTAACACACACAACTATAACATGAAGGGTTGTAAGGTTATGTTTTATATGAAGTTGTAAAATATTAGTTTACAGAAGCTAATATAGAAATCATAGAAATTTCCTACAGCTAAGAAGACTGTGAAGAAATCATATATATATATATATATATATATATATATATATATATATATAAATTCCTAGAAAGAGTGGAAGTGAAAGTGTTAGGTGCTCAGTCATGTCCAACTCTTTGTGACCTCATGAACTGGAGCCCACCAGGCTCCTCTGTCCATGGAATTCTCCATGCAAAAATACTGGAGTGGGTAGCCATCCCCTTTTCCAGGGGCTTTTCCCAACCCAGGGATTGAGCATGGATCTCCTGTGTTGCAGGTGGATTCTTTACCATCTGAGCCACCAGGGAAGCTGCTTAATTTCTAGACCAACAACTAAAAAATAACATAAACAGAGTCAATAGATAAATTAGAATTAAACAATAAAATATATTTTTAAAAATCCAAAATAAGGCAGGAAGAAAGGAACAGGGAAATTTAAATTGAAGTTATAAACAGAAAATAATGAAATGATAGACCTAAATCCAACTTGTGTGCATTATGTATACATATATTGAGCTTTCCCAAATAATATCTTTTAAAAAAGAATCATATAGTTTAAAGAACTGAAAAGGAGAAAAATGGTCTGTTACATTTATTTATGGCTCAGCTGGTAAAGAATCTGCCTGCAATGTGGGAGACCTGAGTTCAATCCCTGGGTTGGGAAGGTCCCCTGGAGAAGGGAAAGGCTACCCACTCCAGTATTCTGGCCTGGAGAATCCCATGGACTGTATAGTGTATTCAGGAGCTTATTCTTTAGTTTTTATTTATTTTATCACACTGTCCTATTTAGGAAGATATCAGGGAGAATGTTCCTTTAGCAAGTTTTCTAGTTCCCATTCACACTGGTATTTGGGTTACTTATCAGGTTTCCCATTTTCCACTGGCTTCTAGGAAGCTACAGGAACCTCTCCATAATATTAATAAGCATTTCTATCATAAAAGATCTTGCGGTCACATAAGTTTGTGAAACACAGGGCTAAAGAAAATTAATAAATTTCTTTATTCTGTGTCATTTAATCTTTATAACTACCTTGGGAATCAGTACCATCATTATGCCAGTTTTATAAATGACAAGAAAACTGAGTCTTTAGAGAAGTTTAGACTACTTGCCCAAGGTTAGGACTGGAACATAAAATGTCTGCTTTCAGAATCTGCCCTCTTAAATAGAAAAATTATGTATATGAATCCCTGGCACAAAGGAAATGCTCATCCTTATGGCATGGGCAACTCAAGGGCTTCTTTCAAGCCTGGCTTCGCAAAAGGAGGGAGTGTGGTCCCAGTCCAAACCAAAGCATCTGCCATCCCTACTCCAACTCTTACCTAAGTCCTTCTACTTGGGAATGCTCCTGCCAAAGCCAGTTTTATCCAAAGCTGCTCCTGGTGACCCACAAACTGCGTACTGATCTCCTAATCCTCACCCTGATTTCTCCTAGATCCCACCTCCCTCTCTTGGAGGCTTTCTTTGAGAGGTAAATTTTCAGGACTGGGGAAGAGGGCCTCACGGACTTCGAATACACCGTGGAGGTAGCTGCTTATTGGTCACTTGTGTGCCCGTAGAAGTGGAGGACGTAGAATGAGAGAGAGAATCTTTGTGCTAAATCTCTCGTATACTCCCCTGTAAAAAAATTTTGCATCCATACCCTTTCCCTGCCCTGAGATGGGCAGAATGAACTTTCCTAACTCTTAATTTTGGGCTTACTCATGGAACTTGCTGTGGCCAATAAGTTGTTAGTAAATCTGATAGGAAAGAAGCTTGAAATCGGATTCCCCCTCCAAATGCCCTTAGAACTCTGGTGATCTGTAACTAAGGCCCAGAATCTCTTTTCTTCATTGTCCGCCCAGAACAATTATTGTCAGACTTGCAGCCTGAAGTCCAGCTTCCCATCTGTTTTACTTTTCTATTGCTGCATAAAAAATTACCACAAATTGAGTGACTTAAGACAACTCATTAATTATCTGACAGTTTCTGTAGATGAGAAGTGTGGGCACAGCACAGCTGGGTCTCCTCTGCTGAGGATCTCACCAGGTTGAATTCGAGGTACTTGCAGGGGCTGTGATCTCATCCGAAGGCTTGTTGGGGAAGAGTCTGTTCAGGGTGTTGGCAAAATTCACTTCCTTCCATAGGGCTGAAGTCTCCTCTTTCTTGTTGCCTGTCAGTCAAGAGTCACTCACAACTCCTAGTGGGTGACCTCACATCCTAGCAATGGCCCTCTTGTAATATAGCAGCTCACTTCTTTTTTTTTTAAAGCAACTTTTTATTGTGCATTGAGATGTAGCTGATTAACAATGTTGTGATAGTTTCAGGTGAACAGCCATATATATACATACACCCATCCTCCCCCAAACTCCCCTCCCATCCAGGCTGCCACAACACTGAGAGCAAACTTCTTTAAATTCAGCAGGAGGCCTCACTGAAGCCTGCTGTGATGAAGTCTTCTGTAATGTAATGTAATCACATAAGTGACCATCCCATCATCTGTGCCAGATAACATAACCATATCAAAATAGTGACCATCTCCGCATCTTCACAAATCCTGCCCACCTTCAATGGTAGGGGACTATACAGGGCATATACGCCAAGAGGTAGGAGTCTTAGTGAACTTCAAAGAGTTCTGCCTACCACACCATCCATGCCTAAATTATTCAAGTCACCATTAACCCACCAAACTGTGAAGGTGAGAATGAATGCTTATGGTAAGCCACTGGATTTTGAGACAGCCCGTTCCACTGGCTGTCTGATTATTGTGGCAATGGCTAGCTGATACACTTCTTTTCAAGAAGCATTGCCCTCCTAGTTCACACAGTGTTCTACTCCCATTTAGGGGAGGCAGTTTGCTATGATGTGCAGGGTACTTGCACCAGTGAGGTCTGGGTTTGAATCTCTGCTCCTCTCCCTCCTGGCTGGGGGCCCATTTCCTAATCCAAATAGTGGGATCTGCAATGCCTACCTCATTGGGATATTGGGAAGGTTAACTAAAACAATGGATGAGGACCACCTGGCACATAGTAGGCCCCACAAATGTTAGTGTTTTCTCTCTCTAAAGCTCACATTTCTAGCCACCATTTCCTCAACTTCAGAGGGTGGATGTGATATGCATTCTGGGAGGGACCACTGCACTGCTGACACCTGTGGGTTACTTGGATGGTGTCTCATCACCAGCCAAGGAGCTAATCTGCAGGGCTCTCTGACCTTGAATGGACTTTCTGTTTGAGCCGGATTGTGGAAGGCAGCCCTCCTTGGTTTCTATGGGGTAGAGACCCTGGATATCCACCCTCAGACAAGACCCCACCTCCATCTCTCCAGCACGTTAAATTTTTAAGTTAATTTAAAAGTGTGACATGGAAGCCTTCTTTGGGAGAGTTTGGTCTTTTCCACTGACCAGCAGTATGAGCTTGGGCAAGTGACTTCAACTCTCTGATCCTTAGTTTCTTCCCCAAACATGGAGGGTGAGATTCCAACCTTACAAGGCTGTTATGATGATGATATGACAAAATGTGTGTGCCTGGGCCCATCACCCGAGCTCTGCAGATGGAGTTCCCATTGCTGTAGAGAAGAGACTGTCTATGCCTGTCCTTTTATTGCTACTCCCTTCCTGACATCTGAGAGAAGAGCACAGAGGTGGTGCTTAAGGAAATGTTTGCTTTCACCTTCTCATCTTTAGCCTCATTTAATCCTCATGTAACCCCCCTGCAGCAGATGTTGTGGTCAGGAAGGTTGTGCCCAACAGTTCGGCCTCTCACCTCCCAGACACAGGATGGATTATACTTCCCTGCTCTGTTTCAAGTTCACTGGGGCCATCACACTTGCTCTGGTCTATGAAGGGTGAGGAGAAGTGACCTACGTCCCTCGGGTGGAAGCTTTAGGAGTTAGCACACGATTCACCACCTCTCTCCTTCTGGTACCAGTGACCAGTAACATTCAAGATAATGTCCATTCTCTATCAGGCTGACTATGGTGTCTTGAACATGAATATGAACAAGGAAAAATGTACACCTTTGGTGTTTTAAGCCAGCGAGTTTTGGGTTACTGCTACTGCCTTCCAGCCTGTTATAGTGTGACAGATTTTAGCGCCACCTGAAGGATGTCGGGGAGTAGCTTGTCTACAGTCACACAGAGGGCGCCTTGAACCAAAGATGGAGCTTCACCTGGGACAGCATATTTGATTCATTCCAGCGGAGGGAGTGGAGGTGCCCAGAGGCCTGAGTGCAGTCTCTTGATGCCCCTTGCAAGTGAGTCCCTGCTCCCTGCCCTGGATATTTACACGATCAGGAGCAGGAGGAATTCTCTGTGCAGAGTCAGCCAGTGACAGCCTGGGGAGTGGATGGGACGGAGTTGTGGAACCTGCATTCTTGGGAGGACGAGACATTCTAGACTTAACTTGGCAACAGACAGGATTATACTCAGAAACCCAAGTCCCTGTTCTGGGTTTCCTCCCATCTCAAGGATCCATTTACCTCCTGCCTCAGGAAACTCTTTCTTTCACTAGTAAATCTCAAGGAAAGGCTGTGAAACTCACCATAATGTGTGCCTCACAAACGAGACAGGCAGAGACGGCTATATTACGCAGCACTGCTGTAGCAGAAGCTGACCGGTACACACTTGTCTGTTAATAATAAATATCCATTCTTCCCTTTTCCCTTAGGCACAGAAACCTGATTTTACTCTGGATATTAAGTGTGTGCCTGGGTACAGGGCTATGTCTCTCAGTTTTCTTTGGGATACCAACAAAGGTTGTTGAGTGGGATCCCAGAAAGCTCCCCAAGAGGGGGTGAGAGAGCTTTCTAGGGGGCTCCAAGGGCAGATCTGGATCCGAGGCAACTCGGCATCATAAACCGAGCATTTAGCACTTTGTGCTGCTTCCCAAGCACTGTTGATGGACAACTCTTAGCCACCGGGGCACGCTCCAGGCTACTTTGAGATCAGCCTGTGGCTCAGTTTATTGTCATGGTGACCTGGAAGATCTTCAGATATCACAGAGTCTGCTTTTTAAAAAATATATGGAAATAGGGTCTTATGGGGAGAGAAAATTGTCTCAGGACCCATGAGTCATATGCAGAGATCAGAGGTAGAACTTGACTAGTTCTTGACTCTCCCCTGTATCTTCCCAATTTACTGAACAATTGCTCAGTTGGGGTGGCAGGTAGATAGGGAGACAGACCTGAGGTGAATTGTGGCTGAGAGCCCTGATTCTGCCATAAGCTGCCCAGATTCCTTAGGGGGCTGGTATAGACCTCATCGCACTGTTAGGATTCTATGCAGAGAAGGATGCCTGTGGCAGCCTTCCAATGGTCCTGACCTTGGGAAGAGAACTTGGCTGGACTGGGTGGAGTCAGGTTCTTCCTTCGCGTGCATGTTACCAATCCTTCATGTATATTATCTCCCCCAAACTTCTCCAACTCGCCCCCTCCCTGTTCAGATGATCCATGTAAATCGGTGCCCTGGAATGACATGGGTGCCCTGGTTTGGATCCAGAGGAACGTGTGTGGAGTAAATGATGCTAGTCCTTGCCCAGAGGCCCTTTGACTGGGCTGGCGCACCCTTCTCCTAACTGATGTGAGTTGCTGCTGAGGGCTCACTGCCATTACTTTCTCTGCAGAACTGCCCTCAGCCCACATGGGGCCACTTTAACCAGAGGTGCTTGGCCACATAAACCCTTTACCCACCCATCCCATCCCCAGGCATAGCCAGCAGCCAGTGAATGACTGATCTGTGCAGCAAAAATCCCCTGGTCTCAAGGTGAGGTGAACTCTGCTCTCTGATTCTCAGTCCAGAGCTCTCTGCAGGGCCAGGCTGGGGTTAGACTCCAGGCCAAAACCTCCTCTTTGCCCAGCTCCTTCCTTCTCCCACCCTTCTTCTTTCACCCTTAAGCAGGGCTCCCCAACTTCCTGGATCTAATGGCTGATGATCTGAGGTGCAGCTTATATAATAACAGAAATATAGTGCACAATAAATGCAATATGCTTGAATCGTCCTGAAGCCATTCCCCCCGGCCCCAGTCCCCCGTGGAAAAATCACCTTCCATGAAATCAGTCTCTGGTGCCAAAACAGTTGGGGACCACCGCCCTCAAGGATTTCTCTTGAAGGCTCTCCAATAATTGACCTGCCCCCCAAATCTCTCATATCAGGCTCTGTTTGAAAGGCAATAACTAAACTTGTGAGCTGTCTCCCACCTTGCAAATTCTGTATGCTGACACTAGGCGAGACCACAGAGGGTTCTATGTTTAATGGGAGGAAAATTCTGGTGAAGAGAACTGAGATTTCACCAGAGAGAAGCGTCCACTGAACAAACATTGATGAAGCTTTTGCTATGTGTCCAGCATCTGCTTAGCACTGGGAGACCTGGTGGGGCGAGAGAAACGTCGTTCCTACCACCCAACACACACTCTCTAGATTAGGTCAAAGGTCTTCTTGACTGCCCCCCCCAGTCCCTTTTAAGGGCAGCCACACATAGAGATCAATTGAGTACGTGGAACCCTGGAGATGCTTTTCATTTCTTTTTAATGTATATGTAACAGTTACGCCTGAGTTACAGAGGAAGCGCTTACAAGCAGGTAGTTAAAGCAAATGCCAGTTTCTCTTTCTAGTCTACTACTCCATATAGCTGAATAAATTATGGTGCGATTATACTTAAACACACAGCTTCGCGCCCACGCGGACACCCCACTCACACTCTCACGCACACACACTCACTCCCACATGGAGGAAAATGGCTGTGAGTCAAACACAGCAGCGACCAAGTCGCCACTACTAGGAAGAAGGAATGATCTCGAGTGCTATGCAGATAGTTCCCGGGTCGGGATTGGCCTTATCGATACGCAGATGTCTCTGAGCATTTGAAGACAGTGGCTGGAGGACCCCGGTTGGCCTCGGGTGTGGCGCCCCTGCGGGAGGGGAAGGAGAAGGTCAGTCGGCCTCAAAAAGCATCCAACAGTGAAGGGCGCGTTGGGGGCTTGAGAGTATTGACCTGAGAGAGGCCCCAGAGCATTGTGTCTTTTTCGGGCCATCGTGGAGTTTCCCAAGTTCCTGGATCCACATCTCTGAATGTGCCACCTGCCCCATGTCCAACAACACAGGATTTCAGTGGCGTGATCAGAGGCACGAATCTGCCATGTTCTCAAGCCATCACCAGATGGAAAATCTGACCTCCTCGTTTTCCTTCTGGGCAAACCTCTCTCTTGATTAGTCTCTCCTTCTCTTTCGTTCCCCCCCAGCTCTCTCCTCCTTCACGTTCCTCTGGCAAAAGAACGGCAAATGTGAATCAAGGAAAACATGTGAACAAAAAAAAACATAGCTTGGTTCTTACACATCACTTTTTTCATAGCAAGAGAGAAATACCAAATGAAAAACAAAGCAATAAAAATGAAAGAACCCAAGAAAGCCCGGAATGTATAATTTGAAACACACGATATGCAGATATATCCCTACAGATGGTCCCTGGCGCTAGCACGACACGCACTGTGGGGGTTTTCGTTCCTTTTTTTTTTTTTTTTTTTTAGTATTTATATATATATTTATAAAAGTCAACTTCCTATAAATGAACAGCACATCACCACGTTTCCAACTAATGTACAATGAGTTCAGAAGAGAGGCCCCATAGGTAGGAGCAATAGCTACTTGTGAGAAGTTGGAGGAAGTATGTTTTATTTTGCTATGGACTCTATTTACAGGGCTGGAGTGGGATTGTTTCCGGGCCAGCCTCGCCACTGGGATTCAGACCTTTCTCAGCCTGTGGTCAACCCTCAAGAGTTGGAAGCTTTATGATTCTCATCCAGTATCATCTTGCTGGTGAAGCTGCAAGCTGCCAACACCAGACGGGATTTTACAGACTGAGTTGGTTAGACACATTAATACATTTAGGTTTTAGGGGAAAAAAACCTGTCAGGGTCTCTTTCTGAGGAGGGTGGGGCCCCTGGGGGGATAAGTCCCATCTTCTACCAAGATGGTCGCTTGGGAGAACTCCAAAGAAGATGGATGTAAGAAGAAATCATTTGGTTTACACCCATTTTGCCATCGGAGGCAGATATTTGGGATTGGTCCTAGCATTGGAATGTCACTTCTGGGGGCGGGGGGGGGGGGGGCTGGGCGGTTTTGATGTCATCAGCCTGAGATCCCTGCTGCTCCCAGAAAACCTAGGGTATAAGCAGATGCAGAGGATTGCTGAGACCGGCTTCCAGAGGGGAAGACTGACCATTCAAGGAATGTGGATGAAGGCTGAAGTTCAGCTTAAGGAAGAACTGCTTCCTGGCTATGACAGCTACAAAAACACGGACCGGGTCACCAACAGACAACACACATCCTTCCTTTTTCTCCAGAGCCTGGAGAGCCCAAAGTCTCCGCCTTGGATGCTCCCGTTGAAACTTTGGCTGAACTTGATGGGCCACACATGTCTGGGTGTCCACTGCTACCAAAGAGTCTGTTTGTCCCCAGTTAATCATAGGCTCCTCGAAAACCAGAGATACAGGCCACCTTGGTCATGGTCCAGGACAGGCCTGAGACTACAGAGTCTGAAGATGGGAAGTAGGTGAGAGCGTTTGTCACAGAGGTGATGTCCATGCAGGAATGTGTCCTAGTATCTTGCCAACCTGGCTCCCCAGTAGTGAGGAACGCAGGTTGATTCCCAAAGCTGATTTCCCTCTGGGAGTGTCCTGTGAGCTAAGGGCGAGGCATGAGTTGGGCAAAGAGGGGGCGCCGGGTGCCCGGGAGGGGCCAAGCAATCTGCTCCGGTCTGCGCAGATTCTCTGCTGTGTCTCCCGTCTCAAGTGCCTTTGACCCAGCAGTACTTGATCCAGGTGATCCATGTGTAGATTGTGATGATGGTGATGAAGATGAATATAATTTTGATCAAGGGTGAAGGTGGTGAAAAGCTACAAGGGAGGCCGTAGTCAGGGGCTTGAGCCACTCCCCTGAAGGTCTCAACATGTAAAGAGAAGGCAGCTGGGGAGAGCCACTGGAGTGGCCACGGAAGATGACCCTGCCCTCTTCTCCAGAACCTTTGGGGCCCCGCTCTGCCCAGGGGCCATGGCTCAAAGACTGACCACATCTCCATGCCCGGGTGTGCTGGGTCAGAAGACAGAGCCATCTCAGCTGAGAATGGGTCAACACTGAAAGATGCCAGTCTGGGTGGGACAGGGACATGCCCCTCCCACCCCCAAATGCCAAGGGGACTCTGTGGTCTTGTCTGTGGGGCAAGCAGTCCCTGATGATCCAAGAACCCTTCTCTACAGCAGATAGAGGCACCCTTCCTAGAGGGCAGGGCATTCAGGGGATGGGCCCGGGTCTCTGAAGGAGGCTTTGTGAGAATTTGAAGCTCCATGGGGTGTGGACTTGAAGGCAGACCACTGAAGCCTTTGGCAACCAAGGTTTGCCGCCTACAAGCATGGGAACCCTGGCTATGAAACCCTCCTCTGAGCCTGCCTTGTCATCCACGTGTCCTCAGGACTTGATGTCCTCCCCCCGCCATCTGATTCAGAAATGAGAAAACTGGAGGGTCTGTGTGCTCCCCAGACCCCACACGGGGTGGGCAAGGTTGGAACCGGGGCATCAGTGTTAGAGCCTAAAGCTGCTTCCGAATACCCGGCCCAGGTCCTGGGACCCTTGGCCAGCCCACTGCAAACAAGCCCCACCCATGTGGCCCTGCCCCCCTGACTAAGCCTCTTCCTGGTCCTCCCAGTCCCCTTGCTTGGGAGATTTCCCCCCAAAACCCGGCAGAGGTGTGTGGAGAGGTCCTGAAGTCCTCAGAATTCGCGGATAATTCCTGGGAGCACCCCATGGCCGAGGCCCCCCCTCCTCTGCTAAGGAGGACGAGCTGTGGCTCAGGCCCCGAGCCAGAGACCCACCGGGAGGGCTGGCTCCCAGCACTTCCACCGAGATCAGCCCCACGGGCTCCACCTCTGTCCAGGGGACCCACTGGTGCTGGGGTCAGAGGGCTGCGGGACCTCATCCCAGGCAGCATCCTCCTTTGGCTGCCCAAGGTGCTCTGCTCAGGGTGAGCTTTGATCTCTGGGTCTGAGATGACAGAGCCCATGACAGAATTTGGCTGGGGCAAGATGGCGGGTTGATCCGTAGACCCTCCAGTGGGGAGAGGGAAGGGGCAGACTCCAAGGGGGTCACTCCAGGTCCCTAACCACAGGTGAATGGTGGGCAGGCTGCCTGTCTCCAGAGGGCTGGCCACAGGAAGGGAATGGACTCCTTCCGGGGACCCCAGGGCGATGAAGGGACTGAGGATGGGAGGCTCGGGGACCAGTGAGGGTTAGGCTGGGGACTCGGGCTGGGGCAAGTCGCCCCAGGGGCCCTAGTAAGCCTGGCCGGTTTCCACAGGCAGGAGTCCCAGCACGGCCGAGTGCTCCCCGAGCTTCATGCGACGCTGTGTGGACAGGCTCACGTTTTTGGCCAGGTAATCAACAGCAGCTGGGGAAAGAAAGAGAGACTCCTAGAAATTGAGGTTCCTTTTGCCTGTTAATTCAATCTGTCTCACATCTATTCATCCATCCATATATCCATCCATCCATCCATTTATCAATTCACCCATCCGTCTTTCTCTGCATCTACCCATCTCTTCTTCCATCCACCCATCCTCAACCATATCTTTATCCATCTATCTGTTGTCCATCCATTCATCAAGCTGCCCGTCCACTTTTTATCTGTCTATCCACCTATTCATCCACCCACCCACCTATCCATCAATTTCTTCATAAGACTTTCTCTCACTTCCTTTCCAATCATTCACCAAATATTTGCTTCCCACACTGTTTACCCAGCTCCCCATGGGCTCTGTAGGAAAGTACATAGGGCATCCCATCGTCTAGTGAAGAACTGTCCCTTTCCCCAGCACGCCTCCACCCATCCCTGTTCTCAGGCACGTCCAGCGAGTCCCCTGGTGTCCAGGTAGTAGTGACAACAAGGACCTTCTGCCTTTTCTGGACCCTAAGGCCAGCTCACGGCTGAGGCAGAGCAAGACCTCTTACTCAAAAATGAAGGGAGCTTCTGCCAGGGAGCTGAGGGGTCCATGCAGGAGGAAGGGCCAGGAGCCTGTAAGGCAGGGAAACGAGACCTGCAGCCTTGCCAGTTCTGTCACCCAGAGGAGAGGGATGAGAGTCTGTGGGCGTATATTCACGCGAGTGTGACCCGTGGAAACAAGCATCTCCTTGGAGTGATGGCCACGAACAATATTTGCACTTGTATGTGTGCACAGACACAGGTGAGGTGTGTGCACCCGCGTGAGGTGGACAGTGGGAACGCACGTAACTGCACAGGTGAGTTCTACCTCAGCCAGGTTCACGCATCGGGCGTGGGCAGGCATGCCCACTTGTGTCCTGCGCCGACTCTCCTCACTGTGCCCACCTGGGGCTGCAGCAGAAACCATCCTGGACCAGACAGTTTGCCTGGCATGTGACCGAGACCCCTTGAGGCACAGACAGGCTGCCCCCTAAGCCAGAATTTGCAGCTCTGGCCGATCCTATCTTTGAGGACCCCTCCGATCTGGAGGTGAGAGGAAGCTGGAGAGAGGGATCCCCTCACCGTCCCCTGCCCACTGAGGGGCCCGGTAACACTCTCCATGCCTTCCCAAAGTTGGGGGGCCCTGCCTGGGGTGGGTGGGTGGAGCCGGCAGGTGACGGCATGGCTGGAGGGCGAATAGGGGCTGAGATGGGCTGTGTCATAACAGCTCCAGGCGGCCCTACTGCCTGGGGCTCAAATGCCCAACATTGCAATTCTGCACCTGTCGGTGCTCGGTGTGTGACCCGGGGACACACCATCTCACCTCCCCAAGCCTCGGTTCCTTGTAGGATAGTAACAGCACCTGGGCTGAGGGGTTACTGTGATTAGATGAGAAAGTGTATACAGTGTCAGTCAGCACCACGCCTGGTGCTGGTTGGAAGGATGAGGGCTCCCGGGGCCGGGGCGCAGTGAGCAGGCATGCCCTGTGATGCCAGCTACTCAGGCTCCCGACTGCCTCCTGCTCACCTGGCTTTGGGCAAAACACTTTGTCTCTCCAGCTCTGCTTCCTTGTCTGTAAAATGGGGAGAACAAATTCCAGCTTCCTCAAGGGCTGTTTTAAGGACCAAATGAGACATGTGCTTTAAGGTGCCTGGCACAGGGGGATCCGAGGATTCCCAGAGGATATACGCATGCCCTGGGGCCTTACTGGAGGCCTGGCCTCCACATCCCTCAGCTTCCCACGCTGAGCCCCCAGGAGCTGCCTCTAAGCTTACTCAGCCTCCAGGCTCCAAGTTGGTGGGGCAGAGTGGTGGTGGCTCACCTTACCCTTGCCTAGGGTCTGGCCCTTACTGTGGGTGAGGGTGAGAAAACCCATCTCTGGTTTCAGGGGGACCCAGCAGCTGTGACCACACCATCTCTACTACTTGGGGTCTGTCTTTTCTGGGTCCCAGGTCTCGCCCAAGAGGAGGCCAGATTGTCAAGAGTGGTAACAGGAAGCGGGGGGCAGGGAACAGTTAACATTTTCCCAGAGCTGGCTCTATGCCAGTCCTGCGCTAAGCACTTTACATGCATCATCTCATTTAATTCCCCCAATACCTCTGAGGCTGGGATTATTACCATCCCCATTTCACAAATGACAAAACCGAGGCCCTGCCCTAAGAGGCTGCATAACTTGAAAGATCCCAGGGTTCCTAAACTGTGGAGCCATAATTAAAATGCAGGCAGTCTGATGCTAGCTGCTAACCACCCCTGCCAGCTCCATGCATCAACCTCCTGCAGAATCATCCCTGGTCCCCACACAGCCTTCAGAATGTATGGAACACTCTACAACCCTAAGCCTGGAATGGCCCCATTCTCTACTCCAGGCAAGGCAAGGGACTTGTCTAAGGGCCAGCTCTGCCTGCAGGAGTGGCAGAAGGTCTGGCTTTGAATAATGATGATGGGAACCGCTAAGTGCCAGGCATATCTCATCTAATTCTTGCTACAGCTCCATGCTTTAGGTTGCAGCTGTTCCCATTTTACAGATGTGGAGACTGAGGTTCAGGAAGAGCCAGTGGCCCAGAGGCACATGTGAGCTGGAGGAGCCTGAGCTCACTCTGCTTGTGCCTCTGGCCACTCTTGTCTCTTCTTCTCTGGCCTCTCCCCTTCACCAGCCATGGCCCTGCACGCTGCAGGTACTTCCCCAGGCCGTTGTCAAGACGAACAAGGAAACAGCAAGAAACACCAAACTTTACGGACTCAGCTAGCTTCAAGGGCACCCGTCATCCCTCAGAGGCAGCCTCTCCCCGGGGTGGGGCCGGGGTCCCGCGAGGGCAGGGCTGTGACACTTCTCATTACAGCCTGTCAGTGGCCCTTCCTGTCCCTCTGTCTCTCCGAGCCTCCCCTCCTCTGCCTCGTGCCCGAGCCTGGGCTCTCAACATCTCAAATTAGATTAATCAGGAGTTGGCAGGGGAGGTGGTGGCGATGCCAACCAGTAAACAAATCTCAGCCGTCAGCGTCTCGTCAGCCGGCGGCCCCAGAGGAGGACCCTTCTAGACACAAATTCTTATTAGACTTGTCAGATCTATTAAAATTCTTTTCACACTTCTGCGTTCTATCAGCCCCATCATTAGTATGGCCCTGGCCTCTGGGAACACCAGGGCCATATTAATCTGCCGAGCGCCCTGTCCCTGCCCCCCTGCCCCCCCGCCTTAGGGACGGGAAGAGACAGACAGATGGACGGATGGCGGCAGGGAGCAGGGCAGGAGGGTGTGAAGTGTCCCTGGGAAGAGGAGAGGACCAAGGAGAGGAGGTGGACTCTCCTGCTTTAGGGTCTGGTCCACCTGACCCCAGGCACTCCTGGCAGTGATGCTCTCCACGGACTAAGGGGCGGCCCTGTGCGCCTGGAGAGGTTCTGTTTGGTGGTCGCAGCCAACCTCTCTGGGATGCCCTTTCCTCCTCTGCCCAGAGGGAATAACCCACACCCTGCACCGCGTGGCAGTGAGGATGGAGCGCCAGACCCACAGTAGATGCTCAAGAAACGATCACATCTCCTTTCTTTACACACACACATGTTGTAAAGTCATACCCTGAAACCATTATAGACAGAGAGTAGTGAAGACACCCAGAAATAAACCTCTGTCCATGCACAGATACATGTGAACTTGTGAACAGGACTCCACACCCAGGGCTAGTGTGCATCATTCCTCAACGTCTTGCACAAGTTTGTGGTTTGACTCAAAGAGAACTAGGTTTGAAGTTAGGAGACTTCACTTTCTGTGTGACCATGGGGGACGTTCCCAGCCCCTCTGAACCTTAGCTTTGGCATCTGTAACCTGAGGACAGATAACCTGGGGGTTTTGAGGATTCACGAAACGAAGAACATGCATTTCACCCAGTGCCCCGTGGGCTAACTCACGCGCAGGACAGGTGTGTGCAGATGGCAGCTGACCCTGGGCAATAGATAGCATGTTTTAGACCGTGAGGCTGTCACATGTGGACTATGGTGAATTCGGCCGCCCGTGGACCTGGGGAGGTGGGCAGTGGGAATCCCATGTATCCCTGGGCTGTCCCAGGATGCGACAGCTGAGGGGGATGGTATCATGGGAAAACATCAAGACAATGGAACAGAATCCCTGGGCCCCCATTTCACAGATGGCAAAACTGAGGCTCAGAGACATGGGTGACTTGCCCACATCAGGGTGGTGGAGGGGCAGACTCTCCCTTAGTCCTCTCCTAGTGGAGCCTCTGTGGGCTGGGTGGAGGAGAGTGGGGTCTAAGCCGGGTTCCCCGGGGAAGGGCTGGAGGAGGTGGCCCAGGAGAAGCTCTGAGCAGCCCCTGGTGGAGCCAAGGGAGGCAGGGTGGGGCTGAGGGGGATGACTCAGGGGGAGCTGGAGGTTGGAAGGGTGGGGGGGTGGGGGTGAGGAGCAGGCAGGGAGGAAACCCAGCCAGCTCTTCCCCAGCGAAGGGGAACAGAGCTCCCTTCTCGCCTCCCGGGCCCTTTCCCTTTTGATCCCCCCTCCCTCGTGGCCCCCATGCTGACTTTGGGGTTAATTTTATTTCCGAGTTGGGCAGGCGCCCCTGGAGTCGGGCACGGGCTCTGGGTGTGACTAACGCCCGCCCCGGGCCGGGGCCGCGGCTGCCGCGGAGCCACGCTGAACTCTTTATCAAGAGCATGTGTGCCCCGCTCCATGCCTGGGAATGCAGGCTGGGCCACGGGGTCATGCTGGCCCCTCTAAAGACACCGCTGAGCCTGCGTGCGCACCCAGCTCTCAGACATGCAGGCACACACACACACACACTCACACGGACACAGTTATACACACATCACGAGTCCACACCCAGATGCACACCTGGATACCAGTACACACGCTCAAGCATATCCACACCTGTTTGTACACTCTGCACACACATGGACTCCAAATGCACTCGCTCCAGCATACGTGCACGGCAAACACACGTGTACACATGTACACCCAGCCACACATCCCATATTTACATACATGCACACATACTCCACAGCGCGGGTCACGCACACAGGTGCCCCCACACACTGAGCCACATGAACACGTCTGAACACACATTTCCACACACATGCATATATGCTATAGCCACATGTACTCACATGACCAAACATGTACACGTGTTCACATACAAACCCACATGAAACCACACACACACAATATGCTCACTTATGCTCACACATTTAATCATCATGGGAACACATACACTGTGTCACTCACACATTCACGTATGCACACATGTGCGTACTCACCTGGACACAAGACGTGTGCACTAACACGGGTGTGCCAGAACACACACCACACACACACACACACACTGCCATGTACCCTTGACATGTGCATTCGTGCTCACCTAGACACACGTACATGAACACATGCGTCCACAGGGAGGAGGCTGTGAACACAGCTGGGAGGTGGAGGCCCGCACAGCTGGCCCGAATTTAGCCGTGGAGGCGCGGCTGTGTGACGGGCGGGGGCGGGGGTGGGGTCAGGAGGCCGAGGTCGGGGGCCAGGCTGGGGTTGCGGAGGGGCAGCGAGGGCCCTGGGCTGGGAGGTCACACCCTGTTGCCACACGCCCTTCTGATTAGTTTGACACCAGCAGGTGACGCCTTTGCCAGGGGCCGGGCAGGGGGCCGCAGGACGTCAACCCCACCCCGGCCGGCGGGACGGGCTCAGCGGCCGCCCCATCCACCTGGCAGCTGGGGGCACCGGCCCAGTCTGAGGCCTGCCGTCTCTGCTCCAGACGAGAGGCCAAGAGCGTGGCGCTCGGGGCAGGCACCAGAGCCCAGCTCGCAGTCTGGGGACACCAAAGTTGGGGTGGGGGGTGGGGGAGAGAACTCAAGACACAGCTCTGCCCTGTTGGCGGGGGGCGGGAGAAGGAGAAAGGGGCAGGGTCTGTCCCCTGGCTCCCTAGCACTCAGCATGTGCCTGGTACAAGCGGGGAGCTGCATGTCACCTTCCGATCTGATTTTCTCTTAGATTTAAAACTGTAATTTGCTTTAATTTAGTGGCTGGGACAATCCCTTGGAGGAGGCAATGGCTACCCACTTCAGTATTCCTTCCTGGAGAATTCCACGGACAGATGAGCCTGGTGGGCCAACCTCCCTGAGTCTCAAAGACTCGGACACGACTGAGTGACTATCATGATGACATTCACAGTGACTGAGAAATTTTTCAAAGTATTTGGAACAACTTGAGTGTGTAAACCTTCTTCCTCCAGTTGTAAATTTCATGAAACAAAGGCAGACCGAGTTTTTCCAGTGAAAACTTAGCAACTGAAGGAAAACAGTCTGGATTTCAAAAACAGTCTATGAAGACAAGAATGTAAAAAAGTCTTGCTCATCATGTCATGTGGATTATGTATCGAAATGATCATCTTTTAGATATACTGGGTTACATAAGAAATGTTAGTAGAAATCATTCCACTTGTAAAAGGTGGCTAGGAGGAAATTTTAAATGATACTGGTGGCTCGTATGATGCTCCTACGGGACAGCGAGGCTCCGAGCCAAGAAGAGCATGAGTGCCGGGGTCCGGGGCTGTATCATCTCAGGGCGGCAGTTCTGCCTTTCTGGGCCTCAGTTTCCTCACCTGTGAAATGGGCACCCCCACCCAACACCACCTCACAGTTCTCTACAAGTAAGTGGGAGGTCCTTGTGCAGGGGGGGCGTCGGGACAGGGAAGGGAGGGGGAGCCCGGGCGGCAGGCACTCACTCTGGCCGTACTGGCCGTACTGGTAGCCGGCCACGGGGTCCACACTGTAGCCAGTGGTGCTGTAGGTGGGCGGGCAGTAGGACTGGGAGGTGGGCAGGCTGTCTCCCGGCTTGATGGAGTCCGCCCGCTGGCTGCAGCTGGCTGAGATGGAGGTGGCAGAGTCCAGGCCGCCGTGCAGCGGTGAGATGGAGAAGTCGGCCTGCGGCTGTGGCGGCACCGCGCTGGGGTTGCTCAGGATGCTCATCACCTGCGGGGAGAGCGTCAGGGTAGGGCGGGCGGGCCCCAGGGCGGACCCTGCAGAGGCTAGCAGGGTGCAGGGGTGATGCCGGGCTGGCCTTGGACAGACCTTCGCTGGAGTCTCTCCCTTGAGGTCCCTGTAGCCTTGAGATCCTCCGTGTACCTGGTTTACTCGCCTTTGTGGGGAAGACGGTTGGGGTGTGTCCGGTTGAATGCTGGCCCAGGGAGCATCCCTGCATTGAGAGCTCTGGGGGCAGGGCAGGCCCCGCTCCCCTCTCTGTTCCCGGCCCAAGGGGCACACTGTGCTTGTCTGCTGAATGAATGAATACTTATGTGCATGAATGAATGGACCAGGTAATTATGTCTCTTCCATCGGACAGGGAGGTCCCCTAGGAACTGCGTCTCCCCCGTCAGACTGGGATGCCCCCATCTTCCGACACAAAGGTTAAAGACTGGATCTGTCCAGCATCACCCCCTAGTCCTGTGCTAGGCCTACTACACTCTCAGCTTTGAACTTCTGCACCTACACGGCCAGTGGTTCCAAGTGCTTTCACAGACGTCTGTGACCATCACCCTCTTCTCCCCTTGGCAGGGTTTGGCAGACAGGAAGTCACTATTGGTGATGGCAAGATGAGCACACGGTGAGGCTCATCTCTAGAAACTCAGCTGAGAGAACTTGGTGCTGGTTCATTGGTGTGCTCACTTATTCATTCAACAAACACACACGGATGATGACAATGGCTCCAAGCCTCAGGCCAGGCCCTGGGACTTCAGAGGAGGAACAGCCCTGGTTCCTGTTTCTGACCTTGGCCGGGGTCTGGGTCTGGGGGGGGGGGGCAAGTTAGCAGCAGACCATCAGGATCTGGAGGGATGAGCAGCATGACAGAGGGGGCTGTGGGTGCCCGCAGGAGGGCATGAGGGCGGCTCCGGGGTCCAGCTCTTGGAGAGAGGGTACAGAAGGTGGCCGGGGAGGGGAGGGCAGGGGCCCGGGGTGACCTGGCCAGTCCAGAGGCGAGCAGGGGGATTGGAGGGAGAAGCAATCCTTCTGGACCTGACCTGCCGAGCTGGGACCCTGGTGACCTCCTGGTAACACCACCTTTTATGGGAGGGAGACCCCGGGCCCAGGCGAGGCCCGCCCTGCTGACAGCCTGCTCTGCACGGAGCCGAAGGGCCTCGCTGCCACCCAGGCTGGGCACACGGTGGGCTCTCTGGCGACCCCACCTGCCCCCTGGGGAGAAAGCAGACGTTGTACATTGGAACAGTGAACTTTTGGCTGACGGGACACCCGGTGAAAACTTTGACCTTCCCGGGTCTGACTCATCCTTGCTCCAGGTGCGAGGCATCGCCCAGACAGAGGGCACCAATGTAGAATCCTCAGGCCAGGGCCAGATCCGGAGCTCCTCCACGCGCTAACCCTTAACCCCTACGACCACCTCTATCCTCAGAGTATGGCCGGGAGGCCGAGACAGGCTCTGCACGTGGGACGTGCTCAGCCATCAGTGGCCCCGGATCCTCTAACCCTCCTTATCTTTCCCTCCTCTTAGCAACGGACTCAGTGTGACTCTCCAGTGCAGAGACCCCCAGAGACGTGTGGGGCGGAGTCATGACACCCATTTCTCAGATGGAGAAACCGAGGCCCACCAGAGCTGCGTCTTCCCCAGATCTCACAGCGGGCGTGCCAGGGCCTGACCCCTCTAGCCTGATGATATCAAGTCTGACTCTTGAGGATGGGTTTTAGACATGTGACCACGGTAGAGGTTCTCACTCCAGATGTGGGCTTCCTGGGGGTGTGGGGTGGGATCCCAGACCCCCGGGGGGGCCTGGCTCCTCAAGAATGCCGTGAGCACAGCCTCCCCTGTCCCGCCCCGCAATGCGCCCAGCACGCACCTCTCAGCCTTGGGGGTCACCCCTCCCCTGTCCTTTCTTTCCTCACCCCACCCCCAGAGCCAGAGTCAAGGACACAAGGTCTACTGCAGCTGGACTTTGTCTCCACCACAGCTGGTGAGGTTTGGGTGGGATTTTGCAGGGTATCAACCCAATGAGATGCAAAAACACCGGTGGAGCTGGGTCTGTTGTTTCCTGACTGTTGCGCTGGGGTCCTGGGCCTTAGGAATTTGCTGTGTGTGTGATGGGTGGTCTGGGGTCACACTCAGGAATCTAACACTGCCCTGGGGTGAGGAGACCGGATCCTCTTCCAGGTTGCCTGTCAGTTTCCCAATCTAGATGTCGCTTCCATCTAAATTAAGAAAATCACCCTCCCTCCCATTGCCTACCCCGTACAAGCACAAACACTGCTCCTCCTTCAAGGATCCCTGGCCCCAAGAGCAAACTTAGAGGCTCAGGGAAAACACAGAGGTGCCATTTCCCTTTCTTTGAAAGAGTCGTTGTGGGGTGGGAAGCCTCTTGTGAGGGTTTGTCAGTTCTGATGAGCCTCTGGTATAATCCTTCTCTTTACATATCACCTAGATGCTAGGCCCAGCAAGGATGGGATGGAGGAGACAAGTGGGGAGCTACTTGGGGAGAGAAGAAGGATGCTTTGGAGGACAGGCTGGGAGGTGCGCATAGACCCATACTCACCCTGCAAGGCAGAGACCTGCAGACAACCGCCCCAACAAATCTGACTACATTGCTCAAGAGTTATCCGTGGCTCTTTGGTACCTCCCAGATGAACAGGGCAAAGCTTCGTGTGACTGGACCTCCACCAACATGTCCCAATTCCCCGCACTCCTTCCCACCTTGCACTTTATGTCCCGGCTGTCCCAAACCAGAGAGTGTTTCCCGAAGACATCCTTCCTTCAATCATTCACTTATTCATTCATAAGACACTCACAGAGTGTTACTATATGCCAAGCTAGACACAGGGCTCAGCTGTGAGCTCTTTGAGGGCAGAATGGAACTGTGTTTCATTCGTCATTGCAGCCCCTGTGTCTACGCTGTACCTCCTAAAACTATAAGCTCAGAAAATCCTGTCAAATACATGCATGTTCACGTAACAAATATTTATTGAGCACCTAATATGTGCCAGATGCTGCACCAGGCATGGAAATACAGTAATGAAGAGTAAAGCTCCATGACCTCCAGGAACTGCTAGTCAAATGCAGGAAGATGAAAACAAACAATATAATTTCCAATACTGATCAGTGCTAAAGAGGAAAGGCAAAGAATGTGGAGTAGTCAGGGAAGACGTCACTAGCAAGACCAGAAAAAATCAGGCGAGGGAAGACAGAATAGAGTGTTGTCCAGGCAGAAGAGCCAGCAAGTGCAGAGGCTGGAACACGCCTAGCAGGTGAGACACAGCAAGAAGGTCAATGCTAAACTTCCTGGGATGTTTTGTGAGAAGGGGTTCATGTGGTGCCCAGCGGCTTGGGGGGCTTGGACCCTGCGCCATTAACAGACAGCTCGGAATCTGCTCAGGCCCAGGGAGCTTGCCCTGTAATGGGATTTGTTCAGTGGGATTTGCCCTGCAACATCAAATCAGGTCCACATCTGGGCTGGGTGTCAGTGGCGGGTGTGGAGCATCTGCTTGCTCTCTCCCAGGGTGCCCAGAAGTCTGGGGATCAGAGGGCTTTGCCTGCGTCCAGCCTCCTGTCTCAAGGCATGACCACTTCCAAGGTGGAGCATGGAATGACTTCTCTGGCAAATGAGCTGTCTTATCCTCACTCTGCGGGTGGGGAAGTCAAGGCACAGGGGATGTGAAAAGGAGTGCCCAAGACCACGCCGCCAGGCGGCAGCAGAGCGGGACTCGAACCTGTGTCTCCCCAGCCCTCGCTGTGATCCCTCCCCACGGCGAGGTGAGCCGGACAGCGTGGGGAGCAAGGCCGGTGGCAGCCCCGCAGGCCCACATGACCCCCGTCAGCCTCGGGAAGGCCCATGGGCCTCCGCGGGTGCCCCTCCGCCCCGGGGAGCAGGAAGCGTTGGCCCACAGGTAGGGGCCCAGCCAGAGGTCTGGGGCCTGCAAACTTTTGAACTTGAGGAAGTCCTGATCTGATGCGGTAATTGCCCCCCTCAAGAATGCTAAGGCCTCTCCCCCAGTGGGTTTTACTTTTTTCCCAGTGACCTTGCTTTCACTAATGTATTACTTCTTGGTACCTTACCGTTACTAACTCAAAATCAATACCGACCTCCACATCTGTAAGGTTTTATCTGAAGGCAGATCTCTGGGCTGTCCATCAGGCTGAGTGACAGCCGTCCCTTCCTCCCACCCCCCCTGGCCCCCCCTTTGGCTCCCCCTGCTCTAAATCAGTCCCAGCCTCCACCGGCCTGAATCAATGAGGGACGGTCTCACCTCCCCGCACCCCTGCCTTCCGCCCGCTGGGGAGAGGCTTGTAGGTTTTGGGGGGGTGGGGGCCACGGGAACCCAGCAGCAGCCCCCCTTCCACATCCTCTGCTCACCGCCCCCTCCCCGGGGACCTGCCGGCGCTCCCCTACTTTAAAAGAAGGGGATGGGAAAATGTAATTAATTCCCTCCGTTCCTGAGCTGGCCCCGAGGGCCTGGGGCCGGGGAGGCTGAGCTGTGAGATCTGCGCCCTCTGTGATAACCGAACGCGGCTGTCGGAGCGAGGCTGCAATTAGAAGGGCGAGCCCGTCGGGGGCGCTCCGTGGCCCAGCTGGGGGGGGTGAGTGTGGGGGCGGTGGCAGGATGCAGGCGGGCAGGGAGGGGCAGGACGGCCGACCTGGAGGTGAAACTGGGGCTGGAGTGACGCCAAGGACCACAGGACCAGCAACCAGGCGGCAGGTCGAGAGCCCCACCGTGTCCACGCCAGGAGGCCCTGAGGCCCGAGGCCCTGGTGGACAGGAGCTTCATCGAGGGCACTTGGCCATGCAGGGCTCTGAGGGGTCTCCCTGCAGCACCGGGAGGCCAGGATGTCCGCACGAGCATCCACGCTCTACTGCTGACTAGTTCTGACCCTGGGCAGTTTCTGTAACCTTCCGTACCTCAGTTTTCTCATCTGTATAATGGGAATGATAAGAACTGTCACTACCGAACGGGTTACTGGAAGGATTAAATGGGTAAACGCACAGAGGATGCTTCAGCCAGTGCCTGGCACATTACTGATTCTTGCTAAATGCAAGCTGTTACCCACCTCTCCCTCTCTCCACAACTTCCAACTGGATTACTTGTGCCGTGGCTTGAGAGAGGGCAGATCCAGGAACTCCTCACTGTCAGGGACCCTGTCTTTCCTCTCTTCTGCCTCATGGCACACGGCAGACAGTGGGTGCTTTCTGAAGGAAGCGTCACTCTGCTTGCACTCTGGAAAGGAGCAAGATGGGCCACAAGGAAAGGCCACACCCGCTCCAGGGGATGGTCTGGGGGGCAGCTCATGGCCTGCCTTGGTCCCCGAGGGTCCTTGGACCTGCTCACTTGTAGAGAGTGACAGCGAATCTCAAAGTCCCAGTGGAGAACCAGCAAGGTCCAGAGCTCACGTACCTGCACAGCACACACACCATTCACAGGGACACACACCTGAATCCCCGAAGGTGGGGCAGCTCAAGATGCCTCTTCTCCAGATTGCCAAAAAGCCATTCATCAAAACCCCAATAAACTGCCATGATAAACCTCACGTACGCCCTTCTACCTTTCTTAAACTCACCAATGCACTTGTACACAACACGCACGCATGTAGATGCACCCAAATACATACAGGAAAGCTGGGAGGCACCCTGGAGACTGACCACAGCTTCAGAGGTGGGGAAAGTGAGGCTCACACAGGCTCAACGGCTTGCACTCAGGCAGAGTGTTACCTCCAACAAGCGGCAGTGTAGCCGGTCCCAGGACCCATGACAGTCACCCCGGGCTCCAGTTTGGCCCCAAAATGACCAGCTGTCTTGGCGTACTGAACACATTCGTCTCCAAGTCCCAGAGCCGACTACACCTCTGCCTGGCCCACCCTCTCACTAACTCATCCCTCTGACTTCCGCAAGGGCTGGGAGGGGCATGTTTAGGGGGCAGCCTCTTCCTCTGCTCGAGGAGAGAAGGTAAATTCACAGCTTGCCAGGGACGCAATGCAATTTCTGTCTGCATGACATGAAGGCTGTCTCTTGGGGCCCCAAACCAACCCAGGCTGGGGCTGAGGTGGTGAAGCCCAGCTCACGACTTGCCCTGGTCCCGCAGGGCCCCGAGTCCATCCCCGTGTCCCGCTGAACCCCACAGGGGCAGGCTAAACGCCAGGGAGCAGGCACAGGGTGGCCCCACGAGGGCTTGTCTGCTGAGATAGCTGCTTCTCCACCTTGGCCGCCCCGTGCCAACACCTGCAGTCTTCTAAAACACCAATGCCAGCACCCTGTCCCTTAGAGCTACGGCCCCCAACCTCTTTGGCACCAGGGACCAGTTCCATGGGAGACAATTTTCCCACATGCCAGGAAGTGGGGGTGGCTTCAGGATGATTCAAGTGTGTTTACATTTACTGTGCACTTCATTCCTAATCCAATGCCTCCACTGATCTGACAGGAGGTACCGGTCCGCAGACCAGAGATTGGGGACCCCTGCCTCAGAAATGCTGAATAGTTGACCCGAGGATCTGGGAATCAAGATTTTTAAAAGCTCATTCCCCAGGTGATTCTAACGCTGCCAAGTTTGAGAATCACCGCTCTCATATCGTCACCATTATTGCTACACACACAATGACTGCACATCCACACTCACGTGAGTGAGATCACGGGCTCACACACAGAACACACACAGACACTCACACTGAGATACGCAGAGCATTACACGGATGGACCAGCACGGACACAGAGGAGAACACAGGTGAACACCTGCCGGCCCCACGCCATCCACACACTGCACAGATGCGCGCGGGCACACAGACCGCAGCCTCTCAGCTCCCTAACCGCCAGCTCACTGACGCAAGCTTCTGTGCCTACATCCACCCCCGCCACCCACCCCGCCCCCGTCACCCCCGACGGACGCCCAGACACACCTCACACAGACGCACCCCGCCCGTCTGGCCGCCTGTCCCCAGCTCCATGCTGGGATTAGTGCAAGCGAGAAATCACCCACCCAGGCAGCCGCGCCCCACCGCTGCCCCTCTGCCCGCTCAGTTCTCAGCTAAGAGGATCGGCCCCTCCCCGCTCCCTGCCCCCTGTGGACAGCGGTAATGGGCTTCGGGTGCTGACTCTGAGCTTCCAAACAAGATTTCCTGCAGGTCTTCCTGTCCCCGCCCGCCTTTCGTTTCCTTCCATCTCTCTGCTTTGTGGCCCTAGCCCGCCCCCTGCACCAGCCACAACTCGCACACCAGCAGTTCCCCACCCCCAACCAGGACAGCTGGCACCCCGCAAGTGCCTCTCCCCTGCCCCGACGCTGGTTCCCCTCTCGCTGTCCCCACCCCGCCTCCAGGGAGGCGCTTCTCTTGCACAAGCACAGAATGCTTCAGTTCCCAAAGCCATGTCCCTTTAAGCCTCATTACTATTCTATGAAACTGTTCGCCCCCATTCTCAGATGAGGAAGCTGAGGCTCAGGAGGGTCTCAACCAGAGCAAGCAGGGGGACAAGTGACCGCACAGGGGCAAGAACGCTTGACCCCTGACTTCTAGTCCAGTACTCTAGCCCTGCGCTGGCTGTGGTTGTCATTTACCATAGATGACTCTGGGTCATTCTTAACTCAGAGCGCGCGCGCGCGCGCGCGCGTGTGTGTGTGTGCGTGCATTATACGGGCCCATGTGGGGATATTGCATGTGTGAGACTAGTGTGGGAGTGCACATATGCATGCTCACGTGAAAGTACCGTGTGTCTGTGTATTTGAATTTTGTATGTGTATCTGTGAGTCCATGGGCACATGTATGTGGGTGTTCAGTGGGCATGTGTGACTGTTGTGCATGCACACACGTCCCCATGACAGTACGTGCAGATATGAGTTCTGTGTGTTTGTGAGCTCACGTGAGTGTCGTGTGAGCGTACTGTGCGTGCACGTGTGTGAGCACCATGAGTGAGTCTCACGTGTGAGTGTTGCTGTGGACACTGCCGCGTGTCTGGGCACATGTCCAGCCTGCCCCCATAGGTGGCCTCTCCGAAGGTGCACGCTGGGGTCTGGAGGCCTCAGAGGCTCACAGCACACTCAGGAGAACGCCGGACCATGGGGACATGTGTGTGCATGCACAACAGTCACACGTGCCCACTGAACACCCACATACATGTGCCCATGGACACACGGGCCATGGACTGCCACCTCTGGCCCTGCTCCCAAAGCCCACCGGCTTCTCTCTCCCCTCATGGGGTAGCTCAACCTCAGTGAAAGTCTCTCAGTCCTGCCCGACCCTTTGCGACCCCATGGACTGTCCATGGGGGTCTCCAGGCCAAAATACTGGAGTGGGTAGTCTATCCCTTCTCCAGGGGATCTTCCCGACCCAGGGATAGAACCTGGGTGTCTTGCATTGCAGGGGGATTCTTTGCCAGCTGAGCTATCAGGGAAGCCCAGTTCAACACAGGGGGCCCGAAAAGACTTCAGGAGTCAGGCTCCGTTTGACTGGGGAGGAAGCAGGGAAGGAAGTCTCTGCGGAGGGCGGGCTCGGCCGAGACCCCCTCTGAGAGCCCGGTGTGTGCAGGGGGACGCGCAGACGGGGGCCAGAAAGGGCCTCTCTGGGAGAGGACTTTCGGCCCGGCTCGGGTGCCCCCTCCTGCCCTGGCCGCAGAGCGCCCTTGGCCCTGGGTCTGGCCAAGAGCTTCCAGAGGCACAGTGACTGTCCTATTCCCACCGCCCATCGCATGGCGGGTGTCCGGCCAGCACTCTGCACGTGTGCTTGTGAGTCCGTGGGCACACCACGTGTGGGTATTCTGTGAGTATGCGTGAGTGCCGCGTGCGTGCACACGGGTACACACGAGAGTACGTGCGCCTGTGCTTGCGAGCTCGCCTGAGTGCCGTGTGGGAGTCCTCTGCATGCAAGTGTGTGTGAGCATGAACTCACACCCGTGAACGTGTGAGGGACTTATGTGTTTATCCCCAGCACGAGGCCTGGCATAAATTGAATGGATGGAAAGAAAGGGGAGGTTCCTCCCCTCCCCTCAGCTCTGTGGATGTCAGAGCCCCTCTTCATCTCAGGGGTCCTGCAGGCTTAGCTAAAGGCTGTCTAGAAAATGGGGGTGCACATAGAAAATGGGGGCACACATTGAAAGTTGGGGTGCACATAGAAATAGGGTGCATATAGAAAATGGGGGCTGCATAGAAAATGGGGGCACACATTGAAAGTTGGGTGCACATAGAAATGGTGTGCATATAGAAAATGGGGTGCACACAGAAATGGTTGGGGTGCACAGAATGCCTTCCCACTCACTGTCCAAGAAGCTAAGGCGCTCTCTCTCTCACACATTTCCAGTGTTTGGTCAATAAGATGTCAAACTCTATCTCTGGAAACATCTAGAAATACCGGTGGGGCGGGGGCCGGCTTGGGCTTCCCCCTCCTTTGGTGGACCCCGGGTTGACCCCAGCCTGAAGGCGCTCGGTGCTAGGATGGGTACGGGGCCCCGGGCTGTGGTTCCCGGGCCCTGGAGGGTGCTGGAGACAAGCGGATGCGGAGGGTTCAGACACTGTCTCCGATGGCGCGATAATGGGGGCCCGGGATTAGCGCAAGTCTGCTCAGAGCAGCGGCAGGCTTGGAGAAGGAAGGGGCCGATCCCCGGGAAAGATATGACTATTTAAAGATAATGATTGCATAAATTTAATTAGCACACTTTCACGCGGCAAATGGCCGTTTTGTAATTAATGTATCTGGCCTTACTAAGCATGAAAGATGCCATCTCCTCCCCTCCCCTCCCGCTCCCCTCCTCGGCGGCCCTAATGAGAGACAGAGAGCAAGTGACAGAAGCAGTTTGTCAGCGGCCCCAGGTGTCGGGGCCTAATTGGCTGAGCTGGGGGGCGGGGGACAGCCGGAGGGAGAGGAGGTGGGGGACAGGGTGGCTGGGGCTCTCCGCGCCCCGGCGGCGTGGGGGAGCTCCCTCTCAGTAATTACCCGAGACTGGACGCAGATTGGCCATGGCAGGGAGTGAGTGGTGGCGGGGAGGCCTCGTTAGAGCCTGGGCGGACAAGCCGGCACGTATCACAATGCGTTAGGGACTCAGCCCTGATGGCTCAGGCCCTGCCGGCCCTCGGAGGAGCAACGCCCCTTCCGTGGAGGGGAAAAGAAGAGCCAACCTCAACTTTCTCTTCTATATAAAGCAGCCCCTCTGATCCAGAGGCTCACAAAGAAATCGGATCCAACCTGCCCACTCTTAAGCACCTACTATGTGCTGAGCACCTACTATGGGTGCGGGCAGCACCACCATTCACTCCTTGGCACAGCTGTCTGAATGATCTGATTTTAGTCTTTGCAGAACTGGAATGCATTTCAGCACTGTGCTATGCCTGCGGCAGCCAGGATGCTAGCTTCATGGGAAGTGTTTGTTGAGGCCTTCTGAGAAGAAAAAGGAACGGCCAGCCTCAAATCGTCCTCAAGTCGTCTTCTTGTTGCTGAGTCGCTAAGTCATATTCAACTCTTGGCGACCCCATGGACTGTGTAGCCCGCCAGGCTCCTCTGTCCATGGGATTTCCCAGGCAAAAATATTGGAGTGGGTTGCCATTTCCTCCTCCAGGGGATCTTCTGGATCCAGGGACCGAACATGTCTCTTGCATTAGTAGGCAGATTTTTTAGCACTGAGCCACCAAGGACACCCGATCAAATCATCTTAGGTTCAGTGAAGGGTGGCTATTGGCTCTTCATGTTACCGATCAGGAAACTGAGGCTCGGGGAAACTAAAAAACTCGTCCAAGTCTGTACAGTCGGGAAGTGGTGGGCTGGGATTTGAACTCCGAATTCTTTCTAGCATTTTCCTCCTGCAGGGCCAGCTCAGGATCTCTCCCATGGTACCACCCTTTGAAGGCTGCCTAAGATGCTTGCCTGGTCCCACGGGAAGCCTCTTTATTAGAGGGGTACAGCAGTCAATTGCAGCAATGTCCCTCAGAGTTACAGCTGCCTGGTCTTCTTGTCGGGGGAGCAGCTGAGGGGGTGGAGAGGGTGTCAGTGGCCCTGACTGACCCTCAGTGGCTGTGTGCGCCCACCTCTCTGACAACGACCCTCCACCCGCTTCACCAGCTGCCCTCTGCCAGCCTCTGCCACCAGCCCCTGCCCAGTTTTCCTGGAGGAGGGCAGGGCAGAGAGGCCTTGAGTCAGCCTCGTCTGGGTGGAGCAGGGCCCAGCCAGCCCTCTCCCGGACCAAATTCAATTTCGAAGCTTAATGAATTTGCAGAGGAGCTGGGTGAGCTCACGGCCGCCACTCCTTGCCGGCTGGGTGGTTCCCGGCCCGGCCACCGAGTGTGCAGCGGCCCGAGCGGGGAGAGCCCTGGGCTCCATCGAGAGTGGCGGGGGCACTGAGCGAGTGAAAAATGTCAGAGCAAATTGCTCTTGACAGCGTTAATATCTGCACCTCATAGCAATAATTACATGTAAATAAATAGCAAAATCACACTCAGCTGGAGGCAGCTTGGGGAGGACCGGCGCTGCAAAGGACCAGCTGGGGACCCTGGTCGCTCTGCTCCATCCTTTTCTTCCCCTCTGAGAAGAGTCTCTGCTCCCCGCCCCCCTCCAACCAGACTGTGCTGCAGCACGAAGCGGAGACCGCAAGATCCTGGCCACCGCCATGCTAAAAACGGAAGGGAAAGGAAAACATTTGAGTCCCCCCGCGTTCTTATCCACCTAGGGGGACAGCTGGGCCAAGCGTCCTCCCAGCCTCTCTCTCTCCTCGCCCTCTGAACACACATTCTGTCTCCTGGTCTCTCTAGAGAGACGCCGCTGAAATCCACATCTCTGCTCCAACCTCTCTCCTGGGCACTGCCCACCTCCTCCACCCCCCAGCCTTGACCTCCACTCGGACCCAAGTCCTCCTTCTGCACGCCCTGTATCTGCTGGGATTACATCAGCCTCTTGGTCACCCAGACTCCACACGTCCAGTCTCTCCCAGTCTCGACATCCACGATGTTGCATGGCATCACGTACCATGCCAAGTCACAAGAGGACATGGCACAGCTTCCTGGAGCATCAACTTGCCCTGGTGCTGATTAATTTTATTATGATGGCCAACAAATATGGCTCCACAGTGGCAAAGCAGGCAAAATGAGCATGCATTATTAAAGATGATACATGAGCAGTCTGTGACATGCTACACACCACTCCCAGGGCCTTCAGGGAGGGGGGCACATTTTGGACTTTGGAGTGAACCTCCAGAAGTCCAGTGTGCACCCAGAGTTGCTTCTTGTTGCCATGTTTGGGGACCTCTGGGTTTGGTCTGGTCTGTTGTCTGTAAAAGCAAGGACTATGTCTCATCTACATCTGGATTCACAACACATAGCAAAAGGCCTTCAGAGGTGTTTGGGGGAAGAAAAGAAAAGAAACAAAAAGGAAGAAAAAGGCCAGGAGGAAAGGGAGGTGGGAAGAGAAAGGCATTGGAAGGTGGAAGACGGCGAGGAAGCTGGTTCCCAGGGAGGTGGCAGTCCCCAGAAGGGCCCGGGATGACAGGTAGCGGAATGGAACTTGGGGGTCCACCCTCTCCTTCCCAGAGGACCCAGAGGCTGCTTGTGCAGGGGAACCCAGTCTCCCTCCCACTTCCTGCTTGTGCTGTAGCAAGTTTCCACAAGTCAGCACTCGCCTGCGCTGGGAGAAGGAGCTCAGAGGGCCAGCCCGCCAGCTACTCCTCCGCCCTGCCTGCCTCGCCTCATGGGGCAGGGAAGCAAGCTCCATTCTTTGCGAAACAAATATCTTCTCTGGAGCAGCCCCCGCGTCCCGCACCATCTTGTTTAGCTCACCGGCTAATCCACTTATCGAGGATAAAGCGCCTGTGAATCCCCATTTGATAAAGGCAGCCACAAAATTAGCAGAAACGTGCCCACGGCTCCGATGTACCAAACAAACAAGAGGCTGGGGACGGCCATGGAGAGATGCTGTCTCTTTGCCGGCCCCAGGCTGGGAGAGATGCCGGATGAGATAGGAGCTTTTCGGCTGGCGCTTGGGGCTGGGAAGGCGATGCCCTGGGTTGTTTGAGAAGGGGGTGGGGGAAGGAATCAGAATGGAGTGCCCACCCCGTCCTCTAAGGCGTGCACCCCAATGCAGTGGGTTTCCCAGCTCCCAATACAATCCAACTCCACGACTCCATACTGACTGCACTTCCAAAAGTAACCATCCCAGCTAAGGCGGCTTCAATGCTGACTCCACGCCAAGCAACATTCTAAGCATTTCCCGTGTCAACCTATCTACTGCTCACAACATTCCTGTGAAACAGGCACTGCTGTCATCCACGTTTAATAGACGAGGAAACTGAGGCAGGCCCAGAGAGGTCAAGTCACTTGCCCAAACGGTAACCTCTGCTCCCACCTGGAGAATTAACATCTAAAGCACTACCATTCAACCATGACCAATCGGAGCTCCACCTGCGTCTCCAAGAATGGTCCCCAACTCTGACAGCAGTCCCCAGACTACCTGGCAGTATCCCCAACTAACCGCAGTCCCCTCCTCGGCCACTCTCACAAGAGCCTTCAAGTGACTGAAGGCCGTGTGCCCCCGACATGGTCCGACGACCGTCCAGTTACCTCTTGGGGTAACTGCCAGAGCCAAATACGTTCTTCTGCGCCCAGGTCCGCCTTTAGTGCCTCTGTCACTGGGACTGCAGGGACCTCCCGCAGGCCCTCAGAGGTCTCTGCTTTGCCCCAGGGGGCTCTGGGCGCTTTGCTGACATGACCTCCTAACCGTGGTTGCAGGGTTAAGGAGAAAACGAGCTTGGATGAAAAGTCAGCTCGTCTGAATTTAAGTGGCTCCTCCGAGGGTGGCTTTGAGGGAGGGTCTTCCCTGCTCTCGGGTCCAGGCAGAGGGAGGCCCAGGCGAGGACTCTGGAAGGCTCAGGCTCTGTACTGCCCACACACCCACCAACTCTGGGGTGGGGAGCGGGAGCAGGTCCCAGCCTCGGGAGTGGGGACATCAATCACAGGGGGGCCCCTGTCAGGGTGGCATCTGGAACTAAAGAGAAACACTCATCAGAAGGCCAAGACTTTTCACCCCTGGTTCCGGGGGCTGGGAGACCAACCACCGCCACGCCAGGAGGCCAGGGCTGGGAGCAGGGCATCGGGGGCTCAGGCCGGGGCTTGGGGTGAGGTCCCCGCTATGGACACCTGGCCTGTAGGTGTCCACGTGAGGGGGAGACGGAGCCTGGATGGTAGCCGGGCTCCGGCAGGTTCCCACACCCCGATGCGGGAACCCGAGGTGCAGCTCCTTCCCTCCCCAAAGCTACGCGGCTAGCAGGTGGCAGGACTGGGAGTCAAACCTGAGTCTGGCTGCAGGGCTGGGTCTGTGTCTCCCGCAAGCCCTCTGCACCTCCAACTCTGGGGTCCGCGGTCCCGCCTGGGCTCCGGGGCCCCATCCCACTTCCATGAGCTCATCTCCCTGCAGCCATGTCTCTGACGCATCACTCCCGGCTCCCCGTCATCTCCGCCTCTCCTGGGCTCCGGGGCCCCATCCCACTTCCATGAGCTCATCTCCCTGCAGCCATGTCTCTGACGCATCACTCCCGGCTCCCCGTCATCTCCGCCTCTCCTGGCTTCTGCCTTTGCTTCCTGTCCTCGCCCTCTGCCCAGATCTGTCCATGCTGTCCCTTCTCCTCTTCTTTCTGTCTTCAGGCATCTCTCTTCCTGTCTCTATTCCTCTGTATGCTTCTCCTTCAGATTTCCTCACCATCTTCCCACCTCCCTCCCTTGGCCTGCCCTCCTCCCGCTTCCTGACTATCCTGCCTGCCTAGCCCAACCCACCTTCCTTCCCTCCGTCAGCATCTCACACTCGGATCCTCTCTAAGGGTCTGTCCACTTCCTCGCCCCTGTGCCCACACGCACGCCTCCAGCAGGCAGTGCCCCTTGAATCAGCCCTGGAGCTCGGGTGCCAGAGTCGAGGTCACCAGGTCAGAAGGCGAGGCTTGAACCCTGGTCCAGCTGGTTGTCAGCCCAGGCTGGAGGAATCCTCCCCTGCTTCTTCCCCTGAGGGGTTTTGGCAGCTTCCCGCCAAAGCCCCTCCCTGTCCCCGTCTCCTCTGCAGCCCAGGGTGGAGCACTGTGAGTCACCCCAGGAGCCCAGGAGGCACCTGAGAACTTGGGAGAAACAACGCGGTCATTTCGGTCAGTGCTTCTCAAACTTTCCGGCACGTGGGAGTCCCTGGGAGCTTGTCAAGGTGCAGAGCAGACCTGGAGAGGAGAGAGCTCTGTTCTGAAAGCCCGGCAAGGACGGAAGAATTTAATCTCTGACATCGGGCAAACCGGGCTTTTGAATTCTGACACTGTTCCTTGCCGCTGACCTTGAGCTTTGCCTCTCCAAGTCTACAAAATGGGCGTGACAATTCCCGGCCCTGGGAGCTCAGTGAGGACCAAATAGTTAACGGGGGTGGAAGCACATTATTGACCCCTCTGGTTCTGAACAGATGGGGGATTTCTTGTCACCACTGAGGACAGTATAAAGGTGCTGGAGGATGACCCCATTTCTTTGGGGGTCAAAGCAGAGTGGGACCTCAGCTGGGACACTTCCCCCAGAGGCTTAGAGAGGTAGCCTGGAGTTGGCTGAGGGTGGAGTCAGCGTCCAGGGTGTTCAGGGAAGGACGCCTGGGGAGTTAGGGGTGGGGATGGGTGCTATGTGTGGTGGGGAGGCTCAGGAACTTCTGCCCCGGGGCATCACGTCTCAGTTTCAGGCCACATGCACACTCTGCGTCAGACGCTCGCTGGTGTTCTCCCGAGACCCTCATCGTCTGGTGCCGCAGGTCAGACCCCGGTCTAGCTTGAGCGCTGGCCTCACGCTGAGCTCTCATGCTGTCTGCTGGCCCCCAACAGCCCAGCAGGGGAGGGACAGGAGCTGGGGAAGCGATGGGTCTCCCTGCTCAGCGCGCTCCAAAAGGCTTCCCAGGGCTTTGTGTCAAACTGGGGCTCGCCCATGCAACTTGGCTTCATACACCGGCCCACTGACCTTCCGAAAGGATCTGGGCATGGCCACGCCCTGTGCCCTAGGAAAAGCCCAGCTAACTCCCGAGTCTTTCTAGGCAGTGAAAAGTGTGTAGTGCTATAGGAGGTGTCTATCAAAGAGGAACCAGACCATTAACTACTTCCAGGGAGTCATCAAGCCTGGAGACTGCTGAAAGGGTTCTCAGTTCAATTCAAACAGCCCTGCCCCTGAGTCACTTCCTAAAGAAGGGGTTTTGGGGGTCAAGGTGCTGACGAGAGGTTGACAAGGTGAAGACTCCCTAATCCACTGCTCGGGATGTGCCAAACCTCAGAACAGCTGCCTCGGATGGTGCCTTCTTTAAAATATAGACTCCTGTCCCACAACAGAGTCCCAAGGACTGCAAGGAGATCCAACCAGGCCATCCTAGAGGAGATCAGCCCTGAGTAGTCACTGGAAGGACTGATGCTGAAGCTGAAGCACCAATACTTTGGCCACCTGACGCGAAGAGCTGACTCACTGGAAAAGGCCCTGATGCTGGCAAAGATTGAAGGCGGGAGGGGAAGGGGACGACAGAGGATGAGCTGGCTGGATGGCATCACCGACTCGATGGACATGAGTTTGAGCAAGGCTCCGGGAGCTGGTGAGGGACAGGGAGGCCTGGCGTGCTGCAGCCACGGGGTCGCGGAGAGTCGCACACAATGTCGACGGAACAGCAACAACTGATCTGTCTGGTGGAGCCTGGGAATGTCTGTTTTTAACAGGCATTCCCGATCATTCTGGTGCACAGCTTTGGGAACCACTAACCTTCCAAGAACCCACTCTCCAGCAGTCTTGACGAAACCAGATCCTGCCTGTAACCCCAAGATGAGGGTTTGCCTCCCCTCGACTCTGCCCCCTCCTGCGCCTGCATCACCTGGACCCTGCGGGCTCTGCCTGTCCCATACAGACCAGACAGCCCTGGGGGCTGAGGATGGGATTGTGAAGGTTCCCTTTTGCGCTCAGGTTGCATAATCTGGTCACCTCCTGGATTTCCCTGGTGGACCCCGGCGAGCCAAGGAAGGCGGTGGGAGGGCAGAGCTGGACCTCCGGGTGGTCCCTCCAGCCAAGCCTGGTGGCCCTGAGGAAGGCATGCTTGTCCGGTGGGTACGGGGTGGGGGTGGGGGCAGCACAGACGCCTTCCTGCCACCGCACCCCCTCTTCTGGGGCACCCCTTCCTCTCTGGGGGCTGCTGGCTCTTGGTTTGCCCGCTTGACTCTTGCCAAACTAACTGGAAAGCCTCTGAAGGCAGCGGTCAGCAAACCCGGATGCCCAGTGTCCAGTGCAGGCCCCCCGATGTTTACCGGACCACACTATGTGCCAGGCTTTGTGCTGAGGACACAGGCCCCCAGAAAAACCTGGTTCTTGCTTTAGGGAGAGAGGGCAGAATCCAGAAAGTTAGCATCCAGAGGCGAAAGTGCTACCCTGGGAAGGAGTGCAGGTCACTCATCCTGGAGAACGGACACTTCTCGGAGGAAGTGAAGAGGGGTTGGTAAGTGAAGGGGTGGCGCGGTGAGAATGTTTCAGCAAGTGCATCACTGGCTACCCAGGACCAGGAAAGCAGGGTGGGGTGGAGGGGAAGGAAGAAGTGCCGTGGCTGGGCGCGCTCGGGCCGGCCCACCGGCCTCCGCCCCGCGCCGGCCGGGCGGTCTGGGGGCGGCCCGGCTCGCTGCTGCTCCCCGATCCCGGCCCGGGCCGCAGGAGTTAAGCGGGCCGCTGAGCCCGCGCGCGTCCTTATCTCGGGGAGACAGTTGTTGGGAATCACTTTGACTGAGTGGTTTTGTCTCCCCGCATTTTCCACTGTCAGGCGGCCTCGGGCCATGGATCAAAGGCGCCGCGGCGGCGGCGGCGGGGCGCGGGCGGGGCGGCCGCGCGGATCGGCCGGTCCCCCCTTCCCCGCCCGCGCCCCGCTCCACGCC
>CM035293.1:52343836-52402093 GCA_020226075.1 Hydropotes inermis
GGGGGGGGGGGGGGGGGGGGGGGGGGGGGGGAGGAGGGGAGGAGGAGAAGAGGGGAGGGAGGGGAGGGGGAGGAGGGGAGGAGGAGAAGAGGGGAGGGAGGAAAAGGAGGTGTTTGAGGGGGGAACCGGGACAGGCCTGAGATTAGGGGACAGAGCCGGGCAGGGTCTCTGGATTTGAGAGGAGAGATGGGGAAAAGGAGAGTGGGACGCAGATGGGGCCAAAATGGGCGATGGAACCAGAGAGCTGCGGCTGGACGGGAGACAAGGCGGGAAGGAAAGCTGCAGCCGATTCCCCATCCCCTGGGCCCAAGGGGAAGACCTCGGCGGAGCCGGGACCTGGAGGAAGGCAGGGGGAGGCGGCCTGAGCGGGCTGAGAGCGGGTCGGGCCGCCCTCCTTCCAGAGACCCCGCTGGCCCTCCTGATTCACAAGGAGACAGAAGCACAGAGCAGCATCTCTGCTGAATCGCCTACGGGAGGTGGGGGCCACACTTGGACCTCCTGGGGGACCCTGGCCTCGGATACTCCCAGAAGCCCCAGAAGAGGAGCCCCCCTCCCTGTTCCTCCCCATTAACCCCGACGCCACAGAAAACACCCCTGGAGCAGCTCAGAGCACCTGCCCCAATCCCCGAAGGTGCTGGAGAAAGGTTCCCAGCTGGGGAGAAAGGCCAGCAGGCAGGGACTGGAGGGAGGGGACCCCTGGGGCTGAGGTTGTGGCAGGTCAGGAGCCTAGACCCAGAGGCAGGAAGGAGCCGGAAAACTCAAAGGTGCCAGGAAGAATTAGTCTGGGGCCCCACACCAGCTCCCCTGTATGGCCTTGGGAGCCCCCATCAGCAGACAGCTACGTCACAGGTACCAGGTGCTGACTCGCTGAGTGTCTATCAGCACACTTATTCCTCAGACTAGCTCTGAGATGTGAACTATTTATCAGTCCCACCTCACAGAGGGGGAAACTGAGGCAGAGAAAAACCTGTCTGGAGTCGCCCAGGCAGAAAAGTGGCGGCGCTGGGGCGGGGCCCAAGCCCAGGGGTCCCGGAGCTGCCATCCTGATGGCCCTGCCCTCCAACCTCTCAGGGCCCCGGAGAGCTGAAGTCAAAGGGTTTAAGGACCTCAGAGATCTCACCAGTGAGTGGAAGACGGACCGTTTTTGTCATGTGTACTGGCCAGCAGGATGGTCTCTGGGGCCAGGTTCAAGTCCAGGCCCCAACGCTTGTTAGCGACTGACCTTGGACAAAGTCACTAAATTGCTTGGTGCCACTGTCCCCCATCTTGTTGGTAAGAAAGAAATAATTCCAGATCCTCCCCTTCCAAAGTAGATGTTATGACCATTAAATGGGACAATCCGTACAATGGGCTTAGGACAGTATCTGGCCTGTGGTGTAAGTGCCCCCAAAATTGAACTATTATTATTATTACTGAATATTTGTCTAGTGACACTTGGCTGACAAGTCAGTCAAAGCTATGTTTTTTTCCATTAGTCATGTACGGATGTGGCAGTTGGACTGTACAGAAGGCTGAATGCTGAAGAACTGATGCTTTTGAATTGTGCTGGAGAAGACTCTTGAGAGTCCCTTGGACTGGTTGGAGACCCAACCAGTCCATCCTAAAGGAAATAAACCCTGAATATTTATTGCAAGGACTGATGCTGAAGCTCCAGTACTTTGGCCACCTGATGTGAAGAGCTGACTCACTGGAAAAGACCCTGTTGCTGGGAAAGATTGAAGGCAGGAGGAGAAGGGGACGACAAAGGATGAGATGGTTGGATGGCATCACCATGCTCAGACATGAATCTGAGCAAACTCCAGGAGAGAGTGAAGGACAGGGAAGCCTAGTGTGCTGCGGTCCGTGGGGTCGCAAAGAGTTGGACACAACAGCGACTGAACAACATTTTTCTAGTAATACAGGTACTTTTAATACACTGATAAAATGTGATAAATGCACAAGGAAAGCACAAACAACCCAGCATGAGGGGCTGAGGGAAGGCTTCCTGGAAGGGGCCAAGTCCTAAAAAGTAAGCAGCAGTGGGTTTGAGATGATGACAGGGTTGTGGAGGAGACATGGGCGGGGGTGCAGCAGGTACAAAGGCTTGGAAGCAGGAGAAGCCTGGCCCTCCGGGGACCCTCAAAGTCACCCCTGCCTCTCCCTTCTGGGGACTTGCCTGTCCTCCAAGGTCTGGCTGTCCTGCCATCTCGGAGTTCTCCTACCACCAGGGACCCCAGGGATGGACCCGAGCAGCTCTGAGTCTGCCTGCTGTATTCATTGCTAATCTCTCTTATTTTCTTCCCGCTATCTGCTGGGATGGTCTGGTTTAGCGCACTCCCCGTGCTAATCAGAAAGGACGACAGATCCTTCTCTTTGCATTCTTTCCCACCATGCCAGGCAGATCTGGTTGGCTGAACCCCCGGCCTGGTGGGAAGCCCGCCAGGCTCAGGCTGGGGCCCCAGAAGGTTGGGGAGGGCGGGGAGGGGGTACAGGCTGGAGAGAGGGGCTGGCCCCCACCCGGAGACCAAGAGGCCGGGACTCACAGCTCCGTTTACAAAGAACTCCCGGGAATCACGGACTCTGCAGGAAGGATGGTTCCTGACTAGCAGGTGGCCCACCGCGTTCACCGCGAAGATGGGGAAACTGAGGCCCAGAGGGGCGAGGCATCTACCAAGGTCACACAGTGAGTCAGAAGTAAAGTCCAGAGGGAACTCAGATTGGCCGACTTTCCAGCCAGTGACCAGGCCTGGGCTGGGCTGAGCCAGGCCTCCAGTCCCAGAAAAGAATGGCTAATTCAATTTCTTTTTTTTTTTTTTCTTTTCCATTATGGTTTATGACCGGATATTGAATACAGTTCCCTGTGCTCTACATGGGACCATGTTGTTTACCCGTTCTATATATAATAGTTTGCTAATCCCAAACTCCCAATCCACCCCCACCCTGCACTCAATTTCTAACTAGGGCAGGGAGAGGCAGAGAGGGAAAAATGTCACTTGATGAGTTCCTCCTCTGTGCCAGGCAGTGTGAGGTGTGCCACACGAACCATCTCATTTATTTCTCGGAATTATCCTACAAGGTGACTGGTATTGGCCCCATCTTCCGGAGGAGGAAACTGAGACTCAGAGAGCTCATGTAACTTGCCTGTGGTCACACAGCAAGTAAGTACAGACAACCTGGGGTCCAAACCCTGGTCTTATGATCACTTCACTGAGCCCAGGATGTGTCTGAATTAGACACCGTTTCAGCATTTGCCATATTAGTTGCTGCATATTGGAAAAGACCCTGATGCTGGGAAAGATCGAGGGCAGGAGGAGAAGGGGACGACAGAGGATGAGACGGTTGGATGGCATCACCGACTCGATGGACATGAGTTTGGGCGAACTCCGGGAGATGGTGAAGGACAGAGAGGCCTGGCGTGCTGCAGTCCCTGGGGCTGCAGAGAGTCAGACACGACTGAGCAACTGAACGGTCCAGTCTGCACCAGCCTTCTGCTCCTTCACTGATTTTCCTCTCTGCAAATGCTACAGCTACCCGTTTGAGACGCCTCCTCCAAGAAGCCTTCTCTGGCCACGCCCTCTCTTCCGAACTCCTCTGCCCTTGCCATCCTGTCTGACCTGACCGGAAATCCCGCTCAACTGTCAAGAACTGATTCTCTTGTTGTTCTTTGGTGAGTCTCGCCCAGAACAGATTTGGGAAGAGCAGAGACAGCTGTGTGTATTTCTTCTTTGCGCCTCCCTATACTTCGTGTCTGGCTTCCCAGGTGGGGCCAGTGGTGAAGACCCTGCCTGCTAATACAGGAGATGGAGGACACCTGGGTTCCATCCCTGGGTCGGGAAGACCCCCTGGAGGAGGGCATGGCAGCCCACTCCAGTATTCTTGCCTGGAGAATCCCGGGGACAGAGGAGCCTGGTGGGCTGCAGCCCACAGGGACACAAAGACTCAGACACAACAGAAGCGACCACGTGCGCATGCAGACTTTGTGTTAATAACAGGTGGTAAACAAGTGAATCTGAAGGGAATTGCATGTAATGACATTCAGACTAACTCACCGGCTGCCTTAGAAACCTTGGGTACAGACCAAGCTGCGTGTAGCACGACCTGCAGTACGCCTGGGGGCTTGCCAACATTTGTGGGAGGCCCGCTGTGGACCAGACGCCGGATTCTGTGTGTCACCAGGATGAATCCTCACACACACACAGTATGAAGACCTTGGTCTCTCCATCCAGTGGTGCATGAAAACACCTAGATCTCCCCTTCTCTGCCTGATTGCTCCACGCTCGGGGGAGGGGCAGAGGTCAGCTCTCACCTATGCCTTCTCAAGGAGAGGGGTCTTGACTGCTAGACGCATCATGGTGGACCAAAAAAAAAGAGGACCAGGGCGTCTGTGGAGGGCAGCCCTCAACCTGCGGCTCTCATCCAGACTCAGGGAGGCGGGTTCAAGATTCTGTCTCCCCAGAACGCCGTTCAGTCCTCTAAGAATGGAAAAAGCCCAGTGCGTGCATGTTAAGGCACTTCAGTCATGTCCGACTCTTTGCAACCCCATGGACTGTAGCCTGCCAGGCTCCTCTGTCCATGGGATTCTCCAGGCAAGAATGCTGGGGTGGGCTGCCGTGCCCTCCTCCAGGGGATCTTCCTGACCCAGGGATCGAACCTGTGTCTCCTATAGCTCCTGCACTGCAGGCAGATTCTTTGCTGCTGAGCCACAGGGGAAGCCCAAGGGGTGCCCTCAGTGATAAAAAGGCCCTGAGTCACCCAGAAGCCAGGCCCTCCAGTTCCCAGCCCCATAGGCATGACCTGCCCCCATCACTAGCGCGTTCAGGAAAGTTCCCGATGCCGGTCGAGCCTGTCTGTCCGCCCATCGACTCTCCTCCCCTCCCAGTCCCCTCCACCCAGGAAGAAGGGGTGAGAAAAGCAGAGACATGAACACGGGTCTCTTTTCATAGGAGACGAGGGCCCCTCCCTGTGGGCTGGGGCTGGGCTCTGACTGACTTGAGCAGGTGGCTGAGTCTGGCGAGCAGCCTCCAGGGGGGAAATAACTGAGCCTTTCCCACTGAGGTAGGTTAACCGTGGACAAAGGGAAGCTGGATGTAAGAGCAGGATCTTGGCAGGGTCTGTCCCCCTGGGGGCTGGGAGAGCTGAGGATGCCCAGGACCCCAAGGCTGACGCTCTGAGCACGTGCTCATCCTTGCCCTGCGGTGGGCCTGGCTGGAGTCAGGCGGAAGGAGTGCTGGGCTGCGGGGAGGCCTGATTTGTGGAGTGGACCCTCCCCATGGCCCCCAGTTGGTACCCTGAACAGGGCTGTGACCAGGGTTGGCAGATCTGTGACTGGCTGGGGGCGGGGGGTCTGGGAGCTGGGCTGTTACTGATGCAGTGAAAGCCAGTTGGGGAGGGCAGATACTACAAAAGGGCATTTGGCTTTAGGTCCAGGAAAATCTGGCCACAGACTCTCGGTCATTTCCACAAGCTGACCACTGACCCTACACCATCACCACTGGTCATCGTGAGAAATAGGTGGTGGGGTGACTCAGATGGCTTTCCCCTAATCCTGGGAGAAACCAGTGTCCTTCCAACCGGGGTTGGTCACTCCTTCCTTCCCAGCTCATCCTTCCCAGGGGCCCGGGGGCGGAAGGGGACAGATGGCCTTTCCTGTGCTTTCCACTCCCTGCACCCTGGCGTCCTCTCCTCCCAAGACTGGAAACCAACTTGCATTTTCCAGTACTGAGGGGGAGGGGGAGAAAGAAGAGATGGGGGCCAGTACAACAGAGTTGGGAGGTGGGTGGAGAATTCATTAGGCACCTGCTACAAGGCAGCCCACTCCAGTATCCTTGCCTGGGAAATCCCCTGGACAGAGGAGCCTGGTGGGCTACAGTCCATGGGGTTGCAAGAGTCAGACACGACTTAGCAACTAAGCCACCACCACCACATGCCAGGCACTGAACTCAGATTCTCCTTTAGTCTTCACAGCAGCCCTGGAAAGGTAAGCATCATCACTCGCATTTTCAGATGACGAAAGGAGGCCCAGAGAGGTTAAGCCAGTGACCCAGGGCCATACAGCAACTTGGAAAGAGGCAGAACCAGAACTCCGACCTGGCTGCTCCCTGGCGGAGGCCGTGCAGTTTCTCTTGCCCTGGGCTTCCCGGGAGAGACCTCCCGGGACAGGGAGAGCCTGGGAGAGACCTTGAGAAGGCGAAGGGAAGGAAGCGGAGGCAGAGGAGCCGCTGGGAAGGGAGGAGGGGGAAGGGCGGGGCAGGGCCCCAGGAGCGCTCACTCGGCTGGGTTAAAGCCCCAAGTTCCTACAACCCGCTAAGCTGGAGAAATGAATTCTGATCCCTCCAAAACCCAACCTTGGAAAATGTGCGAGAGAAGGGTCTCCTTTCAGGGGAGCGGGAAATCCTTCACACCTCCTCCTGACGCCCCGGTAATGCCAGGATGTCCCCAATCTGCTTTGAGGAATGGAGAGATTAAGAATAATAAAAAAATTGCAATAAAATATGTGTGAAGGAGGGGGTAATTGTGGACAAACGCAGCATTCAAATTCATTTTTCAGCTCTTTTACACACCATTTCAATCTTATTTTCTGCTTGTTAATGAGATCTTGTTGCCTGGGCTAGGCAAAACCTTCCAATATCAGGACGTAATTGCACATAATTTTCTCTCCTACCAGTGATTTGCATCAGTTTTTTAAAAATTCTGGGCTATTTAACACCCCACGATCCCCCTCCCCGTCTTCCTGCCTACAAATCTTCTACTCCCTCCTCCTTCCCCGTCCCTGGTCCAGCAAGACTCATTTTAAATGCTTATTACAGACGCAGTGTCGCCAATAAAGGGGGAAAAAAAAACACACAGAGAGGAAGTGAGGGGGAGAAAAAGGCAAAAGGGAGTTTCCAGTAGCCACCGCATGAGGGGCCTGGGCTGAGCTCCCCAGCGCCAAAGGACCACCTTGATCTTATCCCACCAAGGGTGAGGGGACGGTGACATGCGTGGGTCAGGCCCACCTGCCTGAGACTCCCATCGCCACCACTCACCTCTGTGGCCTTCAGCAAGTCACTCCACCTCTCTGAGCCTGAGTCTTCCCAAGTTCCAGGGGGGTGGAGTCACTTCCCAGAAGCAATGGGCTGATAAGGGACATGGGCACCCGTCAATGATCAGCTCATGGAGTGTCTTTCCTTTGCTGGATCGGGTCCTCTGGAGGCCTCAACGGATGCCAGGAGGGTAGCGGAGGGATTCTACTGTGGAGAGGCATTCAGGAGACTCCACCAATAAAGAACTGGAAGGCTCTGAGCTATGTCCCCACTGATCTAGGGAGGGGGAAGCTGGGCTTTTTGAAGACACAATCATGAACCTGGCCAAGCCATTAATTGCCACTGTGGCCTCAAAACGAAGTTTCCCCTTATGGGTCACAGGACCAATCTTCCGGGGCAGACATGAGAGAACAGCATAGCGGGCTCTGGAGCCAGACCAGTCGAATCCCAGCTCAGCCACCTTTCCAGAACCTACCAAGGAGCCTGGCAGGTGGTAGGCACTTAATTAATATCTGTTAGATGGGTGGATGGATGGATGAAAGTCGCAAGTTAGTTGCTCAGTCCTGTCTGACTCTTTGTGACCCCATGGACTATAGCCCACCAGTCTCCTCTGTCCATGGGATCTCCCAGGCCAGAATACTGGAGTGGGTTGCCATTCCCTTCTCCAGGGGATCTTCCCGACCCAGGGATGGAACCCAGGTCTCCCGCACTGCAGGCGGATTCTGTACTGTCTGAGCCACCAGGATGATGCTGCATATCTACTTTTCCTCATCTGTAAACCGAGGTCAGCAAGCCTGGCTGGATGAGAGCTGGTGCAGCCTTTAGCTCACGCACGGCTGGCCCGCGGTCAGCACTCGCTCCGTGGAAGCCGTTAGCGTCTCTTACGGGAGATGCAGTGATCAGACCGTGTGATTAACTTCACACTTAGAGACTACTTTTCACTTTTCGTTAGTTCTGTAGGGGGGAGATTGTAAATATGTAAATCCCTTTACAGGTTCCTCCACGTTAAGCTCCAGAGAGGAGCCAAAGGGGATGACGCCCCGGGGCGGCGTGATGGAGCAGGAGGCGGCATGGTGGCAGAAATGCCTGCTTCCCGGGAAGGCGCCCACTGCAGGGGCCATGGGCCCCGGGTCCTGGCTCGGCCACGACCCCAACGCTGTGATCTGGGCCATTTTCTCCCACTCTCTGGGCCTCAGTTTCCACTTCCAACTCGGATGAGAAGCTGCCTCTAAGAAAGCCCGGAGACGAAGGCAGCCCCAGCTGCGGGCTGCTCCCCAGGACATGGCGGCACAGGCCTGGCAGAAGCCCCAGGACAGGGCGGCCCGCCCGTGGCCTCCGGTCCTCGTGACCCTCAAACTAGCAGACCCTCGCTCCTGATTCTTTGCTCAGAAGCTCAGACAGGTCAGCACTGATTATGATTCGTGGCCTGTCTCCCCCGTCACACTGGGAGCTCTCCGAGACTCAGCTGTGGGTATTTCCAGCACCAGACTGGGGCGTCTACAGACAAGGGGCCTCTCTTCCATCAGACTCTGGGATCTGGCCCCTGAGTTGCTCCTCAGGGCGGGGGCTGTGTCTCCCTCATTGCACTGGGGGATCCAAGGACCCAAGTGGCCTCTGTCTTTCTGCCTGTCACCCTTGAAAGTGTGTGCCGCTCACAACTCCGATGCAAGGGCTGGTACGAACTGCTCCAGCTGCAGGAATGGCGTCACCCGAAGGGGTGTCACCGAAGGGTCCTTTGGTCCTAAGCTATCCTCAGCTGGTTTCTAAGAGCTGCTTGCAAACAAAGCCAGGGCTTTAACCGGCTGACTCCCTAATGCCGCCAGGCAGGGCTCTGTGGGTGGGCGAGGGCCTGGGCCCCGAGGGAATCGAGCCTCAGGGTCATCTGCGCCTCTCAGCAGGCTCTTCCCCTATGACTCAGCCCCGCCTGTTGGCCCCTAGCCTGAGGTCCCAGCCTCAGTGTTCTCATCCACAACAAGGGCTGAAGGAGCTTTTCTCTCCGCTGAGCTGGATGGACTGAGATGGTTTCCCCTCACTGCACATCAGTTTCAAAAAGAGAGCAAGGGTGTGCATTTCTGCGAGGCAGGAGGGCACGTGGGTGAGTCGATCTCAGGCTCTAGAAGTGAGGGTTGAACCCAGGCTCTGTCCCTGGAGAAGATCAGTACCGAGGGAACGCCACAGGGCCTCAGGAAGTTTAGCTTTCCCCGCTGAATGTATTCAACATGTTGGCATTAGACACGCTGCCTGCCATGCTGTTTGCTGAGGCTTCTTGCCTGTCTGTCCGGTTGCACTGCCAGCCCCGCTAGAGTAGAGAGGTCCATCCCTTATGTTCACTGAGTTACCCCAAGCATGAGAACAGTGCCTGCCATGTGGCAGGCAGTCTGTGACCAGGTGTTCTATCAGAGCCAAGGCCAGGCATAGAGCTGAGGTTGGTACATAACTTCTGCCATGAGATTCTGCTGGGAAGACTCTTTGTGGGATCTCTGAGGCTTGAGGTACCTGCTGCCCAAGCTGGGTCCGGGACCAGCACCGGGTCCCTGCCCCGGGGAGCAGGCAGGCCCTCCCCAGGCAGCCGGCTGGCGTGCTCTCTTGGGGGACGGCGGGCCTGTGGCCCCGAATGGGGGAGCATGCCCCCACGGCCCAGGTGGGCTCCGTCCTCTCCCTGTCGCTCGGGGGCAGCTACAGAGAAACCCCTCCTGATGGGAACACGAGACAGCACGATGCACCTGTCTTGGTGGAGAACCCCAGGCCCCCTGCTCCCAGGACCACACAGATGGGCTGGAAGTGTGAAGACGCTCAGACAGCAGAGGATGTGCACAGAGAATCAGAGCTCAGAAAAGCCAGAACGTCCACCTAAGACCCCGACACAGCCCCTCGCACCTTCAGGAAGCGTTTGCAGTGTGACCCCGGCGGGGTCCACACCCGGAAGCGCACCCAGCCTGCCCCGCCCTCCAGCAGCGGCTCACCTCCCCATCCCCTCTGCCCCTCAGACCCCCCATCTGTCTTCACACCTTTGGTGGGAACCTCCGGACGGGTCTCCAAAGTTGCCTCGATCCATCATGCCCCACCTGACTGTCCGCCCCGGGGACCTCTCAGAGAGGGCAGGGACACGGCCAGCTTTGGTCTGGCTGCCCCCAGCAGCGGCTCAGGCTCTCCCCTTCCTCCCCTCCTCCCCAGCGACGTTTCTGGGCCCAGCACCCAGAACCTCCTTATCCTTTAAGCTCAGTGCTGAGCCACGCTCCCCAAGCTAGGGGCCCCTTACTTTGCTAGTCTCTCCTCTGCCCTGTGACGAAAGTGCTGCTTTCGGGGCTAAAGCTCAGCCCACACTGAGACGGGGGGCAGGGGGCCCTGGGAAGAGCAGCAGAGGGGAGCCAGGGGCCCTGGACGCACGGGTCCGGCCCGGCCAACATGTTCTGTGCGGGCGCTGGAGGGCCCGCTCAGACTCAGCACCCTCTTCAGATTTCCTCCAGTTTGGCTTGTATCACGAGGCCCAAGGCCGGGCCCCATTCTCGGGTACAGATGTCCTGGGTCTCTGCAGTTATCCCTACCCGGCTAGGGCTCCGGACCCCATCATGTCTAAATCTGGCTCTGGAAGGTTAGCTTGGCCAGTCAGCCCTCGGCACCAATGAGATGGAGCTGGTGGCCTTGAACCTCAAAGAGGCCACTGAGGCTCTACTGGGAAGACATTCTGGAAGCAGACTAAATCACCCCCACCAAAGGGGGCCCAAGAGGGCTTGGAGCTTCAGCACGGGGAGCTCTGCTTTCAGCTGCTTCCATTCACTGGGCACTCATGACTCTGCGCTAGACCTGGGCTAAGAGCTTTACGTCGGTCATCTCAGTCTTCTCAACCCTATGATGTACGAGCTAGCAACACCCCCATTTCGTGGATGAGAACACTGACCTGTGGAGAGGGGAAGGGACCTTGCGTGCGTGCTCTCTACACGTCCGTTTCCCCATCCATGAAATGGGGATGACACTAGCTTGCACCACACTCAAAAGGTCCAGCTGAAATACAATTAGCCCTCAGGCATGCTCAGTCGCTTCCGACTCTTTGCGACTTCATGGACTGTAGTTTGCCAGGCTCCTCTGTCCATGGGATTCTCCCAGCAAGAATACCGGAGTTGCCACTGCCTCCGGCAGGGGATCTTCCTGACTCGGGGATTGAACCCATGTCTCCAGTGGCTCTTACACTGGCTGGTGGAAGCTTTATGACTGAGTCCTTGGGAAGCCCCAGTAAGTCCTCAATGACACACACTAGCTGAGGCAAACAGAAACGTCCCTCAAACATGCAGAAAATTAAATGGTATTAAGCAGGGGAAATATTTTAGACCAACGGTCCTATTTTTTCTATTCTGGCCAGATAGTAAATGTTTTAGGCTTTGCCAAGCCATGTGATCTCTTTGGAAACCACTCAACTCTGCCATCATCAGAGCACAAAAGCAGCCATAAATATGTAAATGAGTGGACACGGCTGTGTTCCAATAAAAGTTTATTTACAAAATCGGGTAGCTGGATGGAAGTGACTGGTGGGGATGCAGCTGACCTCTTTGGTCCCTCTTGTCTTTAGGTAACCGATTTCTCATATTACTATATCGTCCTGGCGATGGTTGTGGGGCGAGGGACGGAGAGAACTGATGCCTATCTCACCCCTACTTTCTGCCAGCTCTATGCTGAGTGCTTTGACCTCTTAGCATGCTGAAGGCAGAGAAGGCCCTTCTTAGGAGGTTAGCAACTCTTTATTTAATCACTCTTGTTTAATGGGGGATACACCAAAAGGCTCAAAGATGCTCACAAGCCCAAATCCCTGAACAGTGGGGCTGGGGTCCACCCCCCGCCAAGCCTCACCTGTCCTTACAGCTGTTCAGATAAGTTTGCACCACACGTATTCTCACCACAGACATGAGACAGGTGCCTCAGAAGGTGGGAGGCAGGACAAAATGAGCCTTGGATTTAATTCTTTCCCTGTGGATATCTGAGAGCCCGTTATAGCAACAAAAATGAACTCAACAGTTCTTCCAGTTTGCTCTGATTTCAAGCATCACTGAATCCTGATCCCCGGGCTCACCAATAACCACATCAGCTCTAGCTTGTCTTTCCAGCTTCATCTAAAGATGGTCCCACCACTTCTAAACAGCTCCATCAGGCATGGAGTGACTTAATCAGCAGCCAATCACACGTGAGGGAACAGAGTCCCGAGACCCAATGGGAGCAGAGTTCCTGGGCTAGAACCATCCCTCCGCCCCACATCCCCGCCCAATTGATTCTCTCCACCAGTAGGACATGGTCTTGCCTTTCACCCTCTGGTCACTCCTGGTGACCAAAGGTGGGAGATGGAGCCCAGGATGAGATCGAAGAAGGACTACTGCTTCTAGAACAAAGCCCCAACCGCAGTTCACATCCCCTAGGAAACAGTGCAAGGCTTCCATCAGTGCACTGAAAATGCCTGACTTTTATGGTCTGGACAGTCATGAAGCAGGTGATGGGCCAGTTTAACAAGCTCTGGGTGGTGAGAAGTATGGAAACCTGTGATGGAAACCCTTTCTCTGCAACTGCTCACTGGGTCACCGATGCCTGCGACTTGCAGATGACAAACCCAGGGTGAAAGGCTCACAGAACAGTGGCAAGTGACGGCGGGAACGCACCCCCCACCCCGCCTCCCACGTAAACCCTCTTGAGTTGACCAACAGCGAGCGACGTGGCGGAAACCAGAGACTTCTTCCCCAAGGATGAGCCACCTGTGTCCCCCCAAGAACCCTTGCTGGATGGGCTGGCAAGCCTCTGGCCCGAGACCCTGGACAGAGAGGCGGGGCCCCCTACCTGAGGCGACAGGCCGTTGCTGACGGGGTTCATGTGGTTGGAGGCGGCCGCCGGGCTCATGAAGCTGTCGGAGTAGCTGGAGAAGCCGTGGCGGGCTCCGTAGGCAGAGCTGGTGTCTGCGGCCGCGGCCGCTGCGGCCAGGCCCCCCTGGTGCATGGTGGACGGCGGGAGCGGCTGGGGTCGGTGCACGGTGCTGCCCCCGTCTGCAGAGAGAGACAGCAGAGGGCCTGAGCCAGCCGCCTGGCCCCAGAGGGCAAGCGGGGCAGGCACCTCCCGTCTGGAAGGCAGGGCCCAAGCCCCCTTCTCCCGACCTCCATCCGGCAGAGTGGGGGCAGGGGGCTGCCTTCTCTCACTACTGGCGATGGGACACCCGGCTTCTGAGCAGGACACCAGCAACCGGCAGACAGTGACTGATAACCGATCAACATTCCAGACAACTTCAGGCACCTACCGCGCACCGGAGGCACATAATAGGTGCTCAATAAACCTTATCTGGGCTAAAAGTCAGACCTCACTGAGGACTCCGTCAGTCTGCTCGGGGCTCTTGGGTAACATCTGGTGAGCACGCAAATCACCAGTGCTTTCACAAATCCCATCTAAGGGTATGAAGCCAGAATGATTCCCATTTTACAGATGAACAAACTGAGGCTCAACGGGATCAGGGCCTGCCCTTGGGCAAGGTGATGCGGCTAGGGAGCAGGGGGCCAGGGTTTGAACGGCCACTCTGTTCCCAGCGGCGGGGCTGCTCTTCTCTGTCACAGCCTCCCACGTGGTCTTCCAGCAGACGGGACCGCCACCGAGGGCGATGGTTCCGTTTCTCATCTAGAATCACAAAGAGGACCCTCTCCCCAGCTTCCAGAACTCCAGCCTGCCCGTCCTTTAAGAGGAAGCCATGGGACCGAAGTCAAGCAGTGGGGTTCCTGCTGTGTGCTGGGGGGGTGGACCGGAGGGAGCAGGGAGGGCAGACCCGGGGGCAGGCCCGGGAGGCGGGGTGGGGGACTACCCTCCTCTACCTACAGGGCCCACCACTGTCTCTTCTGAGACTGAGTAAGACCCAAGAGATTCATGTGACTTGACAGTTTGAGAAGCTCTGTTAAACGTGTGCATGGAGGTGCCCTCGCTCATCTTCACCTGGACGCAGGAGGAGGTGGTTCTGGAGCAGGACCCTGTCTCTTTTATCTTGACTGTCCACATCAAAGCGGACAAACGGTCATTGAAAAGCAAGAGAAATAAATAACCTCTCTCCCCTCCTCCCGCCAAAGAAAACGCTTCTTATCCCCTCTTTGGTGAGGACGGGAGGGGGTGGGGGTTGGGGGGAGCGGAGCTAAGGGGGGCGGGTGGAGGGGCGGGGCCGAGATGCGGGATGCAGCTGTCACTCACCTTGGGAGATGGTAGTAGTGGGGTAGGTGGAGTCCGGTAGCTGGTAGGGGGGCAGCGTGGGCATGCCAGTGGGCGGGAAGCCACCTGGCAGGAGGTGGTTGAACGCTGCCAGCTGGTTGGCTCCTGCTTGCTTACGCCAGCGGGCACGGCGGTTGCTGAACCAGACCTGGGGGACGGAGAGCCGAGCGTGGGGCCCTCAGCCTGGTTTCCGGCCGGGCGCTGAGGCACGGCTAGAACCCGGCCCCTGCGCCATCACTCTGGGTCCAGCAAGTGTCCTCCGAGGGAGAGCCCCACCTTCCTGCAGCTCAGGACAGTTTGCAAAGCACTTTCATGGGCGGGATCCCATTCTAGCCTCATGACCACCCAGGGAGGAAGTCATTATGATCCCCATTTTACAGATGGGTAAACTGAGCCCCAGAGAGGGTGGGGGGCTTGCCCGCGTGACAGGGTGGCCCCGAGTGACTCTCAGCTCAGCACTCTTTCCCTGCAGCTGCTCCTGCCCTGAAGGAAGTCAGTGGGTGACCATCCTTGTTCACCCACGTTGCACACGCCTCATCTCCTCCAGGAAGCCCCCAAGGAGGAGGCCACACATCCAGAACCCACCTGAATGAGACCCACCTGCCAGACTCTGATGCGAAAGCTAGCTCTGTGTCTGGGGTCTGAGGCCCTGCTTGGCTTACACTGCACAGGCCCCCTGCGTTAGGAAAGCCCACCCCCCGTCCCCCACCCCAAACACAGGGACAGACTGATAACCTAGCATCTCTGAGTCTCCCTTTCCTCCGAGCCCTGTGCTAGCGCTTCCTATGTCTGTCCATACACAGGCCCAGAGGCCTGCCCTCCTAGTCCCACTGACCCAGGGGGAAACTGAGGCTCACAGAGGTGAAATCACTTGCCCATGGCCACATGGCTAGTCTGTAATGGATGTGAGGTTCAAAGTTCAGTCAGTCTGACTTTCTAGAACCCTCCTGTCTGGATTTGCAGCAAGTTCCCTGAAATGGGCCAGAGAAATACGAGAATGAGAGTGCAAAACGGGGCTCCTGAGAGAAGGTGCTTCTCCACCTTTGGACTTTGCACATGCTGTTCCCTCCAACTCAGACACTCTTCCCAGTGCTGGCTCCTTGGCCTGCAGGGCTTGGAGAAACGTCTCCTCCTGTTCCCGCGAGGACTGCCTGCCTCAAATCTACTTTAGGCCGCCCTCCGCCCCCTTTTCTCAGGAGGCCTCCAGCTGTGAGTTATTGTCTGTATCTGTTTTTCTGTCTCCCCTCTGACCCTAAGCCCCACAGGCAGAGGCCAAGCAATCCTGGCCCCCTGCTCACACCTCTATAGGAATCCTTGTTGAAGGAATGAATGAATGGAAGGCAGAGGTGACTCTGGTGTGTCTTTGCTGGTGCCGCCCACCCCCCAAGGCCCAGTGGGGAGTCGTCCCCTTCACTGGTGAAGGCCTAGGCCTCCCCTGGCCCAGATCACTCGAGGCCCCCAGACCTCTGGTCCGCGTCTGCCGACCTGCGGGAGGGGGAGTCTGAACAGGGTGGAGCGGTGCTTGTGGCCCCTCATAACACGTCTTTCCTCTGAGGGGAGAAACGGGATTCGGTTTTCCGAGCTGGACGAACAGAGCTGCTGGCTCTGACCTGTTTAGGGTTCACAGAGAAGGGAGATGCGCTGGCCAAATAAAGATAAAAAACTGGCTTCCGCATAAAACTACGGTGCTGGCTGCTCCCACCTCCTCAGGGCAGCGAGGGCTTCCCCGGGAGCGTCCAGGGTGGAGGAACGCCCGTCGGCCTAAGGCTGCCTGTGAACTGTTTTAAGTCGCACTTTTCAAAGCGTGGGGCTCCTGCACTCCGAGGTGGAGAGACCTCCCCGGAGGCGAGTGACACGGAGGTTAGACAACCTCGAACCACTCCCAGCTCTTCCGGGCCTGGGGAGTGTGGAAGAGACCTTCTCAACTGGGGGCTCAACGTCCTTCACGCCTTCCTAACACTCATCAGGGCCTTCCTGCTGGCTCAGCTGGTAAAGAACCCGCCTGCAACGCAGGAGACCCCAGGTCGATTCCTGAGTTGAGAAGATCCCCTGGAGAAGGGAAAGGCTACCACTCCAGTATTCTGGCCTGGAGAACTGCATGGGCTGTGTAGTCCACGGAGTCGCAAAGAGTCAGGCACGACTGAGCAACATTCATCAACCTCCCTTTTTAAAGCCCAGGGAGGACGCCCTGGCCGGTGATGCTTTCCTGAAAACCCTTCCCATGTTGTCTCGTGTTCCCTGTGTGTGTTTCTAGCTGCCTTCATTCCATCAGAGTGATGTGTGCGTGCGTGCGTGCTCAGTTGCTCAGTCCTGTCTGGCTCTTTGTGACTCCATGGACTGTAGCCCGCCAGGCTCCTCTGTCCACAGGATTCTCCAAGCAAGGATACTGAAGTGGGGTTGCACGCCCTTCCCCGGGGGATCTTCCTGACCCAGGGATCGAACCCACATCTCCTGCACTGGCAAGTGGATTCTTTAACCACTGTATCACCTGGGAGGCCCCTGAGAGTGATATGCATGTCTGTTTTAAAATACACTGATGCTATTTTATTTTTTAAAGTAAATGAAGATATGGATATGCAAAAGTGGCCCAAATCCTGAAGATGGTGGAGAATTACGTTTGGGACACTCTGCTCTGGTTCTGTTTGTTCAGCGAGGGTCATCTGCAGACACAGAGGACTCAGCTAAGGTGGAAACGCTCTCCCGCCTTCTCCCCTTGGCCGCCTCGCTCCTGCTTTCCTTACTCCCCTCCTTCCCGTCTCCAGCAGCTCCTGGGCCTCTGCTCTGCATCAGGCAAGACATCAAGGGCGGAGGGTGGGCAGGACACGGTCCTAGTCTCAAGCTGCCCTTGGCCTGGCCACGTGACAGACAAGTCAGAGGACAGCTGCTCTTCAGTACAGTCAGCTTAGACGGGCTGGCATGCGAGGTGCCATGAGGAGGTCTGAGGAGGGGATTCCAACTCCTCCCAGAATCTAGGAGGACTTCCTGGAGGAGAGGGCATGCCTTTTGCTTTCTCTCTCGCTCCTCTTCTTCCTCACTGCCCTATTTCCACGGGGTTGCCCCCAATGCAGCAGGCATCTCCATCCTCACAAAGTGTAACGGGACACAAGAGTGGGGGCCCTGGAGTCTGATCCGTTGCCTGAGTTTGAATCCTGCCTCTGACTCTTCGCTAAGATGGGCAAATTCTCTTATTCCTCTGAGCCTCACTTTCTTTGTTGCTAACAGGCTCAGTTTTAAAGAATCCTCCTGCCAATGCAGGAGCCGCAGGAGACCTGGGTTCGATCCCTGGGTTGGGAAGATCCCCTGGAGGAAAGCACAACAACCCACTCCAGTATTCTTTTCTGGAGAATCCCCATGGACAGAGGAGCCTGGCAGGCTACAGTCCATGGGGTCAGAAAGAGTCAGACACGACTGAGGACCGAGGACATGCACAAACGGCAGCCCCTACCTTCTAGGTGGTTCTGGACCTCAAAGGAGTTAACACAGGCCACGTGCTTATTTAGAACAGCATCTCCAACGCTTATTTTGCTGGAAAGCCTCTGACGTCTGAACTGGAAGGGCTCTTAGCCAGTACGGACTGCTAGTTTCCTATTTACAGATGGAGAAACGGAGGCTCCCGGAGGGGGTGGTGGACCCAGATCCACCCAGAATCTCTGATCAGGGTTGAGTCCTTTGAAAACAGAGACTGAGTTTTATTACTCAGTTTTGGTCCTTCTCTCCACATCTTGCCCTGGGAGCAGGACACTGTAGGAAGTGTCTGATGACTGAGTTGAACGTTTCATCCGGCCCTTCTTCCAACGCAGCCCCGAGGAAAAGAGCATGACAAACAGACTCGGGCTTGGGTCCCAGGACAGCCGCTTATTACCTGTGTCCTTAGGAAGCTGCTTCTGCTAGGGAAAGGTCAGGTTTCTCATCCATGAAATGGAGAGACTGACTGTCCCTGCCTCTTAGGATCGCGGTAAGGATGATGAAGATAACACATGTAGGGCGTTGAGTGGTGTGCCTGGCACACGAGAAAGGCATCATGAATGTCATGCAGTGTAACGAAAAGATTCAGTTTAAGTTATTCGTTAGCGAGTCCCGCTAGTGCCTCCCAAACAGGATTCTGTTCAGAGCTCCCGCCCGTCCCCAGGCAAATGGCAGGGCTCCAAACTGGGACCAGATGAGCTGCACGCGGGCCTGGTCCCTGGATGCCATTCATCTGGAGGACGGGATGTTCTCCCAGGCCTTGTGGGAGACAACTGGGCTGGCCTTGGGGCCTATCAGCTCTCACCTCGGTTTCTAGAAGAAACACGCAGACTTCGGGATCTTGGAGCTCAGGAAGAAACAGATTTGTTTACCTGCAAGGAAGATGTCTGCGAGGTGGGAGTCGGGCCCCCAGCTGTTTAGATATGAAGACTCCTCCGGGGAAGGAGACACTGGTCCCCAGCCACATGTTCTTCTGCCTCACGCCCCTTTCCCACCCTTCACGGTGGCAGGGCTTCCTGCGGACGGATATGGGCATCTCCGCCAGACACTGGGCGTACCATACAACCCCACATAATGCCCCGCAGGCTTCCGAGGGAGGCTCCTGACCCTCTGCTGGGGGGCAGGGCTGGAGGGGAGGCAGAAGGGCTGATACACTCGTGACGGAGCCCCGACCTGTGCCTACCGGCTTCCGAGCTGATTTGGACGCCAGCCCTGTATTCAGCAGGGGTTTCTGTCTGCCGAGTCCCTGGCGCCTAGAACAGTGCCTGGCACACAGGAGGTGCCCAATATGACTGCTAGATCAATAAGCCTGGGGTTTTGAGGGTGGCCAGAAAAGGAGCCGCTAAGAACAGGTGAACTTTAACAATCACAGCCGCTGCTCAGGGCACTTCCTGAGTCCGTGTGTGGGTCTGTTTACACATTGTCATTTAGTCCTCGGGTCGAAGTGGACCCTGTTATCAGCATCTCTGTTTTGCAGAGAAGGAAACCAAGGGCTGAGGGGGTAAGTGGTGGAGCTGGAATTCCCACCGAGGCATCTGAACCACTCTGGCACCTCCCAGTGCCACTGCAACGAGACGACATGGGATTGTCAGATCCTTGAACTACAGGCTCTCAGAATCAGAGCCCAAGACCTCAACAGCATCCAGCCCTAAAATCCACGCACTGCTCAGGGGGCTTCAAGGCCCCTGCCGCCCCGTCCATGGCAGGGACCCTCTCACCGGGCTCTGCCATCCCCCGGACATCGCACTTTGGCTCGAACACTTCTGCTGACAGGGATCTCATCACCTCCAAAGGCAGCTCTGACTGGAATCCGTTGAGGGTGATACAGCTGATCAGAGGCAGAAACCATTGGGAACCCAGCCTGTGGCCCCTGGTCGTGTGTTTCTGTCCTTTCATGTGGGACTTGGGACATTTGGTCCCCCCTCCCCAGCCCCGCTCCAGGGCCTCTCAGAGCAGCCGTGTCCTCCAAGCCTTCTCTTCTCCAGGCCAAATGCTCTATTATTCCCGTTTTAATTGGGGGGGGGTGCGGTCAGCCTTTGTTCAATCTTTAAAACTCAAAATGTATCGATCCCTTCTTTGCTGGGATCAGGCCAAGTTCTCAGGCCATGAGTCGGGAGGGCCAGCCCCGCCCTGGAAGCTCTGAGGGTCTGCGAGGGGAGCAGCACGTGGAGGATGGCTGCCTGGGCCCCCTCGCCGGGGATGTGCCTGGGCTCTGGCTTCTCCCCCCCAGCCCCCCGTTCTCAGCCCCCCTCACCCCTGGACCTTGAGTGACACCTGTTTCTGAGTCCCCTGGGCCAATAAAAGCACAGCCCTGACAGCCAGGACGTTTTACAGGGAGCGGTCAGGCCTCAAGGTGGTGGGAAGCAGCCGTGGCCGCCAGACGTGGGAATGAGAAAGCGCCCAGGAATGTGCCCAGGAGAACAGCTGCAGGGGGATCAGAGGCGGAGGAGGGAGGGGAGGAGGGAGGGGAGGAGGGAGGCCTGGGCCGGGCAGCTCGGGTGTCACCCCGAGGGGAGGGGGCTGGGACAGGCGCCGCGCCTCCCCGGGTCTCCCTCCGTGCAGCCCAGGGCCCCCCACTCCAGGAGGGGTGGGGTGGGCAGAGGGAGGTGTGCTGGCCCCCTGAGCACTCAAATGCCCGTGTGCTTCCAGCGCTTCGCTGCTTTCAGAGGCCAGGCTCGGCTCCTTTCCTCCTTTCCAGACGGAAAGAACCCGGGCTTGGCGTCCACAGGCTGAGCGCCAGGCGCAGCTCAGCCTCCATCCAGCTCTGTACACGCATCCCCAATGCCATATTGCTTCTCAGATTCTGTGCCTGTGATGAGTGACCATCCTGGGCTGACAAGGGGGTCTGAGGTTGCCTGGGGTCACGTGGGAGGAGCCCCCAGAAGAGATGCCCAACAGAAGCTGATCCCTCTCAGACGGATAGAAGAGAGCCCAGTGAGCAGGTGGGGCAGCCCCTTGGCAGACTCAGCGCCCCGTTCACGGAGGGGCCAGGCCAAGACAGGCTCCCACAGGAGCTGTTCATCAGCCCCCTTCCTCCTCCGCCCCTCCCTGCCCCCGGCCCCGACCCAGCCAGGCCCCAGAGACTCTGACTTAGAGAACTACAGACGTGGTGCAATCTGAGAGCTCTCCGGGAGAGGAGGCTGGTCCTTCCCGCATCCCCACGGCAGGCCTCGAACCCCAGACAGACACGGCTCTCTCTGTGCTCACCTTCCCCAGGCCCACCGATCAGGCACCACGCGCTTTGCAGCTGTGGATGTACAGCGGGTGTTCAAAGTCTGCTCACCCTTCCCCGGACGCTTCTAACTGGCCAGGAATATGCGCCCAGGCAGCTTGCATGCTCCCCATAACAGGAAACTCATTACCCATCCTAGGAAGCTAGGTCTGTTCTGGAAAGTTTTTGCCCTGAATCTCTCCTCCCCTCCTCAGAGACTGGGAAGTTGTTCTATTTCCTGCGCTCCCTCTCTTGTGGCTGAACTAATGTCCTTCTTCCCTCCGTCCCTTGCCCCTTCCTCCTCCCCCTTTCTGTCTCTCCCTCCATCCCTCCTTCCATCATCTTCCTGAAGCTCTTGTTGGCAGGAGGAGGGAGGCAGCCCAAGTCCTCACGGCCCCTCCCGGCCTCCCTGGGGCTCTCCGAGGACTGGTTAGCCAATCAACTAACGTTTGCTGCCCATTTACTCTGTACCAAGTGCTGGGGGCATTACGTGTCTACACAGCCCCTGGACCTCTTGCTGAAAATTCCCCACTCCCACTCCGGGGGGACCCCCTAGCCCCCCAGCCCCTGGCCACCCCCCTCCCAATCCTGCTCTCCAGATGACGGGTGTGCCACGGTGCGTGCTTAGTCGCTTCAGTCGTGTCTGACTCTTTGCGACCCGACGGACTGCAGCCCGGCAGGCTCCTCTGCCCGGGGGCTTCTCCAGGCAAGAACCCTGGAGCGGGCTGCCACGGCCTCCTCCAGGGGGTGTCCCCAGCCAGGGATGCACTCGCGTCTCAGGTGGGCTCTCTCCCGCAGAGCCGCCGGGGAGGCCCCTCCAGAGGACCCGCAGCGCGGAGCCCCGCGGCGCGCTCACCTGCACGCGTGCCTCGGTCAGCTTGGTCCGCTGCGCCAGCTCCTCCCGGGTGTAGATGTCTGGGTAGTGGGTCCTCTCGAAGGCCTTCTCCAGCTCCTCCAGCTGCTCGGCCGTGAATGTGGTCCGACTGCGGCGCTGCTTGCGCTTCAGAGGGAGGTCGGGCTCTGACTCCACGTCGGAGCCCTCGTCCAGACGGTTCCCTACGGCCAAGTGAGAGGGCGGGAGAGGGCGGGGGCCAGTGAGGCGGACGGGAGCTGCGCGCCCACCTCCGGGCCCACGGCTCTGAGGGTCAGAGCCCTCTACGCGGTGGAGGGACGCCCTCACACCGTGTGTCCGAGGGGGGCCGGGCCGCGACGGGACTGGGTAAGTGCTTTGTGGTCCAGCCACATAAAAACAAAACCCTGTAGCTGGGCCTTTAGGTTATTGCCACTGACGTGAAAGGATGCCCATGACACAGGACTCAGGGCGTGGTTTCAAGATGAAGCACATTTGTCAAAATTCCTAGAACTGAATTCTCCAAAAGGGGGAGAATTTTCCCCATATATTCACTGTACCTCAATCAACGTGACTTTAAGAAGAAGGCAAGGAACAAACCCGTGTGCAGAGACGAAACCCACTTTTGGAGAAAGCACACGTCACACATTATGGAACACTACACGCAACAGATAAACAAACGCGAACCTTCAGGGTGACAGAACCTTTGTTTTCTTTTTGGAAGCTGTTTATAGCTTAATGTTTTTTAAATGATGGTCATTTAGACAATGACACTATTGCATTTTGGGAAAACAGTGCCGAAACTAAGTACAAAAAGAAGCCGGAAGAAAGGGAAGGACTGAGAAAGGGGGCAAACGCTTGTGCCCAGGGCTGGCAGTCAGGGAGCTCGGATTCCAGCTTGGTTCTCTCCCAAATGCCCTGAACTCTGACCTTGGGTCTCGGTTTCCCCATTTTTCTCTATGAAAGGTTTAGACTGTGTGACTTCCACACCCACGCCCTTCCTGGGATGTTGCAGGATCACTGAGTGATCTTCCAGGCTGGAGGGGGCGACCTCACGTGATGATCTTGGCCATGACCATGACTCCCACCCCATCATGCCCAGTAATTTCCACCCTGGAGCCTAGGGGTGGGGGAAGGCCTTTGCATCCTTTGCAGAGAGAGCTCGGGGGTCTGGGGCTAGCTCACTTCCTGACTCTGGCTGGGCTGCCCAGCCAGGCATCTACTCCTGTTCTCCATCTGGTGAGGAAGCTCCTCAATGGGCAGGGGTGAACACACCTTGGGGCTGAACTGACTCTCTGCCCACAAAGCTTGGGCCTCTTGCCCATCCCTGATCTGGCAGAAGGAATGCTAGCGAGGGGCTCGCTGGGGCTCTGAAACTGCACCCTCAGGGGTCCTGGGGGGCCTAGAGGGAGCGGGGAGAAGGGGGCTGGTGAGTAGAGGAGACCAAGGATGGGAAGAGAGAAAGCAGGCAGAGACCAGCGCCCTCCTCGCCACGCCTTGCGTCACTTTCCTCTCCCCTCCTTTTCCACGGCCGCCTTCGGTGTTCCTGGAGGTGTTCTGTGTTCTCCTTCGCTCAGCGGAGCACTGAGGCAGCGCCAGCTCTGCGCCACGCACGGACTTCGTGCGTCAGCCGCGTGCGGGGAGCTCACCGGAGCCAAGCCTCAGAGCCTCAGGGTTTGTGTGCCTGCACTACAGTCGGGAGGAACTGAGTCACGGAAAAGTAACTGAAGCGCCCATCTCTGTGAGGGTCCACGGCCACACTCAGACCCTGCTCTCCTGTTCCCGTCCTGTCCCTACCCAGTGGCTTCAAAGGTTGGTGACAGGAATAGGTCGAGGCCCCTCCCACAAGGGACAACCTTCTCCCAACCCTGAAAACAACAACACACTTAATGTAGTCTCTTAGATGCCAAGTGAAGGTGAAGGAACAGGCCAGGCCGGGGGAAGAGTGTGTGCAAAGGCCTGGCGTGTCATAGCGCATGGTGGGCAATGCTGTCGTGGGGCGGCACCCACGGCCGGCAGGTCTCGGGCAAAGCCCCCTTTCCCCAGACCATCTCTCCTCCATCCTGCTGACACGGCCAGCTTCCCAGGGGGCACTAGTGGTAAAGAACCCGCCTGCCAGTGCAGGAGGCATGAGAGATTTGGGTTCGATCCCTGGGTCGGGAAGATCCCCTGGAGGAGGAAATGGCACCCCACTCCAGCATTCTTGCCTGGAGATCCCATGGACTGAGGAGCCTGGCGGGCTAGGGCCCAGCGAGTCGCGAAGGGTCGGACAGGACTGAAGGGACTTAGCTAGCGTGGCCATTGGGAAGTCATCCCAGCTTTTCACTGGCCACCGATGAGGACGCCACACAGCAGGGAGCCAACGGCAAGGAGGACCTGCCTTCGCCGCCGCCTGTCTCACCGCCAGCGGCAGGGACCCGGGGTGGGTCCAGCCCCCCCAGCGGCCCAGCTCCCCGTCACCGAGGGCGTCACGACGGGCACGGCTGGCAGCTGGGGTGCTTTCCCCAGCACGGCTGCGGCTCAGAGCCAAATACAAGAATCCCAAGGATTCATTTCCTGAAACTCACTGCATAGCTTCAGTTTTCTGACACTGACAACGAGAGAGGGCCCTTGGGGCCTCAGAAGGAGGAAGCAGAGGCTGGCAGGAAGGGAGGCTCGCCCGCAGACAGGGAATGGGACAACCAGCTCTGTCCTCCAGTGGGGACCTTGGGCTCGGAGCTGAGATGAGGAGCAGGGCTGCCCGGGGCAACGCCTATCAGCGGAGATTGAACTCAGAGCTGCCAGGTCAGACTGGGGAGGAGATGAGGGCCCCAGCCTGATGAGGAGGCACAGCCCTGTCCTGGGAGAACCCCCAGGCTGACTAAGTCTCAGTGCAGTTTAGAGCAGTGCTGTCCAACACAACTTCGCTGTGATGATGGAAATGTTCCAGGTCTGCGCGGTTCCATTGGCCACCTGTGGTTCTGAGTGCTTGAAATGTGTCTAGCGCCACTGAAGATCTGAGTTTTTCATGTTATCTCATTTTCCTGCAAACTTACATCACCACACAGGGCTGGTGGCCACCCAAAATGACAGCATGTCTTTAGCACCATCGGTCTCTCTTTTTAACAAGGAGAGGACAGAATTCAAGCTTGTTCTGCCCACACTAGTCTCCGGTAGAATTTAATGACCTCGTTTGTTTTTAGGATATTCGTTTGTATGGGTCCCAGCTGTTCATGGGCTTCCCAGGGGGCACTGGTGGTAAAGAACCTGCCTGCCACTGCAGCAGACACAAGAGATGCAGGCTCCATCCCTGGGGGAGAGGGGGGAGACCCCCTGGAGGAGGGCACGGCAACCCGCCCCAGTGCTCTCGCCTGGAAAATCTCATGGACAGAGGAGCCTGGGGGGCTATGGTCCACGGGGTCGCGAAGAGTCGGACAGTATTGAAGCGACTTTGCATGCGTGCACCTATTTATAGGATGTGATACGTGTATTCCCTTTAGAAGAAGATCAGCTTCCTTGAATTCGGTTTTTAAAGATACTTTTGTACCAAGTAGAATATTCCTTAATAATAGGGCAGGCTGGAATCAAAGTCATGCTTGCAATCAGCAAATGACCGACCGGGGATAAGTTCAAGGTGCTTCTGATACCAGACCTTGCCCAGCCTCAGAGCCTTGCCATCCAAATGACTTCGGGCCTTCTAGGCGCCTTGTGGAATTCTGTTTATTTCCCTTGGTCTCCCTGTCCTTCCTGCCCTTATGCAGCACAGATCTGGGAACTCCACAGGCCCAGAGACACCCGGGTGGAGACCTGCACCGGGAAAGGCAGAGCAGGCCCCTGCAGGTCTCTGCTGACTGAGAAGATCTGGGGGCTTCCCTGGAGGTCCAGGGGCTAGGACTCTATGCTTCCCCTGCAGGGGGTGTGGGCTCAATCCTCGGTCAGCGAACTAAGATCGCACATGGCCAAAATAAGTAGATAAAAACAAAAGAAAGAAACAAAAACACAGCCACTTTAAAAATGAGGAAAGCATGGAGGGATCGCACTGGATACTGGTGGTTGTCATAACAACCTTCTGGATGCTGAGTGGGGAGAGCAAGGCTGGGAGATACAGAGAGAGCTCTAGAGAGCGGGGCTGGGGCCTGTGACTTCAGGCCCTGGGAGGGACCTCCCACCCCCTCTTGGCCCATCCCAGGGGAAGAAGCCCCCTCCCGTTAGGTCTGTCTCCTTCATCCGCGTGCCAGCCTCACGCAGACCTATGAAGCGGGCACTGCTGGCTCCTTTACAGACAGGGACATGGAGCCCAGAGGCTCAGTAACTCTAAAGAGGCCACACAACGTGTGAGCCTCGCTCACTCCTGGAGAGGGGTGGGGAGGGGGGACACACCGGGAGGGGGTCTGCAGGGCCCCCAGGGCAGCGCTGATCCGGTACAGAGTCCTTCCCTGGGGGGCCTGACATCAGGATTCTGAGGTCTGTCTCCACCCTTGCTGCGCAGCTTTGGACACGCTGCCTCCCCTCTCTGGACCTCCACTGTCTCAGAGGGAAAAATGAGGATAGTGAAACATCCTTGCATTCCTCACTGGACTGCGTTGAGAACAGAAAGAAATAATGACTTTCAGAGGAATTGGAACCTGTAAAGGGCACATGGAGGATGACCACTATTATTACTATCATTGATGATGACGTCGTGACGATGATGACAGAGAAGCGGGGGCCGCAGGCCTCTAAAGTCCTCCCCTGGAGAGCCTTCCTGGGCCCATCCTGGCCGGGCTGGTTTCTCTGCTCACCCTCGGAGCCCTCAGAGCTCCTCGGGAGACAGCAGGCTGGCCCGTGTCTGGTGCTCCAGGTCCCACCGGCCCGAGAGGAGGGACACAGAGAACTCAGATGCTGCCAGTTCGCCTTGGTTTCCCCCGTGCTGCCCGCCGCATCCCCACCCCTGGAGCCCTTGAGCCTCTGAGTTAAATCAATCAGACGGGTTAGGTGCACTTGGCCACAGAGAGGCCCTGCTGGCGGGAGCTGAGTCCTCCGCACACGAGAACCTCTGCGTGCCGCCTGGGCCACCAGCACGGGGAAGGGGACACGTGGGAAGCGTGGGTACGGGCTTGCATCCATTAGAGGGGCGGGCCGCAGGGGAGCGGTCTCCCAGGCAGCTGCGGCCCCTCGTCCCTGGCTCTGAAGCCGCTGTGGGTGGAAATGCCCCGCGGTGGGCGGGACAGAGCCTGGGACCGGTCTGGAGGTGACCCCAGGCGAGGAGTACGATGAGGGACCCTCTCTCTGGGTTCCCAGATCCTGTCTCACTTGGGGAGGTGGGGAGTCCAATACAGTCCCTAGAGCCTGAGGACAGAAGGGGAGAGGGGAGGCTTCAGCAGGTCTGCTCCGGCCAGAGTCCAGCCCAGGCCGGGCTGACGGGAGCAGCCAGAAAACCCCTGGGGGGCAGCTCTCTGGTTCTCGACCCCAGCCTCTGCCCCTCCTCCGAAGCTTCCTGGCTTTCGCAGTCGCTGACCGTGAAGGCCTCAGTTATGCCTGTGAGGCCCCACCACCCCCGGGCCTGCTCACACATCCAGATCCATCACCCCGCTCCCCGTCCAGCTCTCTGCTTCCTAAACGGCCCAGCCAGGCTGCCGCACACCTCCCTGCCTTTGAGTTCCAGCCCCTCTGCTCGCAAGGCCTCAGCCTTCGTTGGCGCACTCCTGCTCATCCAGCAGAACCCAGCTGGCGGGTGTCCCGTCCCCCTGCCCCCGCAAGTCCTTCTGGGTCCATCCGGGCCAGGCTGGTTTCACTCGCTTCTCATCCTTGGAGCGGAGTGCAGCAGAGCCTGGGCCTGGCAGCCAGCAGGGGCTCCGTAAAGCTTCTTAAATGGATAAGGGTTAGCAGAATGCTCACAGCGTTCCTTTCAGACAGTCTAGCCACCACTCTCCCCTTGTACACGCACTCTACAGTTTACAGGCCCTTCCAGTGTTCCAACACGATCTCTCCCGACGGAGGGTCAAGCAGGCGGGATTAGCCCCACTTTACAGATGGTGGGTGGAATCTAGGTCACTGAAGCTGGGAAGCCCACCCAGGACTCAGGACTCCCAGCCCAGTGGAAGCCAACTTTGCTATAATTCCCAGGTGATGGGAGAATTCCATTTTGGATCATGAAAGCTAAGGCAGCTCCTGCTCCATCCTGCCCCTCAAACTTTCTGCTCCATCCTACCCTCAAACTTTTTCTGTTCCCCGTTTGCCAAAGGAAAAGTCTGGAAACAGGATGGTCACAATTTCGGGACCTACCCACCTCTCTCTCAGAATGCAGGAGGGAACTGACCACCTCCAAGCCAAATCCCTTTCATCCCAGATCTGTGGAAGGCAGCAGTGAGACCCTGAGACTTGGGGTCCTCATCTCAGCTGCCCCCAATTCAGAAACGCCTTCCCATCCCACGCCTGAGCCCCCCACCCCCACCCCCACCCCCGCAGCCTCCCAGCCCAACCTTTATTATAGCTTAACATAGGCCGGCCCGGAGCCGCAGCAGAGAAATGAATCACATAATAGTTGATATGCGTTTTAATCAAGTAATTCGGGCAGAGCCGAGAGCCGGCGAGTGCGGGTTGGGTGTCGCTGAATACCAAGCAGGCCTGGGCACAGGTCTCGGAAAATGGAAAAGTCATTTACAGCTCAGCTGGGGGCCGGTGAGCAGGGGCCGCAGCGGGTGTCCTCCCAGCCCTGCCGCATGAACTGCTCAGCTGTGACCAGCACGCGGTGTGTGCGGCTCCTGGGGTCCCTCTGCGGGGTCCGGACCAGACTGCTCACAAGGGGCCAGGGTACCAGGGAGGGATGGAGAGGCGGGGATCGGACCCCAAGTTACACCTCCCTGGAAGCGACCCCTCCTGTCCACCTCCTCGGCCCAAACTGCTCTGGGGTACCCATCTCAGCAGCACCCAGGCATCCAGACTGCAGACCGCTGGGGTCCTTAATGACCCCTTCGCCCTCCCATCACACCTCCCAGGCAGCCAGCCCAGCACCCAAACCGGGCGATTCATCACCCTTCTTATCTGCAAGCCCACCCCCAGGCCACCCCGGTCCGGGCCCAGAGTCCGTCCATCTCTCCCTGGACTCCCACAGTTGTCTCCTGCCCCAGCAACTGCCGGCCTTTGCACAGGCTGTGCCCTCGGCCTGGAGCAGCCCCTCAGCCCCCTTCTGGCCTGCCCTTTGCAGCAGGCCACCAAAGAGGGGCATTGGAAAGCACAGGCCCCTGACAGTTCGCCTGGATTCTGTAGATTTCACGTGCGTAAATGTGGACAATAATGGGAATTCCCTCCCGGTGCTCCAAGACCCACTTGCCTTGCTTTGCGGTTTTTCCACAGTGCACATCACATGTTCCTTTTCGTTGCCTGTCCCCACCCCCTCCATCATCCTGACCACCACTCGAGCCCAAGTTCCAAGCAGGCGGGTGCTTTCTCTGCTGAATCCCCAGGGCTTGGCATAAAGTGGACACCCGAACATTTGCTGAATACCGAACGAGTAAACGAGTGAGTCTGTTGAGGCTGTGAGAGAGTGCCAGGGACAAGTGAGTGCCCAGCATGCGGGAGCCGCCATCAGTTTTGGACCACTCCTCCAGGAAGCCTTCCAGACACAACCTCTCCATCTGAGTCTGAGCGCTTGCTTCTGCTCCCGCGTGTCTGGGGCGCAGCCTAACCGTCCACATGGATTCACTTCAGTCCTGCTCTCCAGAGGCCTCCTGAGGGGGCTGGAGGCGCTGGCGACGTGGGGACCCAAATAGGTTCTATCTGACTCCAGATCTTATGCTATTTCTCAGCGACTGACTGACGCCCAGTGTCACTCTGCCAACTCAAGGAGGGGAGGAAAACGTGACAAAACTTTTTCTTCTTTGGGAAGTGTCCATCTAACCCCAGAAGACTACCTTAAACAAACAAACGAACAAACAAAACTGAACCTTTGGTAGATGATTTGTATTATAAACAGTTGTGTCCACTGGGGTATTCTCTGATTGTGGTTTCTGTCCTCACAGTATGATCCGTCCTTGGGCACTAGAGGGCGCTCTTCGTACATGCCTGCCAGGAAGGGGCATATCTAGGAAGAAGGAAGTAGTATTGCCAGAAGTAGCACTGTGTTGTTGTAGTTCCAGAATTCAGAGCCATGTTTTTCTCAAGATGGACCCAGAGATCCTGCTGCCCTGAATTGTGAATCACGCATTGTGAAGCACAAATCATGTTTGGAGGAGAACACAGTTGGTAAAGGGCTGGAACTGTCTGAGCCAAGGGCACTCTGTCAGGAGAGACCTTCCTGGGGACACAGTTTAAAAGCAGGTTCACCTGCTTAAGGCAAGAGGTTGGGCTGAAGGCAGGTGCTGGGCAGACAACAGAGCTTGCTCTAACGAGGGGGATTGCCAATGGGGCCTCTTCTCAGAGTGCGGCGCAGGCTGCAGACCCTGAGGGGAGGTGGGCAGAACAAAAGCTGTGGGGTCAGATGGACCTGGGTTTGAATTCTGGATCTGTCTCCCACCACTATTGATGTTGGATGTGTGACTGACCTTCTAGCCTCATTTTCATCCCTTCTAAAACAGAGGCAGTGATGCAAGTCAGGGAAGAAGGGAAGACAGAAAGCTGTCTGGAGGCTGAGCTCCAGGAGTGTGGGTGACTGAGCTGAGCTGACCCATCTCTCCTCTCCTTCAGCCAGAAGCCTGGCAGGTGGGCAGCTGGCCCTCTGGGCTCAGCACTCAACATGCTGTGTGACCTTGAACATGTCACTCACACCCTTGGAATCTCCATCTCCCCATCCGCCCACTGGGAGAACTGCCATCCACCTGCCCCTCAGGGCACGGAGGCAGCTGCACAGATGGGAACTTTGAGAAATACCATGGGGCACCCTTGATGCAATGATCACAGCCTACTCCCCCAGTAACTCAGCAAAGTTACTTCACTCCAGTGGGCCACAGTTTCCTCTTCTGAAAAATGAGGGGAATCACAGCACAGACCTCACAGAGTCGTCACACACGAAAATTAGCGAATTACTGCAAGACAAGGCTTACAACACCGCCATGCATACAGTAAGTGCTCAGTATATGCTAGTTATTATTGTTATTGCCATTGCTATTGGTGCCTGGGCACAGGGAGAACTTCATCTGTCTCGGTAGCCCCTGGAGGCAACACATTTGCCCGGAACCAAGCACAAAGGCAAAGAATGCATGCATGAATGAATGAACCAATGAATGAGCGAACAAACAAGTGAATGAATGAATGCCTCTCTGTCATTTCTTCCTTATTCTCCGACGGTGGGGGCTTTGCATGAACGCAGTCACACCCACAAACCCCACATGGTGCCCACGGAAAGGACGGGGTGCAAAGGTCTCGGGTGAGCCGTCCAGCTGGGGCACCCATGCTGGCAGTGCCAAAGGGACCAAGGAGGGCGGCAGGCCCCCAGGAAGCTGGCCCAGGGAGGCCAGGGTGAGGCCTCAAAACCAGCCAAGGGGAAACGGCAGCCTGGCCACCCGTCTGCGCCCCACAAAGCCGCTGTGAGAGGGCCGTATGCCTGTGGAGCCAAGCCTGCGGCCTTCCTTCCCCCACCTCCCGGGTCCCCTTGCCCCCTCCTCAAAGCTGCCGCTGCGAGAAAGCTATCACAGGAAGTGGAGTGGAAAACGGTTTCAGGGCCTGGTTCCATCCACCAAGCCTCCTGCCTCCAGGCTCAGCCCTGAGAAAGGGCTTAAACCAGGGTTTCATGGAACCCCAAAGACAGGGCTCTATGACCACACAAAGCCTCCTACAGCAGGAGTATACAGTAAGTGCTCAATATATGTTAGTTATTATTGTTATTGCATGAAGGCCACAGGAGAACAAACATGAAAAGAGCTGCTCGTGCGTTCTGAGCTCAGTGCGTCACGTGGTCCCAGAATAACCCTGAGATGCGCATTTCCACGCGTCCCCTGTTCCGGAGAGAAGGCTCGGGAGGACTTAGAGCACAGTGAGGGTGAACCCTGGGCAGCCTGCACCCAAGGCCCTGTCTTCACCGTCAAGGTGACCCTCATGAGCCTGGCATTCAGGGTCCTCCCTGTCCCGGCCCAAACATGCCTCCCCTGCAGGCCAGGGCCAGGCCTGCGTACCCTGCGGTGCTTGGATGCTGCCCTCCCACTACCTCCTACTGTCTCACTTCCCCCATCCTTCAAGTCTGGACTTAAAGTCCACCTAGTCCAGGAAGCCCTCCATGACTGCCACACCCTGAGCACCCTCCTGAAATCCCTGTGCCATTTGCCCCCGGGGCACCCTGTCAACACGGCCTTGACTCCTGCTGAGGACAGACAAGTAAGTTTTAAGGCCTGTGTTCTGTTTACCAATATGGCTTATCATCCAGTCTGTAAGAGGTTTATTTGAACCGCTTGAGAATGGGAACTAGGTCCCCTCCATCAAGCTGGGGGAAAGTAGAGGTTATGCTTCCACGATAAGACGGGGGTTTCCTTAAGTTCTAATCTATTAGCATATTTCTTCTATCATAACTGGGCATGACCCCAGGGCGGGGTGACTGGGCACACCTCTGTGTTCCTGGCACTCTAGAGTGTTCTTAATACCAGTAACCAATACAAACTGCAGCCATCAGTTAAACAAGGACACCACGGACCTTGCCACTGCAGGCAAAACAAGGAGAAACAGCTCAAGTTTCCCCCGAGTCACAGGTTCTCTCAGGACCCTGGACTGATCCCTTTCGCCTTGGGAGTCATTTCTGGCCGGCCAATGTCCACCTGACCCCACCCTCATCTTTCTTTGAATGGGCCTTCCAGAAAACTCTAACATCATGTGGAACATTAAGGGGCACCCACAGGGTGCCCCACAGACCCCCACAGACAAAAGCCAGGGCAATTCAAGTCCACTGCCATGGAAACAAGTGGATTTCTGAGAATCCCGCCCCTTTGGAAGAGAACCACTCTCTTAGAGGCAGACAGGGCTGTGAGCTGATCCTAGGACGCAGGTCTGAAAGTGAACCAGGATCGCTGGGAAAACAGGCTGCACCTTTAACGTTGCTTAATGGAGGCCGGCCTCCCTCCCTGGAGACAGAAAGCTTTACCTGGGGAGCCCACCCAGCAGGACAGACTTCCCCTCCACGGACCAGCACCAAAGGCCAACCCGAGTCCCATCTCCCCGTCTCGCTGCCTCTGGGAACTCCAGATTAAAATAAAAAGGGTCCCTACAGACGTGCCCCTTCACCCCTGCCACAGGCAGCCGAGACCACGGCTGGAGGGGGGTTATTACTTTACCCAGAGCAGGGTCCCCAGGGAGCCTGTGAGCTGCTTGGAAAGAAGGGGGGCTTCCAGATTGGAATCCGGACCCGTGGGGCTGACTTTGCCTCCAACTTGCTGTGTGACTCTGGCAAGTCCCAGCCCCTCTCTGGGCCTCTTTTTGCCCATCCCTGAAAACCAGAGGTCATCCTGGGTCTCTCAGAATGAACTTGAGAAGGGGGGCTGGACGGTATCTGATTTATGCATCACTTCCCACTGCAGTATGATTCCTGGCATACAGGAGGGCTCGGGACCTGCGTCTGTGGCTAGATGAGAGAGTGCTGGTGGTCGAGGGTGGCAAGGAGCTCCAGCGGGGGCTGGGCTGCTAAGGAGGGGGTGCAGGGTCGGCTACAGGACGCCCCAAGATCATCTGATTCCTGTGGGGGTGGGGAAGGATGGACTTCATGACCCTGGGGGGCACACCACAGTCTGCCTGGGGCCGGCCCTGCTGGCCAGTGGACCCCGACCCTTCTTCCCCTCTTCCGGGAGTGGGTGGGGCAGGCTCTGCCTCCTCCTTCCCACCCCTGCCCTCCTCTCCCCGCCTCACCCCTCCCCTCTCCCCACCCCTTGTGTCTCTGGCTGGTCGCTGGGCAGCGGGCCTTTCATTCCCCCGCTGCCCCCTCCCCAGCCTTGCTCCCTGGCAACCTCACCCTGCTGTACCCCCATCAATCTGTGGCAGCCCGGCCCCTCCAGCTGGCCCGGCTGGGCCGTTCCCAGGCAGAGCAGGTCCACAGTGGAAGGTGGTGGAAAAATGTGGACAAATTTCTGATTTGCAACACTCTGGGAAAGAGTTTATTGCCATTGTTTGAGGACGAATGTATAAATAAAGCAAGGCGAAGATTGCAGGGGGAGGCTGATGAAAGGCAGAAAACGAGAAATTTTATGGCCATAAGGAGCGTACTCTAATGGTGATTTTTGAGGCACTAGACCATGGTAGTTACTTAGCCAAATGATCGCTGTGAAGCTGGGCAAGGCGGCTTATTTCTTAATTGCTGTTACGTATTATGTCAGGCGGACACCCCAGCCCGGGAAAACTTGGTCTTGAAGCAGACACTAGCTTGGAGCCGGGTCCTGGGGTTGGGATGCTGCCGGGTCCGTGGGAGGACATCACTCGCCCCCCATCAAGGGCAAGGGGCTTCCCAGGACCCGATGCGTGCTCTCTCTCCAGGCTCCTGCACCCAGACAGTAAAGCATCCGCTCCACACACAGGGGCTGAACACGTGCAGGTTCTGAACCAGCTCTGGGTGATACAGCAGAGGATGAAATGGACGAGATGTCCAGTTACAGAAGAAATCAGCAAAAAGCGGCCAGGGCTCATCTGGGGCTCCTCCCGCAAACTGAGTCAGCAGGCAGGACGGCGGAGGGGAGGAGGCCGGCGGGGGGGGGCGGGGGGGGTGCCTCTGTGAGCCTGTCTCCTCCCCTGAGAAAAGAGGGGGCAGGACGCATTTCCCTCCGTTTGGCTCTAACATCATGTGATCATGGTTCTGAGATTCTGGGATGCTGTGATTCCATTATTTTCAGAGTTGGTGGGATTGGTTTTTTCCAAAAGTGAGCAGCATCTGTCTTGTGAAACACTCTTGTCTTCTTTTGTCGCGTCTGTCACGTGACACAGAAAGAGCAGGGGAGCTACGGTTTACTCAGGGTCTGCTCTGCGCCAAGAAGTCAACACGCGTTGTGGCCTTGCATGAGATTCTCAGTCATCTCTTGGAGCCGGTGCTCCTTGGTGAAGGCTCAGAAAAGGGCGGAGACCTGCTTGGATGCTAAGTGGCAAAGCCTCCCTTCAGTCCAGGTGGGTCCCACGCCAAAGTCAATGAATGCATTTTAAGTAAACCAAACTGCCTCACAAGCAGCTCCTACAAGGGTTTAGGGCATCTCAAGCTTTAGGGCATCAGAATCCTCGGGAAAGTGAAAATCGCTCAGTCATGTCCGACTCTTTGCAACTCAGTATTCTCCAGACCAGAATACTGGAGTGGGTAGCCTTTCCCTTCTCCAGGGGATCTTCCCCACCCAGGGATTGAACCCGGGTCTCCCCCATTGCAGGTGGATTCTTTACCAGCTGAGCCACAAGGGAAGCCCAAGAATACTGGAGTGGGTAGCCTATCCCTTCTCCAGCAGATCTTCCCAACCCAGGAGTTGAACTGGGGTCTCCTGCACGGCAGGCAGATTCTTTACCAACTGAACTATTGGGGACTCAGATATGAAACAGAGATTTCTGGGTCACCCAGGGAAGTTTCTGTTCAGTAGATGGAGCCTAAGAAGCTACATTTCCAACAAGTTCCCTGGGGACGCCACCTCTGCTGCTGGGAGCCACACTTTGAGAACCACTGCTCCACAGGAATTCAGAGCAAAGTAGCAACAGCTAACAAACAAAAACCACACTGTTTCAGGGAAATGGAAAAACATACAAGTCTTCTTCCCCTTATCAGAATGGAAGGAGGCAAGCTGAAAGAGACCACAGACCCTCATGGCACCAAATCCCTAGATCTTTTTCAGAATGATGAGGGAGAAGATGGTCAGCCCACAGAGGACCAGCCAGGCAGTCAGCTCAGCAGGTGAACTTTCTTCTCTGTGGTCCTGCAACCTACCATGACGGCTGGGTCATCAGACCCTGGACAGAGCACGGGGATGCCTGGAACCCTACACAGGGCCTGCCTGTCCTTGCTCCACCCCAGCCTCTTCCCACTCCTTCTATCTACCCCGGCTCCCTTCCTAAGCTCCCTTCCTTCTCCCACCATCTCTCCCTTCGCCATCAGCAATCGGACGGGCACTGTTACTAGCAGGGGAAAGACCTGCCGACCGTCAGACAGTGACTTTAAAAGGTTTTAAAAGTCAGGGATCCTGCCCCACACCTGCCTCCTCCCTGGCCCGCCTTCCAGCCTCCCAGCTTGAATTATTTGGAGAGTCGTTATTTCTGCTCCAGAAGAACAAGCATCTTTCTCTGTTTTGTTCACTGCTTTAATTCCCAATGCCCAGAAGAGAGCCTGGCCCATTCAAAAAGCTCAACACAGATTTGTTGAATGAATGAATGAGTGAATGAATAAATGCACATTTATGGAATGAATGCACAGCCCCTTCCAATACGCTCAGATCTCTGTTATAACTTGGAACGCTCCGACAGATGCCGACGAAGGCTTGTTCTTCAGGCCAACGTGCTCGCTGGTGACTGGGTTAGAATCATCCCGCACAATGATCTCATTAGAAATGTGTTTATGCACCGTCAGACACCTGGCACCATGCTGAAAGCCCCGGCTAGCCAGCTGAACAGTTCCAAGAGGTCGCTGCTCCGTAAACCGACACACAGGTACGCCACTGAATCCCTTCATCCACATCCAGATGTCTGGTCCACTCAGAGGCGGCCCAGATGCTAACGCGCTGTCTGAACGATGCTCGCAAAGCAGCCTCCGTGGCTGCCACGGAACCCCTCGGCCACCCTGGACTGTGAGTCTCCCTGCAAATTATCAGACACCTTTGGAAATGGGTGGCTGGAGGAGCCTGTTTTTAAAGGAGTTAAAATCCAATTTGATCCTGCTGCTTACGCCTTTTCTAGTTTAATGTGTTTTTGATAAAAAAATTTTTTTGATCAATAAAAATAAAATCTGTTACTCTCACCCTGGGACAGTTATTGCTCTGGGCTCAGTTTGCTGAGTCTTGAGAGAATAAATAATGTTATTTTCCCCAAACGTGGCCAGCCATAGGTCAGGTCTGTTAAACCAGCAGGGAGGGAGTGGAACCTGAAAAGACGCTGGTTCTCAAGAGGGCAAAACTGTGCTTTGAGATGGCGAGGGATTGGGCTTCCCAGCTTCCCAGCTCTGGGGAGCAGTGGGGATAAAGCCCCTCGAGGGTGAAGCGTCGATAACAGAAACTCATGATGCTCTTACGTGATGCCAAGAGCTGTGCTCCGCACGCATAACTGACATCCTCCCAGGAGACTCAAAGCGGGCAGGCACTGATCCGGGACTGATTCTGAGGACAAGACTCAGAGAGGGGCAGTGACTCACCCAAGGTCACACAGCTGGGCTGGACTTGAACCTGGGGCCACCAGGAGCCTGAGCGCACGGTCGGACCCCTTTGCCCCCATCTCCCTTTCACTGGGGGAGGGCAGTGACAGGGCCTGGGAAACTGTGGAACAAGAGCAGGCCGGTGCCTCCTCTGCACGCTGGCCTTCTCCCCCTCTCCCCGCAACGCCACCCTGGGCTCGCTCCAAACCGCCCTGATACGGGGCTGCTGAACAGACCAGCGCTCTCCATCTGGCCTGCGGCGGCGCTGGAGGAGGGCCGCAGCCCTTGCCAGGGCGGGAAACACGGTGGGAAGGTCTCGATCCCGTGCAGCGTGGGTCCCGTGGAAGGACCCACATCCACTGCCAGCCACGGTCCCGCTGGATATGTAAGCACATGCGCTTACAACTCCTGGGACCTTTACTTTCTGTTAGATATTTCTGAACAAAGGAGTTGATCTTTTACTGAAAGAACCTGATGTATCCTGCAAGAGGTCGGGGCGGGTGCACTCAAGGAGCAGGGATGGCTTGGCGACCTCAAAGGCTGAACTAGACAGGTAACACCAGGCGCCTAAGGCACCTTCAGAGGGTCAGCGGTGAAAGAGAGGGAGTGGTCCAGGGATTCTGGGAGTGAGGGGCTTGACCAAGGTGCCTGGAGAGTCGGAAGGTGTCAGGGAGCACGGTGTGGCGATGGACGCTGGCGGCAGGTGAAGGACAGAAATACACAGTCCCAGGGCCAGCGTGTGTCCAGCTTGCCTGCTGTGTGCTAAGCTGCTTCAGCCATTTCCGACTCTGCAGCCGTGTGGACTGTAGCCTGAATGTTCATTGGAAGGACTGATGTTCAAGCTGAAGCTCCAATACTCTGGCCACCTGATGTGAAGAACTGACTCACTGGAAAAGACCCTGATGCTGGGAAAGACTGAAGGCAGGAGGAGAAGGGGACGACAGAGGATGAGATGGTTGGATGGCATCACCGACTCAATGGACGACTTTGAGTAAACTCCGGGAGTTGGTGATGGACAGGGAGGCCTGGTGCGCTGCAGTCCTTGGGGGTCGCAAAGAGTCGGACACGACTGGGCCACAGAACTGAACTGAAGTGGATTGGACTGTAGCCCACCAGGCTCCTCTGTCCATGGGATTTCCTAGGCAAGAATACTGGAGTGGGTTGCCAGGCGCTCCCCCATGGGATGTTCCCGACCCAGGGATCGAACCCACGTCTCACATCTTCTGTGTTGTCAGGCAGGTTCTTAACCACTAGCATTGCCTGGGAAGCCCTTGGGGGATCTTCCCCTTCCAGGGGTCGAACCTGAGTCTCAGGCATGGCAGGCAGATTCTTTACCCTCTGAACCACCAGGGAGGCCCCGTATCCAGCTTGGATGGTATTAAATACATTCCCTCCTCCCATCCTGACAACTTGAGCAGAAAGGAACTGTATCGTTCCCATTTTGAAATGAGACAGATGGTCACACGAAGGCTGTAACTCAGAGACAAGGCAGAGCCCGGGTGCAAGATTCGAATCCCAGCCAGCCGAGCCCCGGTGACGCTGGGAAGGGGGAGGCCTCCCCCAGAGTCTGACTGTTACCCTCACAGCCCAGCTTGCGTGCGGCCACGGGGCCCCCCAGCCCCCCACCCTGCACCCCAAAAGGCTGGGCCGCCTGCCCTCTAATTAGATTCCCCTGGAAATAAGACTGCATTGTACCGTTCTGCTGAAGGCAAACGGATTTTACAATTTCTTTTCTTTCCTCCTCTTTAATAACTCACAATGTCTCAAGGAGGTTTTACTTAGGGCCTGCACGCTGGAAAATTATTCTGTCTCTCATGCACTCGTTTTTCTCTTGAGGAAAATTGAAAACTGGATTTCTCCTCCACCGCTGGCCCCTGCTCCTGGCCGATCTTGAGCCCAGAATATGCACGTCGCTTCCTCAAACCCTCCTTGGAACCTTCTCGACCTCAAAAGCAAGGGCCCCCCTGCCTTCCTGCCCCACAGCCTGGAAAGCCTGGCAGCCCCGCTCATCTCGGGAACAGCGAGGAGCCTTCCAAAGCTGAGAGAGAGGGCGGGGGGTGGGGTGCAACGGGCCGCTCTACTTTGAGATACTTTTTGCCTCCAGAGAACTGGACCGGCTCCAGCCACTTTTGAGGTGGGAGCTGGGTGAGGCAGGCCCTTTATTGGTCCCATCGGGTTCCCGTTAAGTGTCAGGGAATAAATCATAAACAAATGGGTCCCATTTCCATTTCTGAAAGCATCCCAGCCCTGCCTTGGCCCTCCGCATTGAAGGGTACATCCCTTTAAGTGGTGCCTGATGGGACGAGAAGCCAGGTGGATGGTGTCACCTCGGCAGCCGGCGGGTACCCAGTCTTCAGCCAGTCCTGTGGCCACGTGTGGCGGACGGACAGATGGGCAGACAGACGGATGCCCCTGGGGAACGGCGGATCTGGGCTCCGAGTGGACAGGTTTCATAAATTAGCGTTTGAGAGCTCTTGCCCAAGGGAGGCAGGAGGGTGGAGGGGAGGCTGAGTGCAGAACGAGGCCCGGCTGGGGCTGGGCAGAGGGTGTAGCTGGCACGACCACAGCGGGGGGCTGTGAGGGTGATGGGCGCGGCGGGACCTTGGGGCCGGGCGTGCAGGACTCGTGGGACAGGACCTCCCTGGCATCATAAGCAGGGCGACTCCTACACCCCCTACCACCTCCCAGCTCCCACTGCCCCTGCTCCCACAGTGGGGGCTGGAAATGGGAAAACGACTCAGCTTCACCCGCGCACATAATTCATCTGACAGTAACGGACCATTTGCCAGGCAGCCAGGTCCAGGCACTTACGGCGGTCTCACTGAGTCCTGGCAGGATCCCACCAGGTAGGCATTATTACCCCCACTGTACAGAGGAGCGCTCTGGGAAGCGGAAACACCATTCCTAGCGGTTACTGCTGGGAGTAACCAGGAAGCCCTTCCTATGCGCCTGGCACTGTTTAAACGTGAATCAGTGAGCTCCCCCTAACCACTGCAACATGTTGTAATGACTATTATTCCATTTACAGAAGAAGAACCCAAGGCTCAGAGAGGCAAAGCGTGAGCTGATCCCAGGTCCCGCTGCAGGCACCAACCTTTCTGTTTGTGGACGGGAGGCTTTCCCAGATGAACTCAGTCTCTGATGTTTGAAATCCTCTTGTCGAGAGAGTCTGTTAGTTCAAGCTAAGAGACCTGAGAGTCCCAACTCATTAGGATTCAACTCATAGTTGCAAAAACCCGAGACCAGAGAGGGGGTGTGACTTGCCTGAGGTCACACAGCAAGTCAGTGGGAGAGCTGGACTGGCCCTCCTCTAGAGACCCCTAGACACTTTCAGGTACGTGAGCAAGGGGGGGAGGGTGGCCAGCAGCGGGCCTCCAGGACAGGTCTCTGCAAAGGGTGCTGCCTGTATGGCTGCTGTTTAGTTAAGCCCAGGGGTCACTGACCCAGGACGAACGCTCTGAGTCCTAACGATGCCCTGAGCTCCTCCCAGCCCTCTGCTGCAAACCTGGAAGCAGTACTATTGGCTGCCACCCCCTGGCTGAGGATGCTGCAGACCTGGGAGCTGGGAAGGAAGAAAAAAAAAAAAGAGAGGGAGGCCAAGTGCCAGGAACTGAGTGTTGTCAGCCAGGCCGGGGACTGGAGCATCCTTCTTGTGTTCCCCACGTGGAACCAGAGGTGGCCAGCGAGACACGGCTTCAGGGACCAGCAAGCCGGGAGTCCGAGTCCTGGGCGACCCAACACCGGCCCTTGGCCTCTCTGAGCATCTGGGAGGCAGGGGGTGCCCAAGTGACGCGAGTGTCTGAGGACAGGAAGGCAAGGGAGACACTCGCTGTCCCTCCCCCCCATCTATCCCGAGGGCCCCCAAGGAAAACAGACACAGGCGCTGGCTACCTCCTCGTGGGCCCCGACATGCTGCAGGAAGAAACTTGAGGAAGACGGGCCTGGCTGGGGAAAGGACTCCACGACGGCTGAGTCACTGTTTGCGGATGCTTACCTAAGATGTGCCCAAACAAGAACCAGGCAAGGTCCTACTCCAGGGCCTCCAGACACACCTGCCGGTTCCAAAGCCAGGACAAAGGCCACCCTCCTCGGGGAGAAAGACGTGCCCAGCCAGCGCCACGCATGTGCTCCATGATGGGAGCCGCGATCACTTTCATGAGCATTTAACATGCACCTACTCAGTACCAGGCGCCTTCTCACAGGCTCCCCCGCCTAAGCTGCCGTCCGTCTGAGAGAGTTCTCACGGTTCCTGGCTCTGCAGGTGAAGAGGCTGAAGCTGGGAGGGTGTGGCTTGGGCGTCCGCGTGATGGAATACCCACAGCTCTGTTTCTGGGCTCTCAACCTGGGCCACTCACTAGAATCCTCTGAGGAGTTTCTTTAAAAAAAAAAACACTGCTCCCTTCTGATGTAATGGTCTGGGGTGGACACTGAGGTTTTTAAAGCTCCCCCATGTGACTCTTCTGTGCAGCCAGGGCTGAGAACTGCTGTTCTAGGTCTCCTGGGCGTTGCTCCAGAATTTCCCATCTCCTAGTTAGCTCTGGAGTTGAAGAGACGGATGGTCAAGAGAGTTCAGAGGGCCGGCATGAGGATTGGGAGCATGAATGCCAGTGACCTTGGCTGGGGGAAGAAAGGAGCAAAGTCTGTGGACTCTCCCTAGCTAACCCTGGTGCTGGCTGGGTTGGCTCACGGGCCCCGGCCAAAGGTCACAGGTGGGCAGGAGCTCCTGGGACTGGACTGGGGAGGGGAGGTCACTCACACCGTCCTCCTGCCTGCACCACATTCTTGGAGTAAATCCCACCCTGGTCCCTGGCTAATCTTCCTCCCCCCGCCCCCCACCCCCCAGGCCTCATGACTTGTAGAGACTAGTGGGTGGGCATTTCCTTAAAACTGACCTCGATCCTGCCAGCTGCACCGTCCAGAATCTATCTCCTGAACCTGTCCTCCCTGGGCTCCGCCATGGTGAGGGATCTAGCTATGCCTTTTGGGAAAAGGGTTTGCCTTTACGGGGCCGCTGCAAATTGAGGGATGTGTTTAGTCCAAAGAATCTTTCTTCCCTTGCAAGTCTCTAACAGAGGACAGAAATGAAGACCAGTCACAAACAAGCTTCTCTCCAGCCCTTCCCTTTCTCTAAGATTTAACACTTGACCAGGCACCTGAGGGCGGGTGTTGCTGCTGCCCCCCACTGTACCCACGGGGAGCAGGCACAGTGAAGTCCAGCGGTTTGCCCCACCTCACACCTGGCTAGCTGTGGCAGGCTCAGGACCTGAAACCAGCTCCCCAACTCAGCCACTAATTCAAGGGCAAACAGTGGAGAAACTGTCATCTTTGGATCTGCAGCGGGAGGGAAGAGAGTCAGACCAAAAGAAGGACTGCCCAACCTTAGCCATCCCAAAGCGCTAGAACCAGGGGGAGCGGTAGGATGTCTCAGGGGGCTCTTCTGAATGACCCCCAACCCAAAGCACGCCTGCCCCTGAAGCCTGCCACTGGAGCCAGGCTCCCAGATACCCCCACCACCAAGCAGTCTGAATTTCCCCCCAGGTGAGCCGGAGAGGAAATTCAATCCTGCTTCCTTTTCTCTGAACTTGCCAAGAGCTTGTTTGCTCTGAGAGGCCCGTGAAGCCTTGGCTTCCCCAGTTTCAAATAATTGACTTTCACAGCCTGTCTTCAGGTGGAACGCTGCCACGCACCACCTGGGCGAAAGGTTGAACCCGGAGGACTTTGCCAGGGAATGAATGGGAGGTATCCTAGCTCCGAGATTGGGTGGGGAACTCCCAGAGTCAGCGCAGGGCCCCACCGTGCCCTTCCCCCACCCGAAGCCTCGCCACGGTCACTGGCTGCCGCAGAGCTGACTCCGACTGGGGGCCCGAGATGGGCAGAGCGGGCTGCAGGCCCCTCACACCCTGGAGGATGCTACCGGGCAGCTATCAGAGGGAACACGTCACTAGCAGGTGTGTTCACCCGTGCCGTTTGCCCTGCTGGGCCTCGAGGCAGAGAGCACACGTCCCCGCACCCAACAGCCCTGCGGTCCCCACAGGCCGGAGTGCTCAGGTCCCCCTGGACCGAAACCAGACCCCTGTGTGTGGACGGGCTGGGGCAGGGGACAGGCCTGAGGTGTGGAGCTGCAAAGCTGGGGGCTTTTCTCCTCCAGATTACACCATCATTTCGAAACAGAATCATTATTTTGAACTGGCAGAAAATAGGTGCAAGGTTTCTGCACCTATTGGGCCTTCCCTGAGAGCTCAGTTGGTAAAGAATCCGCCTGCAATGCAGGAGACCCCAGTTCGATTCCTGGGTCGGGAAGATCCGCTGGAGAAGGGAAAGGCTACCCACTCCAGTATTCTGGCCTGGAGAATCCCATGGACTTCATAGTCCACGGGGTCACAAAGAGTCGGACATGACTGAGCGACTTTCGCTTTGGGTGCAAATAACCACTGCTTGCTTCCTCCTGCAGGAAACGCCATCATTTCTGCAGCTGAAACGCCGCGCTCCCCGAGCCTGCCCGTCCCCACATCTGTCTAGCTGGTCCCTCAGCCTTCCGTGTTGGCTGGAGTCCTGGGAAGGACACGGGCCACAGGTTGTGTTGTCAAGGCTACTGGGCTCCAAGAGCTCCAATTTCAACCGCTCTCAGCCTCCCCCGGAAGTAAAAACAGTCAGCCGCCACATTTACCGAGAGCTGCATCCAGGCCGCCCGCTGTGTGCGTGCGTCATGCCATCCAACCTGCTCAGCCCGTCTGTGATGGAACTCCATCACAGGAAGGAGGAGGGGACATGAGGGAACACAGGCCCAGAGAGACGAGGTCACTTTCCCAAGGACACACAGTACAGTCAGGACTGGAATTCAGGTCCAGCTGACTCTGGAGCCGGGGATCTCAGATACACCCTACGCTGCCACCTTAGAGTCCCTGGAAGCAAGAGGTGGTATCTCAGGCTAGGTGTGGTCAAGAGCCTGGCATGGTCCCTGGGGAAGGCAATACGCTGTCCTCAGGATTTGGGGTTCACCTGTCATATGTCCAGGGGAACAGTATGTGTCCAGGGGAGCAGGTCTCAGAATAGGAACTCCTGGCCTGCCCTACTCTGGACCTTGCACTTTTCATCTGTATAATAGGGGCAGAGAGCTGGCCGACCCCAAAGCTCCCTGCCCCGGCCCCGGTCTGACACTCGACCAGTCACTGTGAGGCTCTGAGTTACTGATGTTACCCTTCTGGCCTCAATTTCCCCTTATGTAAAACAGGGTGCCAACCCACAGAGGGTAGTGAGGGTCACAGCCTTGGAAGAGCTTTGTAAACTGTGAAGTGAGGGTGAAAGTCGCTCAGTTGTGTCTGACTCTTTGCGGCACCATGAACCATACAGTCCATGGAGTTCTCCAAGTCAGAATACTGGAGTGGGTAGCTTTTCCCTTCCCCAGGGGATCTTCCCAACCCAGGGAGCGAACCCAGGTCTGCAGGCAGACTCTTTACCAGCTGAGCCACAGGGGAAGTGCAGGCCAAAGGAGAAGCCGGTGGTTACTCCGTAAGTGGACCCGGGCAGGGCTAGCTCACCCTCTGCCCCGAGAGCACCTCCTCTCCCCTCCCCCTACCAACAAGCTTTGTCTTCCCTTTTCCAGGTCACTGGCTCCCCATTTGTCATGCCTCTTGCTCTCCTCCGGGTTTGGAGGACTCTCAACAGTTGGGAAGGAGAAACCCAGATGTGGCTGTAGGCCGTCCGGGGGGCCAGGAGAGGGGTCAGCACCGCCTCAGAGGAACGAGATCATCTTTCCAACAGAATGGAATCAGTCCTGGCCCTGCCACTAATTAGCTGTGTGACCTTGGGCAAGTCACTTAACCTTTCTGGGGCCTTTGCCCCTCCATCTGTGAAAGTGAGAGGGTCAGACTAGATGCCTCCCGAGCTGACACATGAGATGGATCTGATGCTGGGCAAGTTCCTTTCAGATCCAAATCGCAGTCCTAGTGCAACAACCTGGGGAAGCTGGGAATTTCCCAATCCTGGATGGGAAAGAGAATCAAAGCCCCGGGACCCCACATTCCTCACGATGGGTGAGGTGTGGGTGGACAGCTCTCTCTCTAGTGGAGGGGGAAGGAAAGGCCGTGGTACCATGTACAAGCCACTGAGGATGGGCTGGGAGCAGCCGGCCCTAACGTCAAGGCCACGTTGAAGTCTTGCAACACTTCCTGGCCTGTCGGGAGGATGTCAGCACTGCTTATATTTGCAATGGGGCCAGCAAAGTCTCATCTGGAGTCTGTCCTCCGCACTCAGCAGTTGTATTTTAGGATGGGGTCAATTCCTCTGCATACCCCAGGATATTCCAGAGGACTTAGAAAATTCAAATTCCAGCTCAGCTACTTCCTATCAAGAGGCTTGATGGAACATTCTACTTCTCAGGTCCTCAGTCTCACCATCTATAAAACAGAGGCAGCAGGGGCTCCTGGAGTTAGCAGGTGAGAGTCACAGGCCCAGAGCTGGGCACACCAGCTCTCACCTGTCAGATCAACAGGGCCCGGGCAACGGACAAAGCCCATGGCCTGTGCGGCATCGTGAAGGAAGCAGCTTCTGGTCCCAGCCTCCAGAAAATGCTGTCCTTGACGCATGAAGCTGCTTGAGCCTAGAACAGTGCATGCTGCCCGCCTTGTGAAAACAAATGCGTGTGTGGATGTGCACACTCCCCCGCAGAGGAGTACCTGGAAGGTCAGACTCTCGAGTTAGTCACAATACTGAACTCTGCGAGACAGAAAGAAGGAGATGACAACTTTCTACATCCTTCCTATGTTTGACTTCTGTTTTCACATGAAGCAGGTAATTTTTTACAATGAGGAACTAACAGGTGCTTCCCTGGCGGTCCAGAGGTTGAGAATTCACCTGCTAATGCAGGGAACACAGCTCTGACTCCCGCTCCAGGAAGACCCCACATGCCACGGAGCCACTAAGCCCCGTGCCGCCGCCGTTCCTGACGCCTGCAGGCGCCGGAGCCGAGGGTCTGCACCAGCAGAAGCCCACACCCACGGCGAAGAGCAGCCCTTGCTCGCCACGACCAGAGGGAGTCCGAGAGCAGCAGCGGAGACCCAGCGCAGTCAAAAAGTAACAAAGATACATCTTTGCTAAAAAAACACAAGAAAGAACTAACAGGACGTTAGAAACCAGCTTTCTTCTTGCTCATTTCAAGCAAAAGTCTGACCTGCAGCCATCAGCTCTCTTATAGGGTAAGAGCATACGAGCCCAAGCAAGAACAGAGAAGTGAGCACAAACTCCACCCTAGCCTTGACGGCGGTTACCTGAATTCTTTGCATCATCACGGAGCATCACTTAGGGCACCCTACAGGATGCTGGGACGTGGCCATCATCTTTGGGTCTGTTTTGAGGACAGGGTCACCAAAGCTCAGAGAGAATGAGAGGCTGGGCCAGGGCCCCCTACCTCAGAGGCGCTCACTTCAGGCTCTGGGAGGTCAACCCCAGCCTCCAACTCAGGGAGCTCACGAAGAAAGGCCGCCTCTCTGGCCCTTGAGTGCCCACGCTGTCCTCCCTGGCAAAGCACCCATCCCTGTCACCCAGCCCCAGGGCAGCCCCGAGGACACTGGTGCTTGCCGAGATCAGGCTGCGCTCGACCAGGGACCAAAAACAAGAACGAACGCCACTCTGAGCTCTGAGAAGCCGGCTTCCACCCGCTCGCTGGAAACGTTCTTTGACTTCAAGACGGGCTGGAGTGTAAAACCAACGGCGTGTCCTGTGCCCGTAAACAAACAGGCAGCCGCTCAGCCCCCTCCTCCCAGCGCCCTCCGCTCGCCCCCTGCCACCGGAAGGCGCAGGCAGGGCAGGGCCGCGCGCCATTGTCCCGCGTAATTAATTGCGCTAACAAGGGGCTGCCCTCTGCTTCAAAGCCCGGCCGGCTGGGGAGCCTGGCGCCTGCGTGCCGCCAAGGCAGCGTGGGCCGGCCGGCCTCTGAGCCTGCGCCCTGAGGCCCCACTGTGCGCCGGGCCGGCCCCAGGCCGTTGGCCTTCTCTAACCCTGTCCACTGGGTGTCATTCATCCAGTCTTACAGATGAGAAGACCGAGGCTTAGAAAGATTCTGGAAAGACGCACAGGAAAGATGAGGTGGGAGAAAAGAAAGACAAACTCATCGCCCTCCCCTCTCAGCCTGCGTGCCCCACCTCAGGCACCGCTCACACCACGGAAGGGGCATATCCTGTCTGTCTGTCTGTCCCCCACACCAGACAAGGGCCCCCAGGTGGCTCTCTGCTTCAGCCCAGCACCTGGCATCTGGTCAGAGCTCAGCAAAGACGAACTGATGGACTGACAACAGGGCAGCGATGATTTCCACTCTCCGGCACCTTCCATTCTGTGACCCCTGCCTTACCACACTTTTCTTTTGATCTGTCCCCTGCAGCACTCCTGAGCCCCTAATATGCCCCACGCTCATGAGGGCTGCTTTCACCCACACTATTTCATGGAATCCTTGTTAAAACCCCCAAGAGAACAGAATTCTTAGCTCCATTTCACAGGTGCGAAAACTGAGGGTCAGAGGGAAGAAACACCTTCTTCTCTGGGGGGAGCTGGCTGACCACTGCTTCTCCCCTAATCCTTCCTACCTCCCGATTATCCTCCCGCCCCTCCACCCTCAGCCCCTCCACCCTCACCCAGCCCCTCCTCGGCCGCATGCTTCCAGCCCGGATCTGCCCCACCTCTGAGCGCCCTTCTGTTTTTTCGCTCAGGATTCCTAAGTCCAAGGAGCCGGGCTTGTTTATAGCCCTGCCTGCCCTATTGCCTGGGTCCCAGCTCAGGTCAGCTCTCTGGGGCTAGGAGGGACTTTTGAACATGCTAAATACAGGTTATAGGGGTCAGAAGGTCACAGCCCTTCCTTGGGGGACGTTTGACTTGAACCATCCATGAAACAGTGACTGTTATCTCGGGGGGCGGGCTGTGGGGAGGAGAGGCAGATTTCTTAAATTATGATGATGCTTCGACCACCTCCCCGTCTTGCCACCCCACCCCCGCCGCCCCCCATGCAGGCCTCACTCATCCCCACCCCGCTTTGGTCTCTCTGGGTAGATTCAGCATCTGGATTTCCCGTTTGCTTCCCTCTAATGCTGCCTTTCAGCAAGAAAGGAATATGGGGTCTGGGGGACCAGCAGTGCAGAAGTGAAGGGAGGAGGGGATATTTGCTGGAGGCCTGCTTTGCTCTGAGCAGACTGGGGTTTGACGGGGTCTCACCTCCCTTTCACAGGCCGGGTGACTTGGCGAAAATCACCTGTTGGCAAGTGTCAGGGCCGGGGGACTGGAGCTCAGTCTGAAGCTGAGTGTCGGGACTCCCAGGGCGGGCCGCTTGGTTCAGCTCCGCGCTTCCACTGCTGGGGGAACGGCTTCCATTGCTGGTTGGGGGACTAAGGCCCCACGAGCCACGCAGTGTGGCAAAACGAAGTCAGGACTGAACCCCCAAGTCAGAATCGGGCCCACCTTTGCGACGCCTCCGCTGGTGGAAATTCCCCTGCCCCGAGGCCCTAGCCCCAAGCTCCACTTCCAGGAGCACCTAGAAGCCTCCTCAGCCACCAAGCACAAGTACCCACGCTCAAGAGGCCTCCCCAGATGCTGCCTCGAAACAGAGCCCTCCATGCTTTTCCAGAGAGAAGAGCCCTCCTCCCTACCCACCCCGCCCCTTCATAAAGCTGGAACGAGGCTAGATGACCCTACTCGACGGTGACACAGCTGAGCCTCAGAGAGCTGCCCCTGCACCCCAGGGAGGAGGGTGACCAGCCACCCCAGTCTGCCCAGGACTGAACCTTCCCTGGGAATGTGAGAGCCCCAGTGCTGACCCAGGACAGCAGCATGCAAACCAGGGCAGCCAGGGCCCCCAGGGAGGGGAGGCCCAAAGCAGAGGCCAGGCTCCTGGCTCCCAGGCAGCAGCACTTTCCTGCCACCTGCCACCTGCCTCAGCTTCCCTCTCTTCCCCCATCCCTCCCTTTCTCCAGGGGCCCCCACCGCGGAGGAGGCCTGCCAACACCCCTCCTGGTGCTGCCAGGAGGGAAGTTACTCAGCAGGTGGAGGCAAGGCATCCGGGTCTGGTTCTCTAGCCCTCGATCATGAGGCTCCCTTTTCGGGCCCCCTCAGCTCTCAGGCTGACAGGTGTGGGAGGGAGCGAGCGGGAGGGGGAGGGGAAGGCAGGGCGGGAGAGACTGGCCCCCCTCCCCGCAACCCCGGGGCCCCCCCCCCCCCCCCCGCCCACCTGTCTCAGGAAAGTTCCGGATTTAGGGGGCAGGTCTTGAGCACCTACTCTGCCTATGGCATGGAACCGAGCAGAGGGGGTCAAAACAAAATAGAAGGCAGTTACCTAGTCCTTGCCCTCCAGAAAAGTTCTAATCTGGCACCGGAAATGGAAGCACAGAACTGAACCCCCTAGGACAGTGAAATCTGCAGGACACACGCATGCACATTTACACACACAACACACCACACACACACAAAGCACACACTACTGCCCACGTGTACTCACATATGCACACACATGCACACAGGTACACATGCACGACACACAAGTACACACACTACTGCCCATGTGTGCTCACACATGCACGCACATGTACACACACAGCACACACTACTGCCCGCATGTACTTGCGTATGCACACACATGCGCATGTATACACATACACAACACACACAAGTACACACAATTGCCCGTGTGTACTCACATATGCACACACATGCATCCACATGTACACATACACAGCACACACACAAGTGCACACACACTATTGCCCACTTGTACTCGCATATGCACACACATGCCCACACATACAACACATAAGAACACACATACTATTGCCCATGAGTACTCACATACGCACACATATGTACACATACACAACACACACAAGTGCACACACACTACTGCCCACATGTACTCGCATATGCACACACATGTACACATACAAATCACACACACATACACACAAGTGCAAACAGACCATTGCCCACGTGTCTAGGCACACACGTCCAGACCCATACACAAACACAAACACACTCCCCATCCTAGTTCGAGGGAACCTGGAGTTTTTCTCCTTCTGGTGTCTGATCTGAGTGACAGGAAGGGATGCTGATCCCACTTCCAGTCCCGTGCCCCCTCCAGCTCCTCTCCCACAGCCCGGTGCCCCAAGATTCAGGCCTCTTCCAGACGACTGCTCTCCCCAAACACCACTGATTCTCTCTGATCTGAATCACAGCCAGCCGGCTCAGAAGCCTGCTTATCACTGGGACTAAGATTCGCCTTTGGCTTCAAACTGCTTCCTGAATGCAGACCCTGGAAAACAGGGTGAGGCCTCAGCGTTAGCCAGGCTCAGCGTATAGCCCAGCGGCGTCTTCCTTCTCTCTTGTCTCACTTCCCACCCATGACTCGGGGTGAGTAACCCCATCCTCGACATGAAAAATAACACACATCTGCACCCCCCCAGTCGCCGGGATGCAGTAAGTGCTCAATAAAAGCGGTTACGAGGAGGCGGTGAGATGGAAGGAGACCCCAGTCTCCAGAAATACCCACCCTGGGGTCCCTGGAAGACTCCAGCAGTCTGTGCTGGGCAACATATGGCGGGGGGAGGGGCGGGAAGGCAGGTGGGGGCAGGGAAGGGAGGAGGAAGGCTGCACTTAGGAAAAAAGAAAAACCCACACAAAACCGGTGAATTCCAGCCGATTATTCCTCCCGCTGCAGATGCACATTAATGCAGAAGCGGGCGGAGCTCCAGGCTGGGGGAAGAGAAACGGCTCCTTTTAACAAGCCGTTGTCTGGCTTGATCTTGTCACTCTGAAGAGGGCCATTGAGAGGTATTCATGCGTCGGCCCTGGGGGACAAAAGGGGCCGGTACACGTACTGACTGCTCAGTTGCCCGCGGGCCTCGGGGCCTTTGTCTAACCTTCCCTTAATAAACTTTTGGGAAGAGTTCATCAATCCGCCTCAATAGCTGATGTTCTCATTTTCAGAGAGGGAAGAAAAATAGCAGAAGGCTGGCGTGGCTTTTTTTTTTTTTTTTTTTTTAAGGAGGCATTCTCAATGAGAAGGGGAATGGAAAAGAGAGAGAAAAGGAGAAAGCCGGCGGACACCCCACTTTAAAGGGGAAAAGAACACATCACAACTACAGCCACAAATCCTAGATGGGAGCCCAGACAAAACCGCTATTCACAGGGGCCCCAGGCCTGCCTGCATCTGAGCGTCTCTGGGCCACTGGTGCTGGGTCCCCTTGGCTGGAAAGGCTGAGGTCGCCGCTGCAGGGAGTCGGGGTGAGAGGAGACATTTCTTAGAAGGAACGTGTGGCTCAGAAAGGACAACAGAAAAGGCGCCTTCTGCCCAGCTTCCGTGTGAGATCTGGGGTCCCTTGGTCTCCTCCTCCCCATTAGCTGGTTTTTAAAAGTGGGAGGGTGTGTGTGTTTGTTTTTTGTCTTGTTAATCAAGAGAGTGATGGGATGAGGTGGGTGGGCAGTTTTCCCTCTTCCGAGCAATGTTTCCTTCTGCAGTTTCAATCTCCAGCCCCATTTCCCTCTAAAGCTCTGCTGAGGTTGTAGGAAGTGCCCCATGCATGCGTGCGGCTATGTCGCTTTGGTGGTGGCCGGCTCTTTGTGACCCCGTGGACTGTAGTCCACCAGGCTCCTCTGTCCATGGAATTCTCCAGGCAAGAATGCTGGAGTGGGTTGCCCTCCTCCAGGGGATCTTCCCGACCCAGGGATCAAACCTGCGTCTCTTATGCCTCCTGCATTGGCAGGCGGGTTCTTTACCCCTAGCGCCACCTGGGAAGCCCAGAAAATGCTCCCCTGCTCCTCCTCAAAGGAGTGAGACCTTGAAATCCCATCCCGCCCCCATTTCCATGATGCATGGTGAGGTAAGGAGAGTGGGTTGAACTGGGGAGAACAAGAAAGACAGGCTATTCCAACATTTCTGCCATGCTGGACACTATACTAATTTTGACTCTGTATGTGTTAACTCACTTCTCACCACTGTGCTACTTTCTAACACATTTTTTTTTTCTCATTTTACTTGGGGAAACCAAGGCTCAGAGAAACGATCCCTGATCCAAGGTCCAAACGAAAGTCTTCTCTAATCCACATTTTCAAGTTTTAAACAAAGCTGCCTCTTACATTTTAAGGTGTTATTTATAGTCATAACAGTTACAGAAGTCACTTTGAAAGGTGCTGGGCATTGTCATAAGACTTTATGGATATTATCTTCCCAAGATGCCAGGGAGATGGGTCCTTTCATTATAACACCCATAATACAGAAATGGTGACACCCATAATACAGAAATGGTGACTGAGGCACAAAGGAGAAAGAGCTGGCAGACAGCCCAACGGGCAAAGTCAGATCTGAACTCAAGACTGTCCTGACTCTGGGGCTCCACGTGGATCCCCACGCTGCTGTGAGTACGTTGAAAGGGAGATGCAGGAAGATGGAAGCAGATGAACAGACGAACCTGACTTCTTCTCTGAGAAGCCTGGAAGTGGTCTCCTAGGTCCTGGTTCAGTTTTGCAGTGCAGGCTCACACACACACACACACACACACCCCTCCTCGAAGTCTCCCCAGTGGCTCTAGTTCAATGTTTTACAGGCCTAATGAGTGTTGACAAGTTTAATGAGTTTGTTTTAAAGAGGGGAGGGGGGACCTGGTCAAACTGAGATTTCCGAGTCAAATGAATTAGCGGAGGCCGCCAGACTTCAGCTGACAGGCCTGGAAACCCTCCCGCAGCCCTCAGCCTTGAGCCACGGACCCTGGCTCCCTCAATGGGAGCAGGGCCCCACACCAGCCAGACACTGGGGGCTCCGGAGGCCTCGGCGGCCCTCGGGTGCCTGGGTCCCAGTCAAAGCCCCCCTTTCCACAGCCCCCTCCCTGCCAGCCTACCCCAGAGGGCCCCCCTTCTGCAGGACTCTCCTCCCCCACTGAGTCCCCAATGAGAAATTTGATTCAAACCCAGTTTGGCACTTGTTTGCATATTGATTGCGTGGTAATTAAGTGGCTTCATCTGAGGAGGGGATGCGCCACCTGCATTTCTAAGCTTCCCAGTCAAGGGCTGGGACAGGGCGGTAGCCCTTGTTTCTGACCGTGCAAACTGGAATCCAGGGAGACCAGCGTCTGGCTGCTAGCAGGGACTTAAGTCATCCTCCTTTAAAACAGTATTTTTTCTTTCCTTCTCTTTTTTGTGCTGTTGAGATGAATTGGGAAGGAGCTTGCACAAACCTGACCAGCTCCAGATGAAAGAGCAGAGTTAAAATTAAATCATAATAATTATGCCAAAAAGAAAGGAATACATATGCGCTTCTGATGTGACTGTGTCATGGTAAGCATGTGCAAAGTGAGCTCAGTTCTCCCTTTGACTGGCCCCTCTTGAGCCATGGTTGTGGGGAGGTGGTCCGGGGCTGACCTGAAAGCCAGAGAGGCTGGGATCAAATTCCTTCCCTTCTTTTTCTAGATCTGATCTTATGCAAGTGACTTTAACCTCTCTGGGCCTCAGTTCTCTCATCTGTAAAATGGGTTTAATAAAACCTGTGATTTTATTAAATCACTCCAGGGTTGTGGGCGCCTTAAGGAGAGCAATTGACCAGCACACAGGTGAGTCCTCCACCCTGCTGAGGTTGTCTTCCAGAGCTGCATCGGGGTTTGATCCCTGGGTTGGGAAGATCCCCTGGAGGAGGGAATGGCAACCCACCCCAGTATTCTTGCCTGGAGAATCCCAGAAAAGCCCAACAGGCTACAGTCCATGGGTTCACAAAGAGTCAGACAAGACTGAGCGACTAACCCTTTACTTTATCTTAGCTGGAAAAGAGCCCGAACTGTCCACCTGGGATTATCACAGCCTCGCAATCTAGTCCTGCTACCTCCCAGCCCACCTAACCTTGTTGTTTTCCCTCCACCAGCCCCTGCCACCCGTGAAGTTCTCCGGGGGCACCTGGCCACCTCCCCACTTGCCGGGAAGAAGTGGGTGAGCCGAGATTCAGGAAAGAGAAAGGCTCTGCATCCTGGCGAGCTGGTTTTGCTTTATTCTGCTGTTTGGTCATCCACTAAGGAGAACAGAGCCGGAGCTGATACATCTCAGGCTGGGTCACAGCATCCAGCTGGGACCCAGCCCGCCCCCCACCCCCACCTCCGCCCAACTCTCTCCTTCTCTCTCCCACACGTGATTATTTATTGGGTATTTCCCCCTGGAAGGGGGGCCCCCCTCCCTTTCTTTAACTTTCCCCTAATCTCTGGTCTAAGGCGGTGAACTTGTGAGCGGTGTTCTCTGGAGTGAGAATTTCTTTACAGGCTGTTTTCCCTTTCCAGCTGGGAGGAGGAGGGGGCGGGGCGCGGGGGGAAGGCTGGGGGATGGGTCACTCCGAGTCAAGTGGGCAGACCCTACGGACCGCCTCTCTGGACAGGACTGCGGTGCCTCTCTGGTGATTTCTTCACTTCCTAGGTCTTGCCATTGTTCAGGGCTGTAGCCAGCTGCGGGCGTTAATCTTCGGCATATTTGCAATCCCAAGAAAGAAAGGCCCCGCATGCAACAGGGCTGGGCCAGAGGCCCAGGGAGTGGGCAGAGGCTGAGAGGCCAGGGTGAGGAGGGGGACAGACATGTGACCGCACACACGTCCACCCGCCAGGCCCCGAGACAGAGGCTGCCGCCATGCACCCTGGCATCTGAACCTTTTGTTGTTCCTTAAACCCTTCTTGGAGACTGGAGGAGAGAGACTGGAACTCAGGGCAGCCCTGGTTTTCTTTCTCAGCCACTAACTAGCTAGGCGGCTTCCAGCAGACTTGAGCTCTCTGAGCCTCAGCTGCCGTCTGTAAAATGGGGGCAGGTGTATTTAGACCCCAGAGAAACGCACTGACCTCTCCCATGCACAGCGGAAAGGACGTATCCCCAAGAGTACATACATATCCAGGGTCGTCCCCCCGACATCGCCAACAGATGCACACCCATATCTACACACCCACACACCCCTGAACACACTCACACGCCATTCACACACCTCACATCACAAGGACATACTCACATATATCAACATCCCAAGACAAATCTTCTGCCCTGACTTTCCTGGAGGTCTAGTGGCTAAGACTCCATACTTCCAATGCAGGCGCCTGGGTTTGATCCCTGGCTAGGGAATTAAGAATCCACATACGAGCAGTGTGGCCAAAAAATAAATTGATTAAAAAGAAAAAAAAAAAACAAACCCACCCATTCTAACCAGAACCAACTCTACCTCACCCTGATTCCTAAATATGAGCCATCAGCAACATGTGTACACAGTGCAGTTCCAACAACAAAATGCACACACACACAAAACACTAACACACTCCCAGGGCCACCTTCGATTTCTCAGTTCAGAATGCCACATGCCCATCAGAAACGTGGCAGGGTACCCCATTAAAAAACAGATCGTCAAGCCGTCTTCTTGCTGAATCTTCTGTTACTGACAGCTCCTGGCTCTAGAGATGGGAAAGCCACTCCCCAGGGACACAGGACCCTGTGAATCAGCGCAAGGCATCCCAAAGTCAGATGCCCGCCAAAAGCTGTGCGTCAGAGCAGGGAGGGTTCGTGGCGCCCGGACTCTATTTCTGGCTCTGCCATTTGCTGGCTGTGTGTCTCTGGGGAATCCAGCAAACCTCTCTGAGCTCTGCTTTGGTCTTCAGAACTGTGATAATAAATACCCACAGGGCAGGGTTGGGGGTTAAGTGAGATGAGGCATCCGATAAAGCACCACAAGGTGGACAGGACGACAGCGCGATTTTCCAATGAGATATCTCCACCTGTTTGTGCCCCAAAGGCTGAATACTTCCTTGTGCCTCATGTTTTGAATCTATAAATGAGCATTGCAATAATCCTTCCCTCAAGGTGCTCTTGGGAGGATTTCATGCATTCATTCCTGTAAAGGGCTTAACCCAGAGTGCTCGACCCATAGTCGGCTCCCAATGGGCTATTCTCCCAAGTAGATGTTCAATAAATGGCTGTCTCTCTCCTGTCATCCAGGTCTCAGGTCAAATATCACCTCCTCCAGGCAGGCTGCCCTGATAATCACTCTCCCACCCCACCCCATCAGTCGCTTTCTATTAGGACTCTGCTTTATCCTCTGCAAACCTCTGTCCACCTTCTGAAAGTATCTCCTTACCTGAGCCTGTGTGTGTTGCCTCCCTTCCCCCAAGGTGCAAGGTCCAGGAAACCAAGGCTTTATGTGGTTCCGGCCCCTGGCACGATGCCCAGCACACAGTAGGTGCTCAGCACCTGTTGTGGGAATAAAGTGGTAGCTCTAGCTCCACCCCCTGGGGCACCGGTGGTGAGGGAGGGGAAGGAGGATGGTGGAGGTTGCAGGCCCTTCCTTCTCCTCCCATCCTCCGTCCCCCTTGCACCCCGCCTCTCTCCCTTTCCGACTGGGGAATGTGATTCCCGGCTGCCTGCTGGCCCAGCCTTTCCGCTGCCTGCTGCCAAGGGGCCCAGTGAGCCTTGATGGCTTTACCTGGGTGTTAATCCTCCAACAATCCCCCCTGGCCTGACCTGAGAGCCAGCCTCCATTCTTGTCCTGGGTCTAATTAAGTGCCTGAAATGCCACTTCCCCTTTCAAACCAGGCCACTTTTCTCCAAGGCGAGGCAGGTAAAGCCCAGCCTGCCGCTTTGAAGCCGAGGAGGCCGGAAGCCCAGGCAGGTGCAAGAAGGGGAGGGGGAGCACTGAGGGGCCTGGGGCGGGGAGGGGGCACCTCGGTCTGCCCCCTCCAGAGAGCACAGACACCTGCAAAGCCCCCCGCCTCGGAACGCTCAACCTTCTGAGGCTCCTGAGCGCTAGCAGACCCAGGAAACCTAAGGGTTTCTCCCTCGAGGAAACACACACACACAGACCCATGCACACACCCATGAGTGAAGACTCAGTTCAGGGGCGCCAGGGTCCCCTCTGAAGCCTCTGGAGTCCTGGGTTAAGCTGACACCATGTCACTTCCCTTTGGGCATCCCTGGAGGCTCAGACGGTAAAGCGTCTGCCTACCATGCGGGAGACCCGGGTTCAATCCCTGGGTCAGGAAGACCCCCTGGAGAAGGAAACGGCAACCCACTCCAGTATTCATGCCTGGAAAATCCCATGGACTGAGGAGCCTGGTGGGCTACAGTCCATAGACTCACAAAGAGTCGGATACGACTGAGTGACTTCACTTCACTTTCCTTTAAATATACACTTGTATCTAGATGGGTGGATCAATGAATATTGATATAATCTATCTATCTATCTATCTATCTATATATATATATACACACTGAGATAGCTATACCTACCCTCAGTCTCAACAACATTATCTCTAGGGAAGTAGAGGATTCCCAATTTTTATCTTATATACTTTTTTCCTGCTTTGAAATATTACAAGCATTATACGGCTTTTGTGATATATTTAAAAATTCATATGAAAAAACATATGCATACCTATTTTCCAGCCCCTGATAAAACAAGGTCTGTTTGGCTCGGGAAACTCTTCTCGGCCACTTTTACGGACCCCCTATGCCACACAAATCACTTCCAGGCCTGTTATCTCATTTTAATCGCACACCCCCTGGGTGCCAGCTCTCTTTTCTCTGTCTTCACTCATTCACTCCTGTTGTAATCCTTGCTGTCCACTGGCTGGATGGGAGAACCAAGCCTCAGGGAGGTGAAGCGACCCTCTCAGGGGACACGGGGCAGGGTGCTGGGGCCGGGTCTCACTGGGTCCTTTCACGGCCCGGCAGTGGCTGCCTCAGGATGCGAGGGCTGGGCGCCCGGAGCTGAGATGACGGTGAGTGTCTGGAGGCCATTCCCGCGGTGTGGGCAGAGCCGGGCACAGGGCAGGCAGGGAGTGCCCTCAGCCCCTCGGCTCTCGGCATGGTGCCTTGGCAGAACACCCCTCCCATGGGGGTAGGTGACAGGAATGAAAGGTGAGGCACCCAGACGCTTGGGAAGAATATTCCCTGCGTGGGGTCTGGCCCCCAGTCTGGAGGTCAGTCTCTGTTCTGACTCTCTTCTCAATCTGCTGTGCAACAGGACACAAGTCTCTTTCCCTCTCTGGGCCTCAGTTTCTCCATCTATAAGCAGGGCGCTGCACTAGACCAATGGCTGTCAACTGGGGTGGCCATCAGAACGACCCACGCCCCACTCCCCTCAGAAGTCCCCAGTCGAGACAGCACCGAGTGTGCAGGCTTGGCAAAAATGCCTGGGTGACTCGGGCACAGCCTTCCGCCCTTCCATCTCCCCTACCCGGTATTGAATCCTCCTTCCAGGACCAAGCCAAGACGGCGCTGCAGCCCAGCCACGCCACCAGCGTCCCACAGAGAGGGCAAC
>CM035293.1:52413074-52489385 GCA_020226075.1 Hydropotes inermis
CCCGCCTAGCCTCTCCCTTCCCCCCACTTTGAAGTTCTGGAGAGATCTATCTACTAATGGGGAAGTTTCCCCCTTAGGTCACCGTTCTGCCTTGATTCGATTTGGGAAGGCGCGTTCCCGCCCTCCCCCTACCCGACCCCAGCCGGGGCCAATCGCTCCAGAGCGGGTCAGAAAGCGCTGACCCCATTTCCACCTTTCCTCTTTCAGCCAGAGCTGGGGGAAGGGGGGGGGGGGGGGGGAAGAGGAAAGGCCCGGGAACGAAAAAAAGGGGGGGGGGGGGGGGGGGCTGTCCCAACCTTCCAACCCTTCTTACCCCCAACCCCAACTGGGTTTCCTAATTACCTCGTTAGCCTGGACTGGAAGACGGAGAGGAACTATTTTTATGGAATTCCTGGAATTCCCTTAGTCATGGCCTTCAAGGCCCCAAAGCCCCTGGAGAACGTCCCCTTTGGGGTGTCTCTTGTACATCTCTCTCTATAGCAGGAAGGCTTCCCCGCACCAGGGACCGTCTATTATGTGGTGCGAGTTCTCTCTGGCTTTGGACTCTGCTCGTCCCAGGGCCAGAGCGGGAGCCCAAGATCCTGTACATTTCATGTTTATGTCCTCAGTCCCCATTAGGAATGAAGCCTCATCAGCTTTGCTGATGATGGTAACTAGAAACGCCAAACAGGCAACCTAAAAGGAAATCTCATTTGCTCAGGGCTCTCTCGCTGTATAAAAAATATGTTTGTATATAATATTTATATAAAATGTACTGTGACAACTATCATTTTCAGAAAGACGTCCTTTAAAAAAAAAAAAAAAAAGCCCAATAACCACCTTACTGCTTTAAGGCTACTGTTATATGTGCTTTTAAATCCTTCCATGTAAATTCCACTGAAAAATTTGGAAAGCTGTGAAGGGGGAGGGGGCCGCGGGGGTGGGAGGGGGGAGGTTAATCCGGGTTTAACGCTGCGATGCCGTCTTAGGACCAGGGTTAGCCTGATTGCGTTATCTCTTCCCAACATTTGAGACGCCCATATTTCACCCAGCCAAATAGCTCGGAGAACAGCGCAGATGGCCGCCGTGGTCGCGCCTCAGGAAAATGTGTTATTAATATCTAAATAACTTCCCAATACTGTCTGGTAAATCTCCTCTCTACCATTCCAAATGATGAATTCGTTTGAAGTCTTCCCCCAGCCTCATCTTTTCAATGTCTCTCTCTCTCTTCTCTTCTTCTTAGCTAGGCTTATTTCAAACTGGTAAATATCTAATTCCTTTAACGGCTGTGCCGTGCACACCAAGTCTTTTAGGTACAAACGCCTGGAAACAGCCGGTGCGTGGCGGTGCGCGCCCGGGGGCGAGCAGAAAACCCGAGCGCCCTCGCAGCGGGGGACCCCACACTGCTCCGAAACGCGTTCGGGGACGGGCGCCGCGCGGGAGCCTCAGTCCGGGATTCGAGCCCCTTCCCGGGCGCGCCCCGGGACCCTCTCCCGGTTCCCTGAGGAGTCCCAGGGGCCTCCCGCCTGCTCAGGGCGGCTCTCGGCGGCTCGCGTCTCCGAGACCCCATCCGCAGCACTCCAAAGGCGTCCCCCGCTCTCCGGGGCGGGTAATTACCCTCAGCTCGCCTGTTCTCGCTTGTTTCAAGTGTGTTTTCTAAATGTCTTCTATTAGATTATGTTCGTTCATTCCCCCTCCAACCTTATCTCCTTCTGTCTCTTCTCTCTTTGCCCGTCACACTCGATTTAGGCACGAGTTTATCTGGCAAGCAGTTTGCCGACTCTGTTTGTTTACCGTGGGTTCCGGGGCTGCGAGCGCGCGCGCCAGGGTTCGCCTTTGTAATAGTTCTCATTGTTGTTCTCTGTTAGTCCCAGCTCCCTCCGCCCCTCTCTCGCCTTCGGTTGGGGGGAGTAGAGCAAAGACAGGGGGAGTCTTGTCAACCCAGTGTGGTTTCACCCCTCGCCCAGGGCCCCCTCCGCCGGGGTGGATCCCCCTTACCCCGCGCGCCCCCTCTCCGCTCCCGCCGTCCCCCCGCCGGCCCGGCGCGGCGCAGCCCGCGCCCCCTCCCTCTCCCCCTCCGGTCTCACTGAATATCCACCGCCGAGCGCTGCCTAAAGCCGGGGAATTGCCTGACACCCTCCCATCTTCCTCCGAGCCCCCATTATGCGAAGCTGATCCCACTCTGAACAGCCTCAAATCCCGCCTGGACTCTGTTTGATTAGATTGCCAACCCGGGGTAATCCTTTGATTTGGTGGAGTGTCAATTACCTTTCTCTAAACACACATTTACAGAGGAGGGAACTTGTTGGTTTAAATCAATGCAGATTGTTTCTTGATAAATGGACTCTCTTCGACCCCTCCCTCGCTCGCTCTTCCTAGGGCCCCTCTCCCTGGGGGCCCCTCCCCTCCCATTTCCCCTTCTCGCCTATCCAGTAAACAATGCCCCTTCCAGGTGTGAAGCCGAAAAAACCGTGTGGGCTGAGGGGAGCCCTGCCCCCCTCCCCCTATTCATTCGCTCCCCCGGAGCCTAATTAAATTTGGCAGGTCCTTGTACACACAATCAAAACAGCTTCCTCCGGTGTAGCAAACGACCGAAAACCGCATTAGCAGCTATCGCTGCTGCCAAATTAAATTGTTTCCCACCTCCTTTTACAAGTGTCTAAAACCGAGACTTCGGGCTCCCCCCTCCTTCCTGCCTTCTCCGTCATTTCTCACCCCACACCTGTAAGTTCGCTGCTTTAAAAATGAATTAAGGAAAAACGCAAAGAAATACAAATCTGCCTCTCACATACACCCTTGGCCCCCACTTCAGATGTCAACAGATTCTCAGATGGACTTGCCCCCTCTCCCCGGGAGAATGCACACTCTTCTTTTTAATCTTGTGACTTTCCCCCTTATTCCATATTAATTGTGACCCAGATAGGCTTTCTACCCTAGAGACCAACTGGGTCTGATTTGGTCAGTTTCAGCCTAAACTTGTCAAATGCAAGAGGCCTCTTACTGATTATTACTGTTGTTGCTCTTCTAAATTATTTCTTCACACTCACTCCCTCAGATCTCACAGAAGAACGGTTTGACTCTGCAAACCCCTATCAAATTTCCCACAAGCATCTCCCTGGACTCAGGTTGGGAAAATCTTTTTCTTTCCCCATCCCTCCTCAAAGCCTTTCCCAGGCCGGCTCCTGCCTGGGTCTGCCCTGATTCTCCTCGGAGAAGGGGTGAGGAGGACAGAGGCCAAGTGGCTGAGGGCAAGGAACCTTTCCAGGTGTGCTGAGTGTGGCCGGAGTTCCTATCCACAGTGGTCTGAGAATTCTCACAACCAACAATCCTAATAACTCAGTCTTAACAAGGATAAGAGCAAAAAAAAAAAAAAAATATGAACAGCCTCATGAATATCAGCCCAAGGGGAGCAGGAGTGAGCTGTTCAGAGATGAAAGTGCACAGAAATAAAAGCTCAATTTAATCTGCTTTAAAACCCTTCAACTTAACGTTTGTGCTTCAAACTCTGAGAGTGAGGACTGATTGCGGATAAATAGTTTCTTACCATGCCTGGAAGCTATTACACCCCTCTCCAACACAGTTTCCTATTCAGCAGTCCCAGTTTTCATTACCAGCTCTAATAAGTCTTAACATTATTAAATGCCAAGCGGACGATAGGAAAAAACGGACTCAGGGAGGGATCTCTCTTTAGCGCTTAAAGAGGAGAGCTCTTAAACCCCTTCTTGGGCGACTCCCCGCCATGACAGGGGCAACCCCCGGAGAAAGCATTTGTCAAGAGCAAGAAGCCAAAACAAAGTTCGTGGGTGTGCACCCCTCCCCCTGCTCTGCCCGAGGGGATCTCTGCCTCTGCCCACCTGGCCCACGCGGGGGGAGGCTGGGAGGTCTTTTCACCTTTAACTTGGCCATGAAACTGACACCTGGGGTCTGGGAGAGAGAGGAGAGTTTCCAACTGGGTGATTCACCAGGATGCCAGTCACTGGCCAAGGTACTCGCATCCAGAGCTGACAGATACCGTCCGTCCCCAGATGGAAAGACAGCCCCTCTCTTCCCAGCTCTCACATCATCCATCCCGCCAGTCTGCGATCACACCACACATCAACGCAGACCCCCACGATTCCGTTCCAAAGTCTGGTGGGCAGACAGCCGCACTGAGAGACACATGCACTTACAGGGCCATCCAGCTCCCAGCCACAGGGCTCCACACACCCAAGCCACTCGGCTTCCTGGACGCCCGGCCCACCGCTTTCATTTCATTTCTGCATCTCTGCTCCTAGACTCCCAGAAGCGCCGGTGCTCTGCAGCTGCCAGCCTCTTACTGAAACCCTTGGGGACCTGGAGCTTCCCGGTTCCACTCAGGGAAAACCTCTGTCCAGCGAAACTGCCTGTCCACTGGTTCTGTAAGCCCAGGTCAGCACTAGAAACCCCTGGATTCCTTTGAGCCAAAGGCATCGTCAGACCAGACTTGCTACCCTCTTTCTTTCTTCCTCTACCGTCTCAGGAGAAATGCATCTGTTGTGGTTCCTCACAGACTGAATTGGACATAGCCGTGCCACACACACACACACACACACACACACTCGGAACAAAACCAAACCTTCTTTCCTCCCAGGGTACCTCTCAGAAGATGCATCTGCAGTGCTGTATTTGACCAGGAAAGATTATTAGCGTTCTCTGTCCCCTCCCAGCCCCCCACAAAGGAAGTCCAACTAAGTCCCTTTCTAGTCCAAACTGAAACATGGAGTGGGTCCCCACGCAGGGATCCCAGACTGCCTCTGCCCAGCCAGGGGCTCCTTGGCATGCAGGTCCCCCCCCACACACACTGCAGACCCCAGGCCCTCCGCACAGCGGGGTGCCGGGCTCAGCCGGCTCCCTTTCTTTCCTGCCCTTTGTCCCGGTGGGACTGGCCTCTACTAGGGGCCCTGAATGTCAATAGCCCGCCCCTTCCCCAGCCCCAGCCTGCTCTCACACTGGGCTCCCCCTGCTCCCCCCCTCCCCGCTTAGACCAGGCCTGTGGGGGCTGGGCCTCGCTGGGACTTGTCTTTGGAAGCCAGCTTTGTCTGTGAAGTTCATCTTCAAGGTTGGGAGAGACTACTGAAAACCAGAGGGAGACCCGGGGAGAAGTTCCAGGGAGGCGAGGAGAGGAGGGCCTCAATAACCCCCTGGAAGGAAACTCACAATTGTGCGCTTGAACAAGTTTCGGGGTTCAAGACACTCCTCCCCCATTTTTTCCCAAGCCACTTTTTTTTTTGGAGGTTATAATGGCCATTGCCTTTCCTGTTTGCCTGCTGCCTCCCTGCGCTGTGTCTGGGGGTTTTGCTTCTTTCCCTGGTCCATCTTTGTGACTTTGGGTCTTTCGTTTCTATTTCTTTTTCCACGACCCCCCCCCCCCAAACACATTGACCAAGTCTCAAAGAGACCTGCGGAGGCAGCGGTGATGGGGAAGGACTTTCCTTTCTCCAGAAACTAACCCGTCAGTAAACAAAAGCACACCCCCCCTTTCCTGGGCGTGCAGGCGCTTGAAAGAGAAATGCCTTCCCTAGCTCATCTCCAAAACGGCAGGGCTCAGACTCCAGCCCCGCTAAAAGCGGGGAGAGGGCGTGGTGGAGCCCGAAGCTCTGCCTCCCACGGAGACCCCACCCCCACCCCGGGCGTCTGGGAGCTTGGCCTCCACCCCTGGGCCCACGGGCGCGTGCCCGAGAGGAAAGCGCCTTAAAAGCGCGTGCCCGAGAGGAAAGCGCCTTAAAAATGCACGCTTCTGCCCCCGCGCTGTCTGTGAGGCCCTGGCGTCGCGGGTCGGAGAGTGAGGCGGCGGCCCACGCGGCCCGCGCTAATTTTTATTGATTGCAGCGGTCAGTCAACTGTCAGGCGGGGTTTCAAGGGACCGTTTAAAGAGCGTGTGCGGGTCTGGTTAACAAATTCATTTAGGGAGCCGCCGCCGGCTCCTCCTTCTTCGCCCCCCGCCCCTTTGCCCAAGTTTCCTATAAATAATAGATCGACACCGGGACTGGCAGCCAAAACGCCGGCCCCGGAGGGCGCACGGCCCGGAGCCCTCGGCTGGAGCGGGCGCGCCAGGGTGCGCGGTTCGCGGCCCCCGGAGCCCCCACGCGCTGCCGGGTCCCCGGGGACGCAGAGGCCGGCTGGACCCCGCTCTGCCGCGCACCGGCGTCGCGGGAGCCGCTCCCTGCCCGGCCGGGGGGCGCTCCCCACGCACCCCGACAGGCTCTCGTTCCGCCCGCCGGCGCCGGCCACCCCGCACGCAGGCGCACGAGAAGCCCCGCGGGCGCGGGGCGGCCCCCTACCTTTGTCGCCCAGGATGCCGTCGATGCTGTGCTTGGCTTTCTTCTCGCCGTCCTCCTCCTTCTTATCCGCTTCGTCCTCCTCCTCCTTCTTCCCGAACTTGATTCTGAGCACTCGGCTAATCGAACTCACTAAACCTCAGAAATTCAAAGGCAAAAGAGCGGGTATAAGTCGTTGGGGCCCAGGGAGAACTCAGGACGCGCATTTCCCCTCTAAACACACGCAGGGGACTCACACCCACCCCACCCCTATCGCAGGCAAACACCTAGGCTTGTTGGGAGGCGCAGGTACCGTCACCCACACGGAGACTCCCCGGGGGCAGGACTCCCCAAGGCCGTGGCAGAGGCTCCCACCTAGAGCCTCCTATCACGCCTCTGCACACTTGGACTTTGCACTATCACATACCCTCAGTCAGTGAAACTCACTCAGTCGTGTCCGAGTCTTTGCGGCCCGGTGGACTATACAGTCCATGGAATTCTCCAGGCCAGAATACTGGAGTGGGTAGCCATTGCCTTCTCCAGGGCATCTTCCCAACCCAGGGATCGAACCCAGGTCTCACGCGTCGCGGGCAGATTCTCTAGCAGCTGGGCCACCGGGGAAGCCCAAGAGTACCGGAGTGGGTGGCCTGTCCGTTCTCCTAGATGCACTCATACCCACCCCACCCCCAGGACGTCCCCGGAGCCCCAGCCGCTGGCTGCTCCCCACACTCCCAGCCCCGCAGCCTGAATGCTCAAGTACACACACATACACCTGGGGGCACTTTCCCACCCACTGGCAGCAAGATCCAGGGCCTCCACGTTCGGGACCCACTGGGGGCTGGTGGCAGGAACAGCACAGAAATGGTGACTTCGAGAAAGAAGCGCAGGGGTCTTGTGACCTGCCCTTCTAGGCTGGACTCATCTCTGTAGGCCATTCTCTGCGAAGGCGCCAAGGGAACTTCCCTTGTCACCCAACTCCGTAACTTTCTGCTCAACTCCTTCCTCCCCTTCCCTCTCTCCCTCCCGGCCTCCCCGACTTCCTCCCTTCCTCTCTCCCTCTGTCCTCTCCCTTCCTTCCTTCTCCTCCCTTCCGCCCTGCTCCCATCTTCCTTACGGTTTTAATTCCCTCCCATGCCCTCGCCTCCGTTGCACCCTGGCGCTTTTCCTCCTTTTTCTCCAAGTTCTTCGTCATTCATCATCTCCTCTCAGCTCCCAGCTCCAGCCCCACACGACCCAAGCCCTGGCCCTGGTGACTTGGAAAAAGAAGACGCCGGCGGGCAGCTCTGCTGGCTCCGCTGCCTTCTCACCTGAGGGCACGGTGCTGCGGTCACAGTGCCCGTCCTTCAGCAGCCGGTCTCGGATCTCCCAGCTAAACATGCCTGGGTTTTCCCTCTTGTATTCTTCGATCTTTTTCTCCACGTCCGGAGTCGCCACCTGCTTCAGAGGTGGAGGTGGGAGAGTCGGAGTGGAAAGATGGGGTGGGGGGAGGGAGACACTTTTAATATCAACCTCCCAGGAGCCCCGGGGCCAGGCTGATGGCTCTGGTCACCCTGCCTCCATTCTGAGACTGGCTTCATCCTTTCCAGAAACCTGTTCCTGGCTCCCAGGAAGGCAGCTGGGGCTGGGACTGTGCAACAGGTAGTGATAGGTAATAAACTGGAAACCTAATTAAGATTCCACCCCCCCAACTATTCCAGGCAAGACTGAAGGAAGATTTCCCTCATCTGGGAAGGCAACGGGCTTCTGGGCAGATGTAGGGACAACATAGGAATGACTCAATGGCCTGTTGGGCAATCTGGACCCCAGTTGTCCCCATCCCTGAGAAATTCAAATAATGGAGGAGGTCTGGGCTTGAGGACCCTCTTCCACTGTACTGCCCATAGGTAGCATGTAGACTCCCTACTGCTACTGGATGACACAGGGTAGAGAGCGGGGCTCCAGCCAGGACCCCCAGCCGCGGGAGAGCTGGCTGCAGCTCTGCGGCAAAGACACTCACTCTGGGCTTGCTGCCGCCGATGGCCCCAGGCCGGATGGACCCGGTCTCCTGGTAGCGGCAGAGAATCTTGGAGACGCAGCCGTGGGAGACACGCAGCTGGCGGGAGATGACACAGGGCCGGATGCCGTGGTGGGCCATCTCGACAATCTTGTGGCGTATGTGGTTTGGCAGGGGTCGCCCGTTGATGAAGACCCCACCCAGCTGATTGACCCGGCCTTGGCCAAGCGGAGTCGACACTGGAGAGGGAAAGGGGAGATGAGGATAAAGAGAGACCCAGGGTGAGGATGAGGATACGACACTGAGTGCCACCCTCTGGACTTCAGTTTTGTTTGAGCCCCAAGACCCCTGTAAGCAGATCTCTGCCCCCCACATTTGGAGTTGTGGCAGTTCAGATGTCAGGGGAAAAGCTGCCACGAAGCCAAGGGAAGGCCCGGCAGGGATGGGGAGAGTGGTCACGGCTGCCAGAGTCCTGCAGATGCTGCCTGTCCCCAGTCTGCTGCACGGAGGGGTGCTGAGGACACACCTGGGGGGTCTGTGTCTGAGAAGGGGAGGGAGAGGCACGGGGGGGGGGCCAGAGACCGTGGAGCCTGGGGACTCTGGAACCGACGCCTCCCTGGGCCTGCAGCTTGGGCGGAGGGTCTGCTTGCCTCCTAGAGAGGCTGATGACGGGTGCAGTGGGGCCCCTCGGGTCGGTTCCGTGCTCTAAGTGGTCAGGTCCGATCCGCTGGATATCGGCCCTGGAAAGGCTGGCTGATTACTGGTATTTACAGCCCCAGCTTGTGCGGTCTGTCCTGCCCATAACTGGACGGCGGAGGCACGGTGGAGGGGCCGGCAGAGGGGCCTGCGACAGAAAGCCGCTGGCTGCTGTCCCCGGGGGCTCCTGGCTGCCCCTCGAGGGGCTCCACTTCCTTCCAACCCCTCTCGAAGTTCAGATTTCGTTTGGGGATAATTGGGGGGTGATCTGCTCCACTAGCAGCAAGCTCCTAAATCAAATGCTCATTTGGCCTCAGACACCCATGAACTGTCCCTGCAGGTTCGCAGAGGCCGGCGCACAGACGGGCCAGAGTCCCTTCTGGGACCCAGGAAGACAGACGGGGTTCCTCGGTGTGAGCCGGGGAGCGGAGCACGCGGAGGGGGCTTAGTGCAGAGTCCGCACAGTTTCTTCCCAGAAGGCTGGGGGTGGGGGGACACCCGCTGCACTAATCCAGCCTCGATCCCCCCGATTTGGGGACTCGGCGGTTGCGGAGATCTGGTAGATTAGAACGATTTCACAGCCCCCGGGAGTGGAGGGAGCTGGCAGTGTAATTGGAAGAAAGGAGGCGAGCAGAGGCTCGGTGGCTGAGCTGTTCTTACCGCCTCCTACCCTCGCTCTGCCGGTCCCCCCCACCGTGGAAAAGTGGGTGCCTGAAGCCACCCTCGGATTTAATCAGAAATCGTGCGTCGCCAAGTCAGAGTGACTCGGTCTCCGTGGCGGGATATGCCATTAGCGCTGGAGAGCTCTCGAGCGCCCAACTTTATATTCAAGAGCCTCTTTAGCGACCGGCACTCGGCTCTCCTCAGTATTCTCCGTCATGTTGGGCAAATATTGTCCTAATCCGCTGCGCGTCCACGGCCGCCTGTTTTCCTTGCGTTCGCTACAAGAGAGCGCTGCTACAAATCCCCGGCCGGCGCGCTCTCCCGCCTGCGTGGCTGCTCGCGCGCACTTGATCACGGAGCCGCTCTCCTCGCCGCGGTCTAATTCCGGGGCCCGCGCCGTCTAGCTGCCGGAGGGACACCCCCCTCCACAGATCGCGGGCTGCCTGCCCGTCCATCCCCTCCTTGCCTTGTTTCCCTTCCTTGCGCTCGAGTGGCTCACACAATTACAAGAAGACTAATTAAAAAGAAAAAGACGCACCTATCTCTAACCACGTCTGACATCCTGGGCTACCTACCCCCAGAAGCCCAGGGATCCCTCAGTTGACAGGTCGAAGGCCTGATAGTAGTTTAAAAAGAAAAGAAAATAAAAGAAAACCTCAGGAAACGGTGTCGGTGCGCTCCCGCCCTTGCTGGAGCCGAGAACCGCTTCACCCCGCCAGTCCCTCCGACTCATCCCCGGTGCTGGGCGTTTAGGGAGGACACCTTAGAAAACTAACACCTTCCCCTTGTCTGGACATTTCCGTGCCCTCTCGCCGTCCTGAGGTCTCTCCCGAGGGATTTCTAGAGTTCGGAAGCCCGAGTGCAAAGTTTCTGGGGGCGGAAATCGTTACTGTTCATTACTTCAGCCTCGAAGTAATGTTTTTGTTTCCAGCCCCGAAGGCGAGGTCCTAGTTAAGACATATAAAACATCACACACTGTTGGTATTTCGAAATAAAAGGGATTCTTAAACCATCCCGGGGTGAAAAGAAAAATTCAAAACCAGAGCAGAAAGCCCCGAGGCTGGCAGAACACGGGAGCGCAGAGAAAGTATTAGGTGGAAAGTATCTGAAAACAGTGCGATGAGTTGAGGTCCACTAGGACTTGAAATTGACCAGGACTCGAGATCGCCTCGGAGTGCAGCCTGGCGGGGAAAGGCCGGAACCCAGGACCCGTGACGCTGGGGCCGCCGGCCGGTGAAACCCACGCGAAAACGGACAAGCGTGGGGCCCCAGAAACCTCCCGGGTCGGGCGCCGGGGCTCGGACCCGAAAGGGAGGGGAGCCCCCCCGGCCGCCCCGCGCAGACTGCCGCCTCTCGCAGGCCCCGGCGGAGGAGGGAGGCCACCCGGCGCTCTTACCTTCCAGGGGAAAGCCCGTGCGCGGGTAGTTCTGCCCCGGAGCCGGCCGCACCATCCTGGGTACAGTGCCGGGAAGCGCCGCCATTCTTCGCGCACGCCGGCGGCGGGTCCCGAGTCGGCAAAAATCGCTTCCCGTCCGCTCCCCTTCCCCCTGCCGCGATCTCTTTCTTTCCTCTTCTTCTTCTTCGCCTCCTTTTTTTTTTAAACCTCCTCCCCTCCCCTCGGCAAACACTCCCCACCCCCCACCCCCGGCAGCAGCCGCTCGCGTCCAGAAGCTGGGGAGGGCGGGGTGGGGTGAGGCTGGGGGGCGGAGGTCGGGAGGCTGGGGAAGGAGGGGAGGTGGCGACGAGGAAGTTCAGACGAACGCACGCAGCCACCCCGAGGCCTCCTCTGCCCGCCCCGCTCGGCCAGAAGTTGTGCGGGCGGATGCGCGGGGCAGCAGCGGGGGCCGCGGACCGGACGCCGAGCGAGGCCGGCGGGGGTGGCGCGGGGATCGCGGCCGGAGTCCGGGCTCCCAGCCTCGGACTGGCGAGGGCCGCGCTCCCGCGCTGCGGGCCAAAGTTTCTGAGCCGAGCGGCTGCGGACCGGATTCCTGTTTCCGTATTTATTTATATATTTATCCTCTCGCTCCCCCGCCCGCTCCTCTCCGGCTCTTCTCCACGCCTCCCTCCGACCGCACTCGCTCCTCGCGGACACGCCAGCTTTCACACTCCCGCCCCCCCAACCCCGAAGATCTGGGGAGGGAAGAAGGAACCTCTCGGGTTTCGGGGGCCGGAGGGGGGGCGACAAGGGGGTGGCGGGGTCCGGGGGAGACAAGGGGAGGCGAGGGGCGAGCGATCCGCTGGGTAAGTTGCGCAGAAGTGCTGGCTGGAGCGCGCGCGGGAGGAGGCGGCGGCGAATGAGACGTGATGGGTTCGGACTTTTCTTTTATTCATGAGGAGGGCAGGGGGCCAGGGCGGAAGGCAGCCGAGGAATTTATATACGAATTTATTTCTTTCCCCCCTCTGTTTTTTAAGCCTCGACTCACCTTGCTTTGGGGGGGAGCATCTGAACCGCCCTTTAAAACAGAGGGAGCAAAAGGCGGGGGCGTGGTGGGGGCTGGGGGGACGAGGGAGAAGGGGAGCCCCCCCCCGCCCCAGTCCCGGTGTCTTCCCCTGACGGATGGGCCGGGTCGGCCGAGGCCCCAGTCCCCCGGTCGCCCACAGCCCGGCTGCATGGGAATGCCTGCCTCCCGTCGGTGGTTGCCTGGAATTCTCGCCTCAGCTCTAGCCTCCCAGAGTCGGAGCCCAGCTGGATCTCACGTCTTCTCCCTGGTCTCACTCACACACTCTGACGTTTCTGCCACTGGGGTCCGCCTGGAATTGGCCTAGGTGACCTGGGGGCGGGGGTGTGACTTTCTTGGCGGAGCTGCCTCTGAGCCCCGGTGTCCTATTCTTGCCTGGACTCCTGCAGCCCAGAAGGATGGGGGGTGTGGGGCTCAGAAAGCCCTCTGCACAGTGTTGGGGACCCACTCCCGCCTCCCCTCCCTGTCCCGGCCCCCGGCCCTCACCCATCTCCAGCCGGGGTTAGACTCCTGCCCCTCTTCAGCTCGCGCCCAGAAGCCCTCTCCAGTAGGTACTTCGCTGCCTTGAGTGGACCCGCAAGTTGGTTCCCAGGATCTGGGGGTCCAAAGGGCTGGCAGTTGGGAATGGGGGTACCCCCTGAGCACTCCAGTTCAGAAGTCCTCTGCTGGTGGGGGAGGGAGCCCCAGTTAATCACTGAGTGTGGGTGGGAGGTCCTGCCTTTCTGCGCTCTCGCCACCTTCCCCAGGGCTGGAATGACCGGACCCTTCTGCCAGGGGGATGCCCCGAGTCCTAGGGGCGAAACGCCCTCCCAGCGGGGCAGGACGCCACGACTGCGGGTCTTTTGTCTCCCCCGAGAAAGAGTGTCTCCGGCCCAGCGCTGGAGGCCAGATACAATAAAATAAACCCATCCCCCAAACTCGCCCCCACCCCCAGCCTGCCCCCTGCCCGCCCTCTCCCCGTGCTGGGGTCAGCCCCTTCCTGGCCTGGCCTGGGAGCCTCCTCAGGCTGGCCCCGGGCACCCCCTCCCCTCCCCCTTTCCTCACCTGTGACCTTTGCCCCCTCAGCATGTGACAATCTCCTTCCTCTCCCCTCTATTCCAGTGCTGGGGGCTGCTCCTGCCGGAGGTGGGGCGGGGGTGGGGGAGACCTAGAAATGGGGGCCGGCTGCAAAGCTGTTACACTCATGCCCCCTAGGGGCCCCAGAATTGAGGGGGGAAGGCCGCCCCCCACCAGTGCCTTTAGGAAACCAGGGTGCCAGGCTGCCTGAGTTACAGGAGCCCTGCAAGGTTTTCTGTGACCCTTTCCTTTCTGGAGATGCTACCCACTGAATCCACTTGCCCCCAAGAGAGATGAGAAGGTGGCATTTTACATGGCAGTGTGTGAGTCTGGGGACGATGGGTTAGACCTGAGTCAGTCCCTTTTCCATCTCATCTCGCTGGCGGGTCTGGCCTGCCTTGACCTCCTGAGGTGGCTGTATGTATACACACACACATACCTATGTAACACACACATACAGACATATATGTTGTTTATTCATTCATGCGTCCATCAGTAATTTCCATCACGGTGATGAAGAATTTAAGCCACCTTGCCTCTGTACGTGTGGGTGGAGTGGGCCAGCGTGTCTGTGTGTGAATACAGGTTTATGCCCACGTCTGTGTGAGCCCTGGGGAAGGTGCGACTGCGTGTAGGTCGTGGTGGGCGTGTGGCTTGTGTGCCCACCTCAGTGTGTGCTTCTAAGTGAGGGTCGGTGCCAGCGTTTAGGCTCTGCCGTCTCTTCCTTGTTGTCCTAGCGTAGCTCTAAGCACCCATCAGGAAGGTGTGAGTCAGGATTTGGTCAGTCCCCGGGGTGAGAGACGCCCTCTGGAGCGCTCTGAGCTCTGTCTCCCGGCGCACCTGGCCGCGGGTGTGGGCGCGGGCTAGTCTCTGGACCCAGTGGGGCGAGCGCGCAGCCAGACCTCTCGGTTCAGGCCCCCGACCGGTGGCTGCCAAGGACGTTGGAACTCGGGCGGCCCACTGGGGGCCATCTAACTATTGGCCTGGTCCCTGCCCTCCGCTGCTGCAGAAGATTCAGCGGGGCGGGTTCAGTCAGTCTTGAGGGAGATTTCCACCCCTGCCCCTCCAGCTGGCGCCCCTAAACCCAGGCTGGCGGCACCAACGCTGGGTTTCCGTGGCTGGGGGATCCTGGTGGGCTCCCGCGGGGTGGGCGGATGGGGAGAAAGAGGGGGGTGTCTGTCAGAATGAGCGTGGCCATTCTCGCCTGTTGGAGACCAATTTCACAAATGATTTTTGCAACAATTAAGAAGTGTGGCGGGGTGAAATGGCGATTTCACATCCAGCAGGGGAAAGGGGGGGTGGTTCACCTGGGCGCTGGGGCAGCCGCTGCTGGAAGGGGAGGGAACACTCCCCCTCCTCTCGGTTCCCTTGCTGACCCCCTGGCCCCGCTTTGCTCCCCAACCCAGGATTAACCTCCTCCCAAGAGCCCCACTCGCTGCTGTAAGCCAGAGGGCGTCTGTTGGGCCGAAGGTGGCCGGGAAGCGTTCCCTCCAGCCCCGCACCCAGTCTCTCACTTTCCCTGTGTGTTCCCCTCCTCTTTCGCTGTCGGCCTCTCTCACACACTTTTTGGTCCCTCCCTGCCCCCCACAGTCTGTGTCACGGGCTCCTCTGTCTTTTTTCCCAGGCCCCTCTCGCTTCCTCTCGGCCTTCCTGACTTCTCCCCGGCCATCTCTTCTCCTCCTCTGCCCACTTTGTCCACCGCGTCCCCCGTCGCCACAGTTTCCGGAAGTATGTGCGGTCCTCCTTGGCTCTCTGAGCCTGAGTCCCGGGGGGTGGGGGGGCTTTGGTTAGATGGGGTTGGACAACGACCTTTGGGGAGACACCTTCCTCTGCTTGGCAGCTACCTTAAACTCTCAGAAGGGGGTTGTCCAGGCCCAGCCCAGTGTGGTTTCCCTGCAGAAACCACTCTCTCCTAGGTGCCCTGAAGGCTTGAACAGTGGTTCTCTACTGCCACCTTGTCTGGTCTAAGATCTCCTCCACCTCTCTTTGAAGGGCCACAACAATGCTAAAATAAGGAGTTTCCCACCCCCCACGTTCCCAAATGGAACCCTCCAACCCCAGTTAAAATGGGAAAGACAAAGCCCCAAGGGTTAGGGGCAAGACCGCAGGTTGACTTCAGCTGCAGAACTTGGTCTTTCTCTGGCTGTGAATTGATGAGACGCGTGAGATCAGTCATGGCCACCACTGGGGCTTGCTCCCCGGCCCCCAGGGGGCCAGGGGTCTCTCCCCCAGTCCAAGGGGGAGGACACTCTTTCAGATCCCCGTGCAACGAGCACCTTTTGAAGGCGATTACCCAATAAACCTTCCTTTAAAGGGTGATAAATCCACCTTGAAAACCAAGGGTTTTGATTTTGGCAGAGCCTTTTGCATTTTCAGACGCTCCAGCCGAAGACATTGACAAACGGAATTATTCAGTCTTCAAATGTTTGATAACGAGGGAGGTGGGGGCGGGGAGAGAAATGGAATATCTGCGAACAAAGGCCCCTCCAGTGGCAGCTCGGGCTCTCTCCAGGCTCCGGAGGCCAGAATTCCTCGGGGCTGTGTTGGAAGAGGCAGCCTTGAGAAGAAACACCTTTCCCCCCACTCCCCAGCATCTTTTATTATTTTTTTCCCCTTACGAAGGAACACTCTTCTCAGAGTGACCTTGAAATATTTGCCCAAACCCGAGGAGGGAGAAAAGGAAAACGGGGGTGTTGCTGGGCTTGACGTTTTAATTTCCCCCAGAAAAACAGAATGGGGTGCCTTGGATTCCAGTTCCCAAGGTAAACAGCAACAGCGCACTCCAAGGAGGCTTCTCCCAGGCCCGCTGTTCCTTAGGCTTCATCCTGGGGCTCCGTCCTCTCCCCCCCTCCGGCTCTTCTTTCTCCTTATTCTCAAGGCTGGTCCTGAGAACCTCCTGGAAATTTGGAAGGAGAGACAGTGAGGTTGAAGCTCAGAGGTGCGGCGACGCCTGGGTCTCTCACTGACGTGGTGCCTTGACCATGGGGACCGCCCCCTCATCCTCCTTGGACTTCCCTGGACTTCCCTCTCTCCTAACTGCTATTCCGGTGGCTTTCAGAAATGCGGTCAAGGCCGTCTTCACAGTGTGCTCCCCCGTACACACTTCCCCTCCGCCCGTGAATCTCTCTTCCCTTGCCATTTCTGGGCTGGGCAAAGGACCTGCCCCGGATGACGAGAGTGTCTCTTCGATCGGGCGCCCGGGGCCTAAGGGGCGTGGAGTGGGATGCAGGTGACTGCGTGTCAGAGTGTGCGTGAGGCGCCCGGGGCCTAAGGGGCGTGGAGTGGGATGCAGGTGACTGCGTGTCAGAGTGTGCGTGAGGACAAGTGAGCTGAGCGCGCCCGGCTACCCAGGAGAGTGTATGAGAATGCGTGGGGGCGTCTGTATGTGGGCGTGTGTGTCTGTGTGTGCGTGCACACACACAGACCGAGGAGGTGGACGTTGAGTGTGCCGCAGAAAGGCCTGTGTGCTGGACCCACGGAGGCACCTGCAGAGGGACGTCTGTCTCCTCCCAAGCCCCCGGCCGCCTGAACAAAAGACCACGTATCGGATGAAGATGGGGCCGTCACTGGCCCCTTCAGTTCATTTCTCCAAGTTCAACTTGCCCTGAGTCCAGCGCTAATGGGTTGTCTACTGTGCTCGCACGGTTACCTCATCACAGCTGAGCATCTATGGAACCGGCAAAGCGTTTTCATTAAACAAATCCAAAAGGGGTGGCGGCGGTCTGCTCCAGCCAGCCTGGGGCTTGTGGCTCTGCACACGTTCCAGGGACGCCGCGGGCCCGGTCAAACTTTCCTTCCAGGCCCCCAGGCTTTGGAGGGCTGGGCCGGGACAGGATTGAGGATGCAAAGATCAGACACTGCTGGGTTCCCACCTCAGATGGGCTTGTTGCTAAGGGGAAGCTGGTGGAATTGGGTTCCTCGGGTCCCCACGGTTTCTCTGTCCTCTCCTGGAGAGGGCCCCTCCTCCGTCGTGTGGGGAGGGGTCTTTCTTCTCCCAGATACACTGACTCTGTGTATTTCCCGCTGTCAGCTAAGTTCCTTAGTAGATGTTCAGGAATTACTCATTGGATAAATGGGTGGGTGAATGAACGAATCTGGCCCAAGCAGGATGCCTGGACTTGAGAAAAGGCTGGGAGACCGGGGCTTGAATCTTCTGAGGCGAGTGATTTGTAGGGACATTGAACCTTTGGCGTGGCTTCTGTGCGCCGACTGTCTGAGCCCCTTGGAGCCTGAGAGGGGCGATTACACACAGGCAGAGAGAAGGACGCGCAGATGGAGCTCCGAGCATGGCGCTCTGCGCCGTCTCCAGCAGCAGTGAGTTGGGTGCAAACACCTAGGCTAGTGTTCGATCTGCACTGGGCCCTCAGCGGGTGCTGGCCCCACTGCCTCCCGTGGCCTCCGGTCGGCCACTGCGTTCCCTGCGCGTTTATCCCTGCAGTTCTGGGCTGAGCTAGAACACAGGGCGCTCAAGAAAGGGCTAAAGTGAGCGACCATGTTACTCTTTTGACCCTGAGCCCCAGTGTACCCAGTAGCTTTGAACAGTAGCCCCATGCCAGGCACTCAGGAAAGCCTGCTTAATCTGAAAGCCACTCCTGGTGGTAGACACCAGCGTCTGTATTGTACAGAGGGGGCAGCTGAGTGTCAGGGAGGTCCAAGGTCAGATTCTTTCTGGAGCTATTTTTCCTCTCTTCCCCAATGGCATATTGGACACCTGCTGACTTGGAGGGGCTCATCTGGTGTCATGTCTTTTTTGCCTTTTCAAACCAGTCTGTCCTAAAGGAAATCAACCCTGAATATTTACTGGAAGGACTGGTGCTGAAGTTGAAGCTCCAGTACTTTGGCCACTACCTGTGAAGAGCCGACTCATTGGAAAAGACCTTGATGCTGGGAAAGGTTGAGGGCAGGAGCAGAAGGGGGTGACAGAGGATGCGACGGCTGGATGGCATCACCGACTCACTGGACATGGGTTTGACTAAACTCCGGGAGACGGTGAAGGACAGGGAGGCCTAGTGTGCTGCGGTACGTGGGGTCTCAAACAGTCAGACGTGACTTAGAGACTGAACACCAAAGGTCAAACTGAGGCTGGCTCCAGGTCACGGAGCCACCGGGGGTAGGGAAAGGATTTCACCTTAGTCTCCGTGACCCTGAAGGCTGCTCTCTTTCTTGCTCCCATCTCTTCTCTTGGTAAACTGGATGATTGCCAGCACTGAGCACAGAGACCGGTATGTGGCAGGTGCTCAGAGATGCTACTGAATGAATAAATGAGTGAAACTGAAACAGCCTAATGACCGTAGGGCATTATGTCCTGTACGAGGGTCCGTGGGGGTGAGGAGGGGTGGGGAGGGGATGGCAGGACCAGACCAGAGCATGCCAGAGCTGGGAGGGAGTCTTTGAGATGACCTTGTCCACGCAGTTCGTAGGTTCAGGAGCCCAGCCCCCTTCTGGGGGCCCTGGGGAACCCAGAAGATGCTTAGACCATGGGAGGAGGTGGCCAGGCTTGGGGGGGGTTACTCTGCAGCCCCGGCAAATGCCGGTCTTCATTGGAATGTATAGATGGAAGGGAGCGAGCACTGCATATTTGTCTAGGTGAATTAAAAGCACAATCCCCATTTCCCAGAGGGAGCAGTTGGTTCATATTTATACATTTAGTCTTACAGGTGTAAAATAGGTTTCCTTTATGCTTATATAATAATTTTTCATTTGAATTTCAAGGCTTTATTCCCTTCTTTGGATTCAAGTCTTCCACCTGAACCCAATTCTCTCCATAACCATTAATTCCTTCATCACAGAAATGAATTCCATCTAATTCTCTACAGTGGCAGTTAGCGGAGATCAAAAAGGGCCTTTGCACAGGGCCCCCCCCCCCCGCCCCCGCCTCTGCCTCTGTGGTTTCAGCGGTTCTGCTCACCCCACCCCCACCGATGCTGGCTTCAGAAACCAGACCTTGGAGCAGGAAAACTTATTTCTCTCACTCAGTATGTGTGTGTGTGCGTGTCTGCACGCGCCCATGAGTGTGCCGTAGAAAATGCTGCTCAGTTTCAGAAAGGCAACAACAGCAGTAATAATAATGATGGCTTATGATGAACCAGACACCTGCTAGGCCCTTCATGAGCATGATACTTTTGAAAGCTCCTACACTCTCAGGAAGGAGGGATTGGTATCTTCATATTACAGAAGAGGAGATGAAAGTCTAGAAATGGGAAATAAATTGCCCAGGGTCACACTGCTCGGAGGTGGCAGGGTTTTAAATTTTTAAAAAAATTATCAAGTATTTCACACAGATATAATAGAGTGGGCACCTATAGACAACTTCCTCATGCTCTCCTCTACCAAACTATTCCCTTTCTTTTCCTTCAGAAGAAACACAGTCATGAATTTGCTGTTATTTCTGTACACGCTGAAGGAGGCTGGATCATAGCCCCAAAGACTGTTGTTTCTGACTCTGTTGCCCGTTGACTGCAGCACGCCAGGCTTCCCTGTCCTTCACTGTCTCCTGGACTTTGCTCAAACTCACGTCCCCTGAGTCAGTGATGCCATCCAACCATCTCATCCTCTGTCACCCCCTTCCCCTCCTGCCCTCAATGTTTCCCGACATCAGGGTCTTTCCCGATGAGTCGGCTCTTCGCACCAGGTGGCCAAAGCATTGGAGCCCCAGCTTCAGCATCAGTCCTTGCAATGAATGCTCAGGGTTGATTTTCTTTAGGATGGACTGGTTTGATCTCCTTGCAGTCCAAGGGATATCAGGTCCTAATTCCTGGAACCTGTAAATGTTACCTTAAAATCACAAAGGATCTTTGCAGATGAGACTAAGCTAAGGATCTTGAGATAGGGAGATTATCCAGGATAATCTAGGAGGGCCCTAAATGACATACCACATGTCCTTCGAAGAGAGGGGAAAAAAGAGATTTGACACAGACAGAGGAGGATGGGTTGCTGTGACTGTGGGGACAGAGACTGGAGCGATACGGCCATAAACTAAGGAATGCTGGCAGCCACCGGAAGCCAAAAGGAGTAAGGGAGAGATTCTCCCACAAAGCTTCCAGGGAGAACGTACTTTATGACACCTTGGTTTCGGCCTGGTGACAGTGTGATGCCCGGAACCGTGAGAGGATAGATTCCTGTCGACTTAGGCCAGCAAGAAATCTGTAGAAATCTGTTACCACAGTCACAGGAAAGTAAGATACATCCTTTTATAATCTTAATACCTTTTACATTGAGCTATGTAGTTTTTACACTTTATAGAATGGTATGCTGCAGGAGGCTTAATCCTGAAACTTGCTTTTATTTCCCTACATAATGTTTTTGAAATGCATCCTCATTGACGTAAGTAGCTGTCAGTTTTTTGGCTTTGGGGGCTGTGCTGGCTCTTCATTGCTTTGCGTGCGGGCTTTTCTCTGGCGGCGATGAGCGGGGCTGCCCTTCCCTGCAGTGCTGCGCGTCTCCTGCGCTGACTTCTCTTGTTGCCGAGCGCAGGTTCTAGGACCCGAGGGCTCTGGGATGCATGGGCTTAGTCGCTCCGAGGCACGTGGAATCTTCCCAGGCCAGGGATCGAACCTGTGTCTCCTGCATTGGCAGGCGGATTCTTGTCTCCTGCACCACCGAAGAAGTTCCAAACAGTGTTAGTTCAAAGACAGAGAAGTATCTAGTATGCTGGGCAAGTACACGTGGATCTCGGGTGGCCTGATTCTCTGTGAAATGTTCTGCTGGGCAGGAGCGGAGATGTCTCTGCTGCCGTGTTCCGTAGGGCAGGCCTGTACCCCCGGCGTGCGGACCCAGATGAACACAGACTTGCCATGTGTTGGGAAGGCCGGGATCATCGCAGCAGGCAGAAGCCGTGGGAACCTGATTCCAAGTGCACTTAAGGGTTCCGTGCCTCTGAGACCTCAGAGGAGGCGGTGTTCCCAGACGTGAAGAGCAAGACTCAAAAGGAACCCTCAAGTGGAGACAAGAATGTGTGTGCACGTGTGCGTGTGTTCGTGTGAGCTCCCTGAGGTCACAGATACAGTCTGCCTCCCCCCCACCCCACCAGGACCTAGGAAACAGTGGTTGTTTGTTGAGCAAGTGAATGAGTCTGATTGTGAGGGTAGGAATCGGTTGGAGATCTGTCCTGTATGTTTATAGTATTTATGATGGATTCAAGTTGATACACGTTGGTATAAATTGTAAGGTTGTGAGTAAGCGCTTCTGTGAAATTCACCTAGGATTTGCACCTCATTTGAACACTTTTACAATTTATGGAGTTTTCATGACCATGTTTTAAAAACTTGATTCTCTGCTGAGAACCACTGCCAGCGGGTGCACTGGGGAGGGTGGAGCAGCCCCCGGCTTCTCAGGAGCTTGGGATCCACGCCAAATACCCGAGAATAAGAAAACCGGGAGATTGGTTCAAGATGGCAGAGTAGAAGGACGTGTGCTCACCTCCTCCGGTCAGAGTACCAAAATCACAGCTAGCTGTTGAACAACCATTGATGGGAAGACACTGGGACCCACCCAAAAAAGAAAAAAATCTTGGTTCTCTCCTAATGTGGCGTGATATAGAGGCATGCAATTATTCCTCCGAGATGAAGGAAAGCTGAGGATGAAGGCATGAAGCAACTTTCCCGGTGTCATAGAGCAAGCAGGTGGCAAAGTGAAAGTGAAGTGAGAGTGAAAGTCACTCAGTCATGTCCAACTCTTTGTGACCCCGTGGACTGTATAGTCCATGGAATTCTCCAGGCCAGAATACTGGAGTGGGTAGCCTTTCCCTTCTCCAGGGGCTTTTCCCAACCCAGGGATCAAACCCACGTCTCCCGCGCTGCAGGTGGATTCTTTACCAGCTGAGCCACAAGGGAAGCCCAAGAATACTGGAGTGGGTAGCCTCTCCCTTCTCCAGCAGATCTTCCTGACCCAGGAATTGAACAGGGGTCTCCTGCATTGCAGGCAGATTCTTTATCAGCTGAGCTACGAGGAAAGCCAGTTTGCAGAATCCAAGTAGGTCCCGTGAGGGGGGCTGTGCAAGAGGACATAGGTTTTACATCTTGATGAGCTCCCTTTTCATCTTGGTTTTGGTCCTCAGGAGCTGTGTTTCCTGGGGCAAGTGACATAAGCTTTCTGAACTTCTGTTTCTTCATTTTAAAAATTAGCACAGAAACACTTAACTTGTGGGGATTGCTGGGGAGAGAAGGCACTCAGCAGGGCTCAGGAAGGGGCAGCTCTCATTGCTTTCCTCAGTTGAATAGTGCTTTCCCTCTTTCAGTCCTGGGCTATAACCTACATTCCACCAAAAATTATCAGGGAAGTTTAGAGACACAAGCCGCCAAACCAGTTGGCTGGCATCAACTGCTATCACCAAGGGGCCTGAGTTATCCCTTTTTCGGGGGTCACTGGGGCGTGATGACCTGTGACCTATGTAGCCAGCAGGGGTGGGAGCCCAGGAGATTTGGGGTCATCTAGGACTTCTGGAAAGATCTGAGAGACCACTTTCCAATCTCGGTTTTTTCATTATGTAGGGGGCAGTAAATCAAAGGGCCTGCCCCAGGCTACAAACTTAAAAGGACCCTAGGCTGACGGAGCTGGGCAGGGAAGATGGGGATGCGGGTGAGGAGGACGCTATCGCTGCCCTGGGTTGCTGCCAAATGGATCCGAGGAGAGAAAAGTAACACACAAGGTGGGGAAAACCCACCAAAGATAAAGCTTAGAAGTAATTGACAAGCTGAAGAAAATGCTCTCGGCATCTCCGCTGTTCACGTCTTTGCTATACAAAGAGTTCCTGCAAATCAATAAGGATGACGAACAACCCCTGGTCAAATGGACACGGACAGGCGATTTATTAAAGATGTATGTGCAAGTTGTTAAGTGTTAGTGGCTCAGTCCTGTCTGACTCTTTGTGACCACATGGACTGTACTGTCCTGGGAATTCTCCAGGCAAGAAATACTGGAGTGGGTAGCCATTTGCTTCTCTAGGGGATCTTCTGATCCAGGGATCAAACCTGGGTCTCCCACTTTGCTGGCAGATTCTTTCCTGTCTGAGCCATAAATTGCTGGTCTTACCAGATACCCAGTCGGTTCAGTTCAGTCACTCAGTCGTGTCTGACTTTTTGCGATCCCATGGACTACCAGATACCCAAGAACCGAAATTAACAAGTTACCATGCTCACCCATCACAGGGGCAGTTGTGAGGGGGAAAATGATACTGTCCAGGATTACTGAGGGGTCTGGTAGCTGGGACTCTCATCTACTGTTTGAGGCAGACTGTACTGGTATCAGTTTCCTGAAGGACAACTTGGAAAGCATGTTTCTAAAGCTTTAGGAATGTTTAGAACCATCCTCGGCCTATCACTTTGTACTTTTAGGAATTTATCATGCGTGTGGGCAAAAGTGTAAGTGTGTTTGTCACTTTTTTTTTTTTTAAATTTAGAAAAACAGGAAAAGAAACCTAAAACAAAAGGATATTGCCAGTATGTTATGAAACATCCATGTGGTGGCATACTCTGGAACCATTGCAGGGACACATAAGGGGAGTAGCATTTGTATATTTCTTTCACTCCACGCCAGCAACCTCTCTAAATGCTTAGCTCATTTAACACCTACAACTGCTTGAGATAGCTGCTAACATTGTCATCCCAGCTGGGGGAGAACATGAACCACAGTGACATTAACTTTTCTTGGTCTCTTACCTGGTCAGTGGCAGACCTCAGTATGAACTCAGGTCACCTGGATGCAAGGGCTGTCTTAACTGAACTATGCTACCTCTCAGAATTTTTAATAACTTGGCAAAACGTTTATGAAATATTGAGTGAAAAAAGTCACTTCCAAAACAGCGCGATTCTACATTAAAAAAAAAAAAAGCAAAACTTGTGCGTAGAAAAGTAACCCCAGAGGAATGTTGACCCAAATAATGAATAAGGACTACTAAAGGGAAAGATTACTCATGATATTTTTCTTCTTTTTGCCTAACAGGCACTTTCTGAATTTTCTGTCATGAGGATTTTAACTTTGAAAAAGAAAGATATCCATGTGCAAATTATTATAAATGGAAAGAAACAGATTTTGGGCCCATGTTGCTGTCTCAGTACCTAATTACCCCCCGACCCAATATCAAGGCAAAGAAATGCAACTCTCGGGTCACTTTTTTTTAAAATAGTTTTGTTTATTTATTTATGGCCGTGCGGGGTCTTGGTTGCTGCGTGGGCATTCTCTGGTTGCGGCAGGCAGGGCGTCTCCTGGCAGTGGCCCGCGGGGTCTCGTGGCAGCGTGTCTTGCTGTGGAGCTCGGGCTCGCAGGCGCACGGGCTTCAGCAGCTGCGGTTCGTGGGCTCAGGAGTTGCGGCTCCCGGCTTAGTTGCTGGGTGGCCCGCGGGATCTACCCGGATCAGGGACTGAACCCGTGTCTCCTGCACTGGCAGGCGGATTCTTCATGCCGAGCCTCCGGGGAGGCCCCTCAGGTCACTCCTACATGTTCTCCAAGATGATGTTCCCCCAGACCCTTGTGCCGTGACTCCCTTCCTTCCCACGTGGGGAGTGGGGAAGCACTCGCTTGATTTACCTCCACCCAGCAACCAGGGCAGCAGCCCCAGCACCTCGGAACGCCGCCCGGACAGCAGGCAGCAGCAGCGGGCAGACCGCACTCCCGCGGTTGGGACGTCAGGCCCCACTACCTCCGTTTGACTTGGCGTCTTGGGTCCCACCGCTCTGTTACTCGGCTCCCAGATAAATAGCATATTTTCCCGCCCCCACTCTTGCCTGGACTGTCCCAGCAGCTTCAGGGGCAGAGAACACCGGCTCTCCAAGCCTGGCTCCCTGGACCAGCGGCGTTCGATCACCCGGGAGCTTGTTAGCCATGCAACTTCTCTCGGGTTCCATGCCAGCCTGCCCCGGGGGGGGGGGGGGGGGGGGGGGGGGGGGGGGGCAACGATATGTGATTTAATAGCCTTCCGGATGATTCTGATTCATGTAAAGGGTGAGGGTCGCTAAGTCAGGATCATGGTGCCGGGTTAGAATATTTGGAGGCGTGAGGGGCACCATGGTGCTGGTATTGGGAGGTGCGTATTTGGGGCTGTGAGAGGCATTTCCCATTGTTTTCAGATGCCCCCAAAGTGAGTGGCTCTGCTAAACTCGCTTTTGAAATCCTGAAGACAGGCTCTGGGAAATGAGTTAGTCTGCCCTCCCCTCCTCCTCCGTCCCTCAGAACGCTGCTGACAGCTGATTAATGGGGAATGACTCTCCAAAGATTTCTTTACATATATTAGGTTAGGAAAGGCTTTGAAAACTTTTTGCGGCAATTGTGCCTGCGAAGATTCCCTCCACTGGCTCTCCTCGGGGATGAGGAAGTGTATCCGTCTCCTTGCGATTTAGACAATGACCTTGGTTCTTGTACCTCTCTGGGCAGTGCTGGACTGGGAGCCGCGGGGCCTGGGACCCACTTGGGCTCCAGCACAGATTCACCGGGTGACCTTGGACAAGTCACTTCCCCCCGGGCCTCGGTGGGCTCCTCTGTTTAAGTGCAGGGTCTGAGGGTCGCTATAAGCTTGTATCCGGGATTTGGAACCTGAATTTTTTTTCTGTTCTGAATTTCCAGGGCTGGGTCTGGTTGAGAAAATTCACAGAGCTGTGTGTCATATATTGATTAATCTTAGGGAAGAAGCTCATGAAACTATAAAGTGAGGATGTGTCCATGTGCTCTTGTGCACTGGTTGCTGTTCAGTCGCTAAGCTGTGTCCGACCCGTGGTCTCATGGGCTGCCGCACGCTAGGCTTCCCTGCTTTCCCTGGCTCCTGGTGTCTGCTCAGACTCAGGCCCATTGAGTCGGTGGTGCCATCCAACCACCTCATGCTCTGCCATCTCCCTCTCCTGCCCTCAGTCTTTCCCAGCATCAGGGTCTTTTCCAGCGAGTTGGCTTTTTGCATCAAGTGGCCAAAGTACTGGAGCTTCAGCTTCAGCATCAGCCCTTCCAATGAATATTCAGGGTTGATTTCCTTTAGGATGGACTGGTTTGATCTCCTCGCAGTCCAAGGGACTCTCAAGAGTCTTCTCCAGCACCACAGTTTGAAAGTGTCAATTCTTTGGTGCTCAGTCTTCTTCATGGTCCAACCCTCACATCCATACATGACGGCTTTTCAAAAAACCTTTGTTGGCAAAGTGACGTCTCTGCTTCTTCAAGTGCTGTCTAGGTTGGTCTTAGCTTTTCTTCCGAGGAGCAAGCGTCTTTGATTTCATGGCTGCAGTGCATGTCTGTGCCCTAAAGACTGCTGTGGGCTGGAATTCATAGAAGATGTAGACAGATACAGATAAAAGGAGCAGACTTCAGTTGTCTTTATTCCCTGAAAGATATATTAACCAAAAAGTGTTGACTGATCCTGGGTTGGTTGCTGTGAATTGCAAAGTGTGAGCCATTGAAATGTCCTCACTGGAAAGTCAAACATTTCTTCAAGTGCTCATGGACACCAAAGCTTTTGCAGGAAAACTGGGAATTGGCATGAGAGCAGAGCTTCCTTGGAAAGAACTGGAAGTTCTTAAAAAACCCTCCAGAGGCAAATTCTTCATTTTTCCCTTCAAGTGCAGAGTAAACCCTGGAGGGCAGCGATGGGAGAGGACAGTGAAGAGAGCTTGCTGAACCAAGCCTCCCACTTTGTGTCCCAAGATCTGGGTCCCCAAACTTGGGGTGCGAATGGGGGCGGCTGAGCCAGTTGCTTCCAGCTGCAGGCCTGATTCATCCTGGGGGCATCAGTCTCTGTGCAGGCCATGAAAGGCTGGGCGGTGAACACCTACTCTTTGTCAGCGCGGCACATGCTTAGACTCCAAGGTAAAGAGTGTCGGAGCTTGTCTTTGTCAACCGGGTGACGTCTGCTGACCCACAGCTGGGTCCTCGAGTCCACCAGTCCACAGCCGGTTAGTGCTCCTTGCCACCGCCGTCTCTCCTGGGCAATGGGAGACCCAAGGTACTCACAGCGTCATACCCAGGGCACTGCTGCCTAGCTCTAAGCCAGAACCTGGGGCCGAGGTTTCCAGTGGCCTTACTGTCTGAACTTACCCAGGGCGGTCAGTATAGAACCCATTACCCCTGGTCCTATATATAATAGATGTGTGTGTGTGTGCGCGCGCGCGCATGCATGCTCAGTCGTGTCCGACTCTTTGTGACCCCATGGACCTCATGAGCCTGCCAGGCTCTTCGGTCCATGGGCTCTCCCAGGCAAGAATACTGGAAGAGGTAGCCATTTCCTTCTCCAGGGGATCTTCCCTACCCAGGGATTTAACCCAAGTCTCTCGTGTCTCCTATATTGGCAGGCAGATTCTCAACCACTGAGCCCCCTATACAGATCCAGCTGTAAATCCCAAGCCGTAGAGCCAGTAAACTTCAGCACATCCAGCCCTCTTGGGTTCAGACACCTTGGCTCACCAAGCTGTGAGATACTGCATATCCCTGTTTCTTCATCTCTTTATCTGTCAAACGGGGCTGATCACCTAACTGGTGAAATGTCAGACGAGGTGGTGCGCCAGAGGCACTTAGCACAGCAGCTGACGTTTACCAGTTGCATAATCAATGTTTATGATTATTAAAGCTTTGTCACACACGTTTACTGAACCAGACATGACATGTATTACCAGGAAACACTGCAGCCAGAGGGATGGCATGGACACAAAAACGAGGAACAGTTCAAAGCGGCTTTGGCCCTGAGCCTGAGGTCTGTGTCCAAACCCCGACTCTGCCATCTTCCAGCTGTGTGGCTTCCCTTGCTGGTAGAGGTCCGTCTGCCCCAGGGAGCTGTCCAGATAGGTGACTAAGTAGACCGGGGTGGCCTGAATGCAGCATTAAAGTCACAGGCAGGACTGGAGCTCTGAGGACTTGCTTATTTGAATCTCACTGAAACAACTGCATTTATCTCTCTTCAGCATACTTGGGGGATTGGTTCCAAAGCCCTCATGGGTACCAAACTTGTGGATGCTCGAGTCCCTTGTATGAAATGGTACAGCGCGGCAGAACACAGCTCAGCCTCCGTCACCATGGGTTCAGCTCCCATGGCGACAGAGTGGGTTTCTTTTGGCTTATTTGTTTGGCCGCGTGGGTCTTAGTTGCTGTGCTGGGGATCTTTGGTTGTGATGACGGGCTCTCTGGCTGTGGCCCGCATTCAGAACGTGTGGGCTCAGCAGTTGCTGTGGGAAACCTTAGTTGCTCTGCGGGCCATGGGATCTTAGTTCCCCTCCCAGGAATTGAACCCGAGTCCCCTGCACTGCAAGGCGGATTCTTAACCACTGGACCACCAGGGAAGTACCTGTATTTCCCTCCAACAGTGGTGATTCAAATGACTTGCCCAAGGACACATGGCCAGTTACGTGATGGAAGTCGGGGTGGCGAGCATGCGAAAGAAGGCAGGATGGGAGGCGGAAGGGGAGGACCAGCGACCCTCAGGTTGAAGAGGATGGTGCTGATTCTGAGAAGGAAGCCCATCATGGGTGGGACCAGGGGATGGAGAGGACCTCGTTCTCCTGGAGGGGGGCTGTGTGTCCCCTCGCCTGCCCACCACCCCCCCGCCCAGCCCTCAAACACCACGGCCTCCCTAGCTCCGGTTTTCTCTGCTGCTCTCTGCCGAGGCAGCATCTCCGGGAGGTGGCCGGCAGCCTGCACCAAGTGGCTTCTCCACCTATGATCTGAATCCCCCCCGCTGCTGCCGTGACAGGCGGAGAGCAGAGACGAGTTTAGGCTGTTTGCAAGCTGGGAGCCATTTCAAAGGGAAGCCTGGTCCTTGATATTCCCTGAAAATGTTTGGAAAAAAAATGTTATTGGATTATAAAAGCAGTACTCGCTCTTTGCGATATAGGATGAAATAAAGACTGCCCATCACGAAACCATTCTCGGCATTTTCTTCTTTTCACGGGTTTGTTTCCAGTATTTCCCCTGGACCTACACTTGCCATCCTACTATGTGCTGTTTCACTCAGATCTGTAGGAGAGTATATCTTCATGCGCACAGGTTTTTTTTTTTTTTTTTTTTTAAATCCAGGCAGCATCATCTTCCATTGTATGGATATAGTGGAGTTCCTTTAGCTATTCCCAGCTGGACTTTCAGCGGTTGCTTTCCCCTTCCCCCAGGAGAAATAAGGCTGTGATGAGCCCCCGGCACACCTGTTACATAAACCCTCCTCTGTCGGCCCCAGGGAAGAGCCAAGCCCCCTGCATCGTTTTCCCGACTCTTGGAGAGGGACCAATAGTCACTCTGACTCCAAATGCCTGAGGCCAGGTCCTTCAAAGAGAGGTCTCTCCCTCCTCTATTAATTGGGCAATTTGGAAACCTGGGCTTGAGTGAAAATATTATTTTTCCCCAGTCATTCTCAAATTGCTTATTCACCAAGTTAAAGCAGCCAGTCAAAGCGAGGGGAAAGAAAACAAAGCCCCCAACCTGGAACCAGCTGTGCTGTGTTGTGTAGACAAAATAACCCTTTGACAGACCGCTCGGATCACCTCTTTGACCTGTTGGTTCCCCACCACGTCAGCGAGACCTCAGCTGTTCCAGTGGTTTGGGCTGTTTGTTTCTTCCTTCTGCTTCTCTTTCCTCCGCCGCCTCCTCCTCCGATCCGTTTGTTGTGCAAATGATATTCCCACACAGAAAGAAGGGAGAGAAAGAAAAAGATGCCCACATACATTCCTGGCCCAGAGGGGTCAGACAGGTCCTAATCTCCCTCTCTTCCTTCCTTCTTCCCTTCCTTTCTAAATCTTTCTTTCTCTTCCTCTTTTTTCCCATTCTTTCTTTACATTTAAAACAACTGTGGGGAAATACATGCATGGATGTGAAACACATAAGGGCTTCCCTGGTGGTTCAGTGGTAAAGAACCTGCCTGCCAAATGCAGGAGCTGGGGGTTTGATCCCTGGGTCAGGAAGATCCCCTGGAGAAGGAAATGGCAAGCCGCTTCAGTATTCTAGCCTAGGGAAGCCCAGGGACAGAGGAGCCTGGCGGGCTGCAGCCCACGGGGCCGCGGAGAGTGGGACACGACCTAGTGAGTGAGCGACAACAGCTTACGAAGCCCGCCGTGTTTAACCGTTTTAAGCGACAGTGTGGTGGCATTTAGAGCATTTACAACACTGCGTAACCATCGCCACTACGTAGTTCTGGAATATTCTCCCTCCTGCAGAAGGAAACCACATAGCCCGTGGCAGCCACCTCTCATTCCTCCCCCGACCCCAGCCCTGCGTGTGTGCACGCCAAGCACTTCAGCTGCGTCTGAGTCTTTGCAGCCCACGGACTGCAGCCCGCCAGGCTCCCCTGCCCACGGGGTGCCCCAGGCAAGGGCGCTGGGGTGGGTGGCCCTGCCGTGCTCCAGGGGGTCTGCCCTCCTCAGGGACTGAGCCCGTCTCTCATGTCTCCTGCACTGGCAGACGGGTTCTTTACCACCAGTGCTGCCTGGGAAGCCTGACCCCAGCCCTTAGCGACCACTAATTTACTTTCCATATCTATTGGTTTGCCTGCTGTTTCCTATCAAAGGAATGTTTCCTATCAAAGGAATTATACAATGTCTCCTTTAGTGTCTGGCATCCCTCGCTTAGCACAATTTCCCAGGTCATCCGTGTTGTAGCAGGACTTAGAACTTCAGTCCTTTTTCTGGCTGAATGATATTCCATTGTATGGATACACTTACTTTTGTGGCTTTGAGTCTGGTGTTCCCACCAGGCAGCCTGGCGGCACTGAAGGGAGGGTGGTGGTGGCGGAGGACTGTGACGATGGGGCTGGCTCATCGGAACTCTACTCTGAGCTTCCTGGTGGCCAGTGCAAAAAGGGGAGGCCAGTGGGTTGAACCCATCTGAGGCAGTGTCCTCCGCCTGGGCAGCAGTGATGTGCTGGGTGAGAGCTCTTGGCTGTGAAGGGCTGTCCTGTGCTAGGTGGTGTGTTTAGCAGCACCCACAGCCGGAAACAACCCCCACCCCACCCCGCTCAGTTGGGATCATTAACAACATCTCCAGACAATGCCAAATGTCTTTTGGGGGTTAAAAGTGCCCTGGTTGGGTACTGATGATCTAGTGAAAGGAAACCATCCCTGATGTGGGGTCTTTGGATAAAGGACTGGACAATGTGACCAGCAGGGTCTTTGGGATCAAGTGTCAAAGTCCACACATGTTCAGCCTGTGCTGTTCCCAGCTGGCCCTGGCGACTTCCATCACTGACGTTAGTCTTCTCTGGGTGACGTAGTCTGTCCCTCCCATCCTGGGACCATTTCCTCGGTGAAGCTCCTTTGCCAGCTGCCAGGCTAAGCTCCTCACATGCCCTTCATAGGTTTTATCTCAGGGGATCCTCAGACAATGTCCCCGTACCAATGTACCACCCCCATTTTACAGATGTGGAGACTGAGCTTAGAGAGGATCACAAATGGGATCCTCTCGGTGGCAGAGGGGTATCTGAACCGGGGTACCCTGACCCCTGTACTTTTAGCAGCCAGAGCAATAGATCTCAACTGGGGCATGCTTTTGTCCCCCAAAGGGCATTCAGCAGTACCTGAAGACATTTGCAGCTGTCACAATGATGGGGGCAGGGACAAGTGAGGGGAGGCCACTCGTGTCTGGTGGGTGGAGGCCGGAGATGCTGTTCAATGTCCTGCAACATATAAGGCAGGCTCCTGTAACACTGTGCGGCCAGCCCAGTGGGGCTGCGGTTCTGAGGCTGAGCAGCCCCGCCCTAGATGCTGGTCCACTGCGAGGAGAGGTGAGCCTGCTGGGATGGGGGCGTCCTGGAGGAGGAGAGGAGACGGGAGGGGGATAATACGATCTGTGGGTAGGTAAGGTCTCCACTCACAGGGGGTGGGGGCCTTCTCTGCACCCTGCCCGCCTCCTGGAATGAAGACCCAGACCTGGACTTCCCCATCTTTCAGCTGATGTTTGCATAGGCATGACAGAGTACTATCCAGACCAGGAAAGCCTCTGGAAGTCTTAAGATTCTAGACACATCTCTTTCTTTGTTTTTAATTGAGGAGGAAATGTCGGAAGATAAATGGATCATCCTAGACCTGCAGAACTACCCAAGGTGGTTATGCTGAGAGTCACCAAACAGGGATTTGGAGCCAGGCAGGATGGGGGCCCGGGTACTGCCTGCCTGATGACAAAGCGTCCTCCGCCCCCCGGGCCACTGCACTTGCTGCCTCAGCTCCTGCGCCCGCATCTGAGTGATGAGGACGATAACACCCAGCCCATGGTGTTGCTGGAGAATTCCATGAGACACTATACGTGAGGGCACGGCTTTGGCTCCCGCTCAGCCCTCCCCAGGCGGCCTTTACCACTGTTGTCGTTGTTACTGTTTAGTGATTGTTATGATCAGAATCAGGCTTCCCAGGTAGCACCTGTGGTAAAGAACCTGCCTGCCAGTGCAGGAGACGTAAGAGATGTGAGTTTGATCCCTGGGTCAGGAAGATGCCCTGGAGGAGGGCATGGCAACCCACTCCAATATTCTTGCCTGGAGAATCCCACAGACAGAGGGCCTGGTGGGCTGTAGTCCACGGGGTCGCCAAGAGCCAGATACAACTGAGCGACTAACAGAGACATGATGAGAATCAGCAACACTGCTAGAGCCGATCTAGTCCAACAGCTTGGCTGCCAGTTGGGGAAAAGTGAGGCCCAGAGGGGCCGGGACCCACTGGGCTTCACCCAGCGAACAAAAGGAGACGCTGTTCCCAGCCCAGTGCTTGCTCTGGGGCCCGTCCTGACTGGAGCAGAGGATTTCCACCTGAGGCTGGGGTGGGGGGTGTGTAAATGGCTTCTCCAGCCTTGCCCTCCCTGAACCAATTTGTAATGAATGGCTTCTGGCCACGCTTCTCCCCGCCTCTGTGGCAGACCTGTAAAACCTGTATGGGAAGCCGCTGTGGGCAGAGCGGCTGCTGAACGGCCAGCCTCCCTGTTCCGGTCCTTTGTCCCCCGGCTCTTCAGAAGGGGGCGGCGGGCCACCTCCCCGTCCTGCGCGCCCCCACCAGCCCTTCCTTGCTGGCCAGGAATCCGCGCTCGTCTGGGCTGTAATCTGCGGCTAGTACTGAGGCCATCCTGGGGTGTGGTGCCCTGCTTGGGGGTGGGTGGGGAGACCCCGAGGGGCAGCAGCCCCATGCGGCCGTCTGAAGAATTTGGGGTGCCCATGCCGGGTGGGGCGGGCTGGATGACCATGGGGGCCAGGTCCAGTGGGCTCCCTGCTCCCCAAGCCTCCATGGGCCAGACCAAGGCGACCGCTGGAGTCCCACCAGTTGGGGCGTCTCTGCTCTCTGCTGACTTTGGCAAAAAAGAAATCCTCCTACTTAATACACTTTCCTTCCAGACAGACGGGTTTGAAGTCGGCTCTGGGAAGGGAAGACAATCTCGTTACTAATGCACCATAAAGTACAATAAGTATTCTGCTGACAGCCTCCAAACCCAGGAAACAATTCCGAAACTCTAAAAAATAATAATAATAAAGAGAGAGAACCCAAGCCCTCCTGAAGCCTCTTTCTCTTTGGGGAACATTTTATTAAGATGGGACGTGAAGTCATGCCTCCTCGCTGCCCACCCCTCCACCCAGCACCTCTCCTTTGGGTCAAGATCTTTTTCCTGAGTCGAGGAGTGATGTCTGATGTTACAATTTTGAGGTCAGAGCATCGGGCACGTGGGTCGGGACGCATTGCCCTTGGTCCAAACCCTCTGGATGGAGCGGGGCCTCCTCAGAACCGGCCCAAGAAAGGCCTCCTGGTCCTCTTCTCTCTCCCTCCTCTGCATCCCAGAAGCACACCTGGCTTCAAAATCGTCTCCATTTTTTCATTAAATCAGAGCATCCTAGGGAGGGAATGACCTGGCTACTTCAATTAATTTTTTTCCTCTTTCAAATCAGAAGGTTCAATTTTCTTTGGAGGAGGTGGTATCTTGTAGGAGGTGGGAGGCGGGGGGAGTTTAAAACGGAGGACTGCATTTGAATGTTTGGTCTTGATAACAGATAGGGACCAGCATGGAAAATCATCTTTATCACCCCAATATGGAAGGGAGAGCGTGTGGCCTGGGCTGGCATACCAAACGGCCTGCCAGCCCTTATCGTAATCCCAGGAGTCGCCCCCCCCCCACCACCGTCACCTCTGCTATTCCAGGCAAGTGTCAGACGTCTTCCCTGCTGTAGGGAGCCAGATAGCAGGAGCTGGGCCAGTGCAGCGGGCATAATAAGAAGTGGAAATTGCTCCCAAGGAAAGTTTTCCGAGGAATTAACTTCCGATGGGTGAAGGAGGTGCGGTGAGGGGGGGGTGGGCAAAGGCGGGGAGCACGCTGGCAGTGCTGGCTGCGTCCGAGGAAGCGAGAGGGATTTGCTTAGGTTCATCCGCAAGGGGTGTGTGGCTCCAATGGGAAAGGCTCGTGGGGCGACCAGTCCTGGGCAAGGAGCAGCAGGCAGCGAGGGCTCTGGGACCCCCAGCCCCGGCCGCCTGTGGGGAGGGGCTCCGAGGTCCCCCCCCGGGCGCCAATCTCCCTGCACATTTGTCCCAGAAATCTCGCCGCTTCGGGTGGGAGGCATCCCTGCCCTGATTGATGATTTTGCTTACTGTCCTCCTCTGAGCAAGCTCACCCCCACCCCAGCCTCCTTACCTCGCTCAAGGCCAAGTCTAAGGTTCCCACCCCTGTGTGGAGGGCGCCCAGGACTACGAAATGCTTCCTTCCAGCCTTTATTCAGAAATAATGGGCTGGCCAACAAGTTCATTCGGGTGTGCCATAAGCTGGCATGGAAAACCCGAATGAACTCTGGCCAACCCAGTGTTTGCTGAGCACCTACTGTGTACCTTAGGCTTCCCTGGTGGCTCAGCTGGTAAAGAATCCACCTGCAATGTGGCAGACCTGGGTTCCATCCCTGGGTTGGGAAGATCCCCTGGAGAAGGGAAAGGCTACCCACTCCAGTATCCTGGCCTGGAGAACTCCATGGATTGTATAGTCCACGGGGTCTCAGAGAGTCGGGCACGACTGAGTGACTTTCACCTCACTTCATTTTGCTACGTACCTGGCACAGTTCCTGGCACTGGGGGCGCGGCCGGATGAGGATGCAAAGTCGGGGCCAGCCAAAATAAACGCCTCCCAGCACACAAATGTGTGAACAGGTGAACTAAGAGGAAGCCCTGTGAAGGGCGTGAGGGCAGGAGGGTTGTAGACAATGGAGCGGTCACACGGCAGCCGTGAGACCAGGGGCGCGGGCCTGCTCCCCGCGCCTCAGATCCCGCACCCATCGACTGGCCATGAAGCACCCCGTTTTCCGGGGGGTGAGTTTGGTATAAAAGGGCCACCGCTCAGCACAGAACCTGGTCTGTAGTAAATGCTCGGTAAAGCTTTGTTCATGTTCCATCAGCAAGGGTGGGTGCAGAGCTGGCAGAGGCTTCCGCCAGGAAGTCCTGAGTATGGGAACGCGGGGGAGGAGCTGGCCCTTCTGGAGGTGAACTGTGGCCAGCCTGCCTCCCAGCGTGGGAACCTGGGCAAGGACGTGGCCTCAGTTTCCCCATCCGTAGATTCGGGACACTGTTGATAGGTATTTTATAGAGTTGGGTGAGGATTAAATGTGTTTCTATGAAAGGTACTCTTGAAAGGTCTACGAAAAGACCCTGATGCTGGGAAAGACTGAAGGCAGGAGGAGAAGGGGACGGCAGAGGATGAGATGGTTGGATGGCATCACTGACCCAATGGACATGAGTTTGGGTAACTCCGGGAGTTAGTGATGGACAGGGAGGCCTGGCATGCTGCAGTCCTTGGGGTCAAAAAGAGTCAGACACGACTGAGCGACTGAGAATGAACTGAACTGATGAAAGGTACTCAGCGGCAGTGTGCTAAGTGGAACATACTCTACCATAGATTCTGGGACCCATTTGACCATGTCCTCAGGGGATGTCTAAGGTGGAGGGATGGGGAAGGCACTAGGGTTGGGAGCCAGCTTCCCGGCTTCCATCCTGGGAGGACACGTAGGCACGACCTACGTGGCCTGGTCTAGCGCTGTGGGGCCATACAGGGGGTGGAGGAGCAGGCCCAGTGCATCACTGGCCTGTGGATTCGCAGGGACCCTCAGGAGGGGTAACGAGGCCAGACACCCAGAGACACCCAGAGAGGGCTGGATGCTTCCTAGGGCCACACAGCCCGCAGACGGGCACCTGCCTGCCCCCGCCTGGTCCTGGCCAGGGCGGTGGAGGGGGTCCTGGTGAGCATGGCTCTCCAGTTTTAGCTCCAGGGGAGCCGGAATGATCATTCTGGAGTAATTGGGTGCTAATACTATTATTGCTCCTATTTCATACTTTCCGCGTCCCCAGGGCCCCCTCTCCAAGGATCTCAAAGCCCTTTACATGACAATGCTGCCATTAACTCATAAATCCTCCCCAGCCTGCTGGGGAGGTCAGGTTGGCTCTGGGGTGTGGCAGGCCCCTGTCTGTGGTCCTGGGGCAGAGGCCGAGAGGCCGGGAGGGGCTGCTGGGGTTTGCTGAGCATAGCTCTGCTATCCGACTGAGCTGGGGGTTCACGATTTCACATCCTAATTTTCATAACAGCCCTGGGAGGTTTGGGAGCAATATTCCCATTTTGCCGTGGGAGAGATTCAGAGAGGGCAAGGATGCACTTAAAGTCACACAGTGAGCAAAGAGCAGGGTGGGAGTTTAACCCCCAGCCTCTGCTGAGTCACCGAGCATCGGGTCGTTTCAGAGAGGGGCAGGCCTGAGGGAGGAGGTGTCTGGCTTCCAGCCACCAGGCTGTGTGACTCAGGACCCTTGATGCCTATCTCTGAGCAGGACTCGTGAGCTGACGCTCCAACGTCAGGGTCTTAGGTCTAGTTCTTGCCTCCAGATTGCAAGGGGTTGCTTTGCCCCACACTGCTGAAAAAACACAGGCCACCTAAGGGGACGGGTGAGAAGGAAGGGTAGTGCATTCATTCATTCATTCATTTACATGTGCACGTATTCATCAATTACACTTTGTACTCCCACTGTATAGAGTGGAGGCTAATAGAATGTGTTGGAGTCAGGATGCCGGTGTTCAAAGTATCCTCCCTGTGGGACCTTGGGCAACTGACTTGATCTCTCTAAGCCTCAGCTTCCTCACCTGCAGAAGGGGGACAATAACGGGTACTAGGCTTCCTCCCCAACCGCGGCCTGAGCACCTGCTCTGAGCCAGCTCCTCCCCCAAGCCTGAAAGACTGCAGTGAACAGCAGACAGGAGGGTTGGCCGCAGGCCCCCAGTGGGGGAGGCAGACGAACCCTGATCAGGTAAATCTCTCACCATCAGGGGACGGACACACTCAGGGGTGTGCGGTGGCTGTGGGGATTAGACCGGATAATCCTCATAGAACGCTTCATGTGGGGTTTGGGGCATGGAGAGTGTTTCATTGGTGTTAGTGGGGGTTCTGATGCACTGGGCCCTGCGCTGGGGGCTGGGGGCGTGTGACACACTCAGGCGAGTCCATCGGAGCCTACCTGCCCGCCGGAAAGTGAGGCAGAAGCGGTGAGAGGTGACGGGGCTGTGCTCACCGACCTGCCTGGACAGGTGTCTCAGCCGTCCCGCCGGCCCTGCTGCGTGGCCCAGGCCCGGCCCCGTGACTTCCGGTCCTCATCTCCCTGCCCCATGTCTCTGCCCCTCTCTCTTTCTTTCTCTCTCCCCGTCCCCCCTCCCACCTCACCTTTCTGCCTTCTCTCCTCAGGGGTCTCCTGGCTTTCTTGGGTCAGGGCTGCAGGGGAAGGAAGAACCAGCTCCCATTTCCCAGATGTGGAGACTGAGGCCCAGAGGGGTGACAGGATGTGCTTAGGGTCACAAGGTCAAGCCTTGACTGATTTCGAGAGCCATTGTCTGCCCCGATGCGGTGGCGTGGAGAACTTCTGGGGTTTGGGAGAGCATTTGGATCCCCTCTTCTGACAATCCCAAGGAGTTGGGGTGTTTATTACAGATGGCTGGGCCATCTTGTTTCCTGGGTGTTTGTTCAAATGCTGATTCACCACGGAGGCCAGAATGCCAGGTGAATTCAGCCCAGATTGGGAAGGGAGTGATAGCAACTCTGGGTTTGTATCACCCCACCTATCCTGCTTCTAAACGATGGGGGAGTCAGGGGCGTGTCCCATGTAGAGTGGCCAGGTTTAGCAAATATGAATTCAGGATGCCCAGGTAAATATGACTTTCAGATAAACGATGCATCACCCTTAGAGTAATTGTGCTCCCAACTAACCCTGTGTTTGATATAGCAGCTTCTGATCCCACGGGAGGAGCAGAAGCGATGCCCAGAGCTGTGGAGCCTTTTCCGGGCCTCAGTTTCTCTGTCTGTCCAAGAAACGCTTTTTCATAAGAGAGATTAGGAAGAACACATGCCCCTGAATCTCCACAAGGCTGCCTAAGGGCGGGGGATGGACCAGCAGTTCCCTGGGAGTGTGCGTGCTCACACTGTCTTCTTGCTCTGGGTTTCTCCCCATCCCTGCTCAGGCACCACCGTGGGTGGAGCAGGGGCAGCTGGGCTGTGGAGTGAGGTGGACTTCCATCCGTCTGGCCCCTCCCGACTCTGCTGTTCCCTGGCTGAGTCGCTTTTGTCCAGTTCTCAGTTTTCTCATCTGTGTAATGGGCGCCACCATAAAGTCTGACCCAAAGGGCTGCGGGACTCTCAAATGCACTGCGGGTGCGAGACGTGCTTATGCTTTAAACAGGGTTGCTGGCTCTGAGTGAGCCTGTGGGTGAGGTGGGCGTGAACTCCTCAGTGGCAGGTGATACCACATTCCATCCAGTGACCGCTCCCTTGCGATTCCATCTAAGGGGGTGTGTGAGCGTGGTTATGGAGTCTTAGCACTGGAAGACTTTTGGGGATCACGACTCTAGTCTCCTCCTTCTAGAAAATGAGGCCCAGAGACACCATGAGGACCCCCAGGAGCACACGGAGGTCCTGGCTGATGGATCTCAAGCTGGGGTTCCCGAATCCCAGTCTGAGGTTTGCACCTACACAGGGCCACAGTCTGAAATGTCATTTAAACCTTTCTTTTCTGGAGGCAAACGTTCATTCTGTAGGAGGCATTCCAGCAAGACCAGGAAATGCTGCTGGGTCTCAGGGGTGAGAACGAGGCGATTGTAGCAACAGAGGGAGATGCAGAAGGTGTGGAGCGTGGCCTCCGCCCACCAGCCCTCAAGGATCTGTGGTTTCCTCCTCCCGGCAAGGGGACCCTGAGAACAGCGCTCACCTACCCAGCTGTCTGTCCTGAAGTCCCCGGATCTGCCAGTTTGCCGGCAGACCTTCCCCAGTGTGGGATAAGGTTGGGAAAAAGTTTTCCTCCCTGGTACTCCAGACCACTAGGACCGTCAGTCACATTTTCCAGAGAAAGGCTCTGTGGATCTGTCCCCTGGGCGCCTAGGGCCTGGAAAACGGATGTGAGAGGTGAGGGGCTGCGCTCACCGACCTGCCTGGACAGGTGTCTCAGCCCTCCCGCCGTCCCCGCTGCGTGGCCCAGCTCCGTCTCTCCGGCCGCCCTGTGTCTCTGCCTCTCTCTCCCGCCCCCCCTCCTATCTCGCCTCTCTGCCTTCTCTCCTTTCAGGCCCCCCTCCTTCTCATCTCTCACTGGTGGGTCTGAGCCACTTCTCCTGCAGGGAGGCGCTGGAAAGCCCTGGCTCCAAGGCAGTGCGATCCGAATCTTCCCAGCACCGCCTGAGATGGAGTTTATGAGTGAAGCTCTCCCGGCTCCTCCGTCCGGCAGCCTGGGCGGGACTCCCAGCCGTCGGAGGGGCCGGGGGCTGGCGTCACCAGGTCACCGCACATGGGGCTCTATCTGCCCATCTTGTGGGGGGTGGGGGGGATTCGGTCCAAAGCCGGGCTGGGGAAGCTTTTGACGTGGAACCAACTTCGGTTCTGGGTTTGCAGAACACAGTCACCCTTAAAGCAGCAATAGATGCTCCCCTCCCGTGGGCGCAGCGGCGCCCGGGGGAAGGCACACCTGGTGGAGGAGCCAGGCTTAGGCCAAGACAGCCCGCTGCAATCACTCAGTCATGGAGGCGTTCATTCGTGCTTTCTGAGCCCCGTGTCTAGGGCCACACACTGGCGCTGGGAGATGAGGCTACAATTTGGAGCCCAAAGAGACCAACTCCTTTCTTCTGGGAGCAAACGCGCTGATCAGGGAGAGAGATATTAGTCCAATCGTTATCTGAGAGGATGTTAAGTGGGGGGCATTGAGCTGGTGATAGAGGAGAGGCACAGGGCGCCCGGTGATACAGGGTTTGACTGGGTTGATAGAGAAGGCATTTTAAGGTGGCTAAAGAAATACCATTACTTGTTTATACAGACAATGTTGTATGATCAGTCGTGTCTGACTCCTTGTGACCCATGGATGGCAGCCCACCAGGCTCCTCTGTCCGTGGAATTTTCCAAGCAAGAATACTGGTGTCCGTCGCTCAGTTGTGCCTGACTCTTTGCGATCCTGTGGATTGTATCCTGCCAGGCTTCTCTGTCCATGGGATTCTCCAGGCAAGAATACTGGAGTGGGTTTCTCCAAAAGACATTTCTTTCTCCAAAGGACAGCTAGGCAATCACAAACATAATTTCTCCTGCTTTGTCATCACATTTGATCCCATTTTAATTTTATGTGGGTTGACTTCAGCCACCCCTCCAAGCGGAAGTGCTGAGGTTCTGATTGTCCCAAAGAGTCCCCAAGAGTATGTATGGGCTGCTGTCAACTCCTCCCCCCACTCATCCTCAGAAGTGCTTAGGCCCCTTGGACCCACAAACGGTGACAAGCAAAGGCAGCTTTCCCCATTTCCTCTGCGCCCACGGCTCACCCTGCCACTGCTTCAGATTCCGGGAGGCGTGGGAGGATCAGACGAGAGCAAGGCTCTGCTGCTGGAGGGAGGGTCTCGAGAACTTTCTACCTCCTTTCTCACCGCTGGCTCAGACGGTGAAGAATCTGCCTGTGACGCAAGAGATGCGGATTCAATCCCTGGGTTAGGAAGATCCCCTGGAGGAGGGCATGGCAACCCAGTCCAGTATTCTTGCCTGGAGAATCCCCTGGACAGAGGAGCCTGGCGGGCTACAGTCCCTGAGGTCCCAAAGAGTCGGGCACGGCTGAGCGGTTTTCACTTTTCTCCCCTGTAAAAGGGACTGCTAGGGCCCCATAGGGCGATCTCACAGAATTTTCTGTGAGGCGCTAGAAGCAATTGCGGTGAAAGGTTTCTACGTCGTGGAAGCCCCTGGAGTAATCCCCACACTCACTGCCATCCTGCTGTCCTTGAAGGCGAGTGGAGGGGCCAGGGCGAGGTTCTGCGCCCTTCTCCCTGGGACAGAAGCGCCCAGCTCCTGGAAGCGGAGTGCTGCCTTCTCAGCGGAGCAATGCTGGCCCCTAGTGGGCACCATGCGCCTTTCTCTTCTGGAGGCCAAGGCTCAGCCCGACATCAGTGGCCCCTCTACAAACAACCCCCTCGCCCTAAGCTCCCAGGGGTCAGGGACTCTGATCCAGTCACTGGAGGGCAAATAGGAGCGAGCAGTGAAGGTATAGGGCCCTTGCCCTTGTTGTTGTTAAGTCGTGTCGACTCTTTGCGACCCCACGGACCGCAGCACGCAAGGCCTCCCTGTCCATCACCAACTCCTGGAGTTTACCCAAACTCATGTCCATTGAGCCAGTGATGCCATCCAACCATCTCCTCCTCTCCTCCTCTGTCATCCCCTTCTCCTCCTGCCTTCAGTCTTTCCCACCATTAGGGTCTTTTCCAATGAGTTGGCCCTTCACATCAGGTGGCCAAAGTATCGCAGTTTCAGCTTCAGCATCAGTTCTTCCAATGAACACCCAGGACTGATCTCCTTTAGGATGGACTGGTTGGATCTCCCTGCAGTCCAAGGGACTCTCAAGAGTCTTCTCCAACAACACAGTTCAAAAGCATCAGTTCTTCGGCGCCCAGCCTTCTTTATGGTCCAGCTCTCACATCTGTACATGACCTCTGTCCTTAGGGAGAATAACTGGTCATCAGCTGGGATTCCATGGGGTGGGGAAAGCAGGGGTCTGAGGCTCCCAGATCTCAGCTGGACGTCAGCTGCTGGATGCCTGTCAGTGTCAAAGGCAAGAAACACATTCCAGACAGCTTGACTCTGCTTCTACTTCCCGCCTCTCTATGGATTCCAGGCTGATCCTTTGAAAGGTAATTCAGGTTAGGTCCGGGGATTTCCTGATGGCTCGCTTGGTAAAGAATCCACCTGCAAGGGAGGAGGCCCTGGTTTGACTCCTGGGTCGGGAAGATCCGCTGGAGAAGGCATAGGCTACCCACTCCAGTATTCTTGGGCTTCTCTTGTGGCTCAGCTGGTAAAGAATCTGCCTGCGCTGCGGGAGACCTGGGTTCGATCACTTTCACTTTCTCCGCTCAAAATCCTATGGTGGCTCCACTCCACTTAGAGCAAAGGCAGAGACAGCACCCTGGCCACGATGACCAGCCCTGTCTGGTTCACCTCTTGCTTTCACTGCCTCTGGCTGGCCTCCCTGCCTTTCCTCAAACAGGCACGGCTCCCCCGCCCCCGGGCCTTTGCACTTGCTGTCCCCTCCACTCGGAAGCTTCTCCCCCCAGATATCCACTGACCTGCCCCTGGTGTCATTCGCCTTGCTGCTTAAATGTCGTTCTCTCGGAGGAGTCCGCCCTAAACTGAACAAATGGTCTCCCTGCTTTTACTTCCCTTTCTTCACGGACTCACAATAGACTAAGCGGTGCTCAGTGTTCAGCCGTGTCCGACTCTTTGGGACTCCGTGGAGTGTAACCCACCAGGCTGCTCTGTCCGTGGGATTCTTCCAGCCAGAGTACTGGAGCAGGTTGCCATCCCTCCTCCAGGGAATCTTCCTGACCCAGGGATTGAACCCGCGTCTCCTATATCTCCTGCGCTGGCAGGCAGATTCTTTACCACAAGCGCCACCTGGGAGCCCAACAGACTATACACTGTAATTTTATGTGAGACAACAGAAGACGTGGCCTCTCCCTTTGGAAGTTTTCTGACCTGAAGAGGGAGCCGTCGCTTGGGTCCTTTAAGAATTCCCGGTGTGAGGGGGCAGAGGCAGCGTCTGCGCTGGGGGGCTCCTGCTCGGGGGGAGCCAGGCAGCGCCTTGTTGAGGTGGGAGCCGAGGCCCCGCAGAGCAGCAGTCGGGGGTGGGGTAGCCGCTGGGATGACTTGACGGGATGCTGAGGTGTGCCTGGGGCGCGAGACGGCAGTTTTTTGCAGCAGGTTTATGCTTTAACTCTGTATTTGATATTGGAGTACAGCCGGCTAACAGTCTGTGATGGTTTCGGGTGGACGGCAAAGGGGCTCAGCTGTACGTCTCCGTCCTCCCCAAACCCCGTCCCCTCCAGGCCGCCACGCTACACCGGGCGGAGCTCCTGCGCTCCACAGAGGGTCCCTGCTGGCCACCCACTTTAAATGCGGCGGTGTGCACGTGTCTACCCCGGGCTCCCTAACCATCCCTCCCCGGCCTTCTCCCCCTCCCCCAAACCTGCGTTTGTTCTCTAAGTCTCTGAGTCTGTATCTGTTTTGTAAATGAGTTCATTTGTATAATTTCTTTTCAGATTCCACAAATGAGCCGTCATACAATATTTCTCCTTCTGTGTCTGACATACTTCACTCAATATGACAGTCTCTAGGCCGGTCGATGCTGCTGCAAATGGCACTATTTCATTCTTTTTAATGGCTGAGTAATATCCCGTTGTATAGAATGTACCACATCTTTACCCATTCTTCTGCTGACGGACATTCAGACATGCCTCCACGTCTTGGCTACTGTAAACAGTTCTGCAGTGAACACTGGCGTTCACGCATCTTTTCAGACCATGTTTTTCTCTGGACACACGCCCAGGAGTGGGATTGCAGGGTCATATGGTTGTGCGGTTTTTAGGTTTTAAGGAACCGCCACAGTGTTCTCCATAGCGGCTGTTCTAACTGACATTCCCACCAGCAGTGTAGCAGTCCCTTCTGAGATGGCAGTGTTCATTTGTCTTCCTGGAGACCACACACAAGGCGAGCAAAAGTCCCCACAGATGCCATCTGCAGCAAAGCTAGAAGTTGGAACGGGCAGACTCAGCATACACGACAGCTGCCCACCGCAGCTACGACTGGTAAAGTTGCAGGGGTGAAGGGTCATGGGAACCACATGGGATGTTCTAGATGGTGTGACTGTTGGCTACTAGACGGCTCAGAAAGCATGAGCAAAAACATACTTCCTGCCAGCGAGGGACTCACCCTGCAGGGAGAGCAGCTGTCTCAAATATCGCAGTGGCAGCGTTGCCTGCAGTCAGACCAGGAGGACCCGGCTCTTCCCCCAGTCTGCGATGAAGAGGGCCGGGGGCCCCGGGGTCGGGAAGCCAGACCCCGTCCAGCATCCCCTCTGCCCCCGACACTGTGCTGCCGTTGTTCGCGTGGCTGACGTGGGTCCCTGTGGGTTCCAGAGAGAGGGAAGGGGGAGAGGAGCATGGAGGAGGTGGTTCACTCTTCTTGGAGCTTGGAAGGGACACAGAGGGCCCTTGTTGAGGACTTAGCATCACATGACTTGTTTAACTGCAAGGGACGTGGGAGATGTAGTCTCAGCGTGTCCAGGAAGAAGGGAAGGGATTTAAGTAGACAACTCGTGGAGTAGAAATGAGTACCAGTACTTTATTTATTTATCAAAAATATATGTATTTATTTATCTGGCTGCCCCAGGTTTCTAAGCTGTGGCGTGCAAGTTCTCCCCACGCAGCGCACAGACTCTCCAGCTGGGACACGTGGGTGTAGTCGCCCTGCAGTGTGTGGGATCTTAGTTCCCTGACCAGGGATCGAACCCACCTCCCCTGCACCAGAAGGCAGATTCTTAACCACTGGACCCCAGGGAAGTCCCGAGTCCCAGTATTTCAGGGAACTATTGGGTGGTGTCTGACAAAGCTCTCAAACACACACCCCATGACCCAGCCACGCTACTCCTTGGAAGGCCAACAGAAACGAGCTCGTGTGTGCGCCCACAGACATGGACTGGAATGTTTGTGGCAGCACTCTTCTTAAGAGCCCCGACTGGAGAAGACCCAAACAGCTGCCAGGTGTGGAAGGCTTGGACGCAGTGAGGAACGGCACGGCAGCGGGACTGAGCGAGGCTCTGTCGTGTGGGACAGCGCGCACGCGTCTTGCCAACGGACTACTGAGTGAGAGAAGCCAGACACCAAAGACCACAGACAGTGCGATCTACATGGCGGCACTCAAAACCAGGAAAACACTCTAGAGGGTAGAATCGGGGAAAGGGGCTCCTTGGGGGAGGACGGACTTAGAGGAGGCGCCATCATTTTCCGTTTCTCAACCTGGGAGGAAATCTCATGGGATGTTCTCTTTGTGAAAATTCACCCAACTGTACCCTTAACGATTTGTGACTTTTCTGTATCCACGTTCTATTTCAATATGTATTTTAATTAACACAACTCTTAAAAGACAAGATGTGGGAGAGTGGAAAGATGCATCATATGTGGGGAAGGAGAGTCAGCACCATGAAATTCTAATTGTTTCTAAGTGAATTGATAAATATACTTTGATTCTGGGGAAAATATCAACAGTTCTCAGCGAACTGGGAGTTTATCCTAAAGTTTGCACGAAAAATAAACCAGTGAGCAGAGCCAAGGAAGCCCTGGAAAAAAGGCGGGCCCTGAAGAAAAGAACCATATTATGTGTGATGCTTCAGTCGTTAAGACAATGTGGCTTTGGCCCATGAATTCTCACAGGGACCAGTGAAATAGAACAGAAACCCAGAAATTGGCCTCAACTCAGATAGGTATTATTTAACATTTGATAATGTTACTATATCACCAATGGAGAAAAGCTGAATGATTCAATAAATATTACTGGGACAACTGAATGGCCACCTAGAAAACAATTTTTGGATCCCTACTCTTTCCCTGAACTAAATTACAAATCATGCCATTTGTGGCAATGTGGATGAATCTATACTAAGTGAACTACGTCAAATATCATACACTGTCACTTATATGTGGAATCTAAAAGCTAGCACCAATTAACTGATTTGCAAAAGAGAAACAGACTCACAGACACAAACTTATGGCTACCAAAAGGGAAGGGAGGGAGCGATAAATCAGGGTAAGGGGTACCTGATACGCTCTACTGTGCTTAAAACAGCTGAGCAACAAGGATTTCCTGAGCAGCATAGGGAACTGAGCAGTGTCTTGTAATAACCTATCACAGAAAAGAATGGAGAAAAGATTGTATCTATAAATATTAAGCTAACCACTTTTCTGTATACCTGAAACTAAGACACTATTGTAAATCAACTACACTTCAATTCAAAAAATTAAACGGAGCAAACAAACTCCAAAGGAATTAAAGATTTAAATGTGAAAATGAAATCATAAACATTTTAGAAGGAAACATGGAAGAATTCCTCTATAATTTTAACGTGCAGGGACTTTCTTTAGTATTTTTTTCTTTTCCTTCTTTAAACTTAAATTTTTCTTCTTGTGCTGAGAATGTTGAAGACCTACTCCCTTAGCAACCTTCAAATATGTAATACACTATAATTAACTATAGTCATCAAGCTGTCTATTACATTCTCATGGTTTATTTATAACTGGAAATTTGTATATTTTGACATCTTCATCCATTTTGCCCACTCCCTATCAATCTGTTCTCTATGTGAGCTCAGGGTTGTTGTTGCTTAAGATTCTACATATAAGTGAGATCATATGGTATTTGTCTTTCTCTGTCTGATTTACTTCACTTAGCATAATACCCATCCATGGTGCTTCAAATAGCAAGATTTCCTTTTTTATGGCTGAGTACTAGTCCCTCAGGCTTCCAGGTGGCTCAGTGGCTAAAGAATCCACCTGCAATACAAGAGACGCAGGAGACGTGGGTTTGATCCCTGGGTCGGGAAGATCTCCTGAAGGAGGGCATAGCCACCCACTCCAGCATTCTTGCCTGAAGCATCCCATGGTCAGAGGAGCCTGGTGGGCTACAGTCCACAGGATCACAAAGAGTCAGACACGACTGAAGCGACTGAACAAGCAGGCATGTACTATTCCCTCGCTGTGTACACCACAGTTTCTCCCTTCATTCACCCACCAGTGACGCTCAGGTGGCTTCCTTCTCTTGAGTATTGTAAATAACACTGCCAGGAACAAGGCTCGGGGGGGCGGTGCGCAGGGACTTTGTTTGTGATTCAAAAATCTAGGTGCTGTTACAAAAGACCGATGAATCTACTTCTGGGCTCCCCAGGCGGCACTACTGGTAAAGAACCTGCCTGCTAATGCAGGAGACATAAGAGACGCAGGTGCGATCCCTGGGTCAGGAAGAGCCTCTGGAGAAGGGCATGGCAACCCACCCCAGCATTCCCGCCTGGAGAATCCCATGGACAGAGGAACCTGGCAGGCTACAGTACACGGAGTCACAAAGAGTCAGACACGACTGAAGTGGCTGAGCATACGTACACTATCTACTTATATAAAAATAAAAAATATTCTGCATGCTGAAAAAATCTTATCATGAGCAAAGTTGGATGACAAACTGGGAAAAATGTTTGCAATTCATATCAGAGGCAAAGGGCTAACCTCCCTCCAGAAGAACTTACAGAAATTGATTACAGAAAGTCAAACAACACAGCGTAAGGCAGATAATCATATGAACAGACAGTTCAGAAAGGAAAGGAAGGGCAGAAAAGGAAGCCCTGATTTGCCTAAACACACACAAGGAGTTTAGCTTACTTGTAGTAGGATCAGCGCCCATGGAGATGACATCCACAGGTTGCTTTCCCTCATCAACTGGCAAAACTCGGACGGTCAGATAATCCCTTCTCTCCGTCAATCTGTGGGAGAAATGGACCCTCCCCACCTTTGCCTGTGGGCCAGGGTCTGAGTGTCTGGGCTCTATGACAGCTTAACAGTATCCATCAAAATTTCAAATGCATGGTCTCTCTGACCCAGAAATTCCCCTTTGGGGAAGCCATCTCACAGAAATGCTTGCAGGCATGTGAGATGGCAGCTGTTTACAAAGTTGCTCACTGCTTCATTGTTTATAGTAGCAAATAACTGGAAACAATCCATACCCACCAATCAGAGACTGGTTAATGAAATTATGGTCCATCCATAGAATGGAAAACCATGGCCAAGGGGAAAAATTAAGCGGCAAGACGGCATGTTCGACAGTTTACATTTTGTGTCAAAAGAGTCAAGACTGAGAATGTACATTCTTATTTGTCTGGGCATGCAGAAGCAATGTTGGAAAGATACTTAAGAAACTGGGGACAGTGGTTACCTGTGGGGGAAGGGGGCCTCAGGTCGACAGATGGGGGCAGAGGTGGAAGACAGTGTAATGTGTACATTGTTATGTCTTTTGGTTTTTGAAGCGAGTTAATGAGATTGCTGTTCGAAAATTAAAATGAAATGGAATTTAAAATAAAACTGCCCAAGGACGCACATTACCTTTTATACACTAGTCTCTATTCTCAGATCCACCCTCTCAGATTGAAAAAAGAAAAACCTGGAGAGTGGTTTCTGCCTGGCTCAGCCATCCTCCTCCCACAAATTGGAAATGCCCATTTACTCCAGGGAACCTTCCTGGATTAACCAGATGTCTGGCTGTGGCTGGTTACGGTTGCTGCTTCCGCTTGCCCTCCATCCTCCCCTTTCCCGTTCCGCAGAGCCCCAGCCTGCTATCTCCCTCCCCTGCCCTCCATCCTAGGACCTGCCCCGTGGCCCCAGCAGACAGGGAGAGTTGAGACTGGCACCTGCCCAGACAGCAGTGTTGCCTTTTTAGGAATGCTAACACCTTCCCTCTTGGGCTGGAGCAAAGATGCCTTCTTGTTCCTGCAGGCCACGAGCAGGATGCCTACAGGTGCTGGCCTATTGCTGGCCACTCTTTGGGACCATGTGACGGGGGCCAGCTTGCGGGGAAATGCTCACTGCAAAAGGCAGAGAACAAAGATGGACAGAAACCAGTGTGGTGCTCATATCTCTAACCTGCTGCTGGATCGAACCTCATCTGATCAGACAATGCTGGGCGGCAGTTATGTGAGCCAATGGATGCCCTTTATGGTTTAAGGCAGTGAGAGGTGGGTTTCCTGAAAGCCTTCTCAGAGAGCCATCCCACATCCTTACCCCCATCTGCACGTGAAGAAGTGAAGCTCAGGGTGACTGGTCACTGAGGGCCCCTGTACGAGACTGGTGCCCAGGCCCAGGGCACGCCATGTTCTACTACCAGTGCTAAAGGTGGGCACGCCCAGGGTGCACCGATGGTGCTGAACCTGGAGGCAGCTGTGGCGGCACGCACAGGCCTCGGCTCCCCTTCTGCAGCGTGAGGGGTGGGCTGACTACCTCCAGGCTCCTCCTGAAGCCCCGGGCTTCGCGGTGCGGGTTGGGCTTATGTGGCTCACGAGGGTCTGCAGGTACCTTCCTCGGATCGCCGTGGTCCAGGGGCATCTTTATGCTCCTCTGGGCTGCTTAACACCAGACCCTTTCCTTAAGGACGCACCATGAACTGCACGTATCTTCTAAAATTCACTTTTACTGGAGTAGAGTTGTTTTGGGGCCCCCGGGTGGCGCTAGTGGTCAAGAACCCACCTGCCAAGGCAGGAGACATAAGAGATGTGAGTTCGCTCCCTGGGTCAGGAAGATCCGCTGAAGGAGGAAATGGCAACCCACTCCAGCATTCTTAAGCAGGGAGTCCGGCGGACGGAGGAGCCTGGTGGGCTGCAGCCCGTGGGGTCGCAAGAGTCGGACACGGCGGAAGCGACTTGGCACTTTGCAGCGCTGCTAGTTTCTGCTGCAGAGCCGCGTGCAGCAGCTACACGCCGACGGCCACCCCTCTGTCTTGGGTTTCCTTCCTGCCGAGGCCCCGCAGCGCACCGGGCGGCGTTCCCGGAGCTGCAGCAGGGCTCGTTAGCTCTGTTTTATACAGAGCATCAGTAGGGTGTATGTGTCGACACCCGTCTCCCAATTTAAAGTGCGCTGCTGGGCAGGCTTTGTTATATGTGTACATTGTTGAAACCATCGCCAGACTCAAAACGATGAACCCATAGTGAAGTGAAAGTCGCTCAGTCGTGTCCGACTCTTTGGCAACCCGGGGACTACACAGTCCATGGGATTCTCCAGGCCAGAATACTGGAGTGGGAAGTGTTTCCCTCCTCCAGGGGCTCCTCCCAACCCAGGGATCAAACCCAGGTCTCCCGAATTGCAGGCGGATTCTTTACCAGCTGAGCCACAGGAAAGCCCAAGAATACTGGAGTGGGCAGCCTATCCCTTCTCCGGGGGGTTTTCCCGATCCAGGAACCAAACCAGGGTCTCCTGCATGGCAGGTGGGTTCTTTACCAACTGAGCTATGAGAGAAGCCTGATGAACACATACATCACCTCTGAAAGTTTCTCTGTGCCGAAACCATACTCCCTTGCTCCCCGCCCACCCCCTGCTCCAGGCAACCGCTGGTCTGCTCTATCGTATAGATTAGCTCCCATTCCTTAGAATTTTATATAGATGGAATCATACAGAATTTTCTCTAGCATATTTCTGTAGCATAATTATTTTGAAATTCACCCATGTCGTCGTGTATATTAACAGTCTGTACCTTTATGCTGCTGAGTGTTCCATTCTATGGATATATCACAATTCATCTATTACCTGTGGGTGGATATTTGGGTTGTTCCCAGTTTGGGGCCAGTTATATAAAGCTTCAGTGAACACTTGCTTTCGTTTCTCTTAGGTAAACAGCAAGGATGAAATGACTGGATCGCGCAGGAGGTGCTAATTTAACTTTTAAGCAACTGCCAGATGTTTTCAAAGTGGCTGTGCCATTTTGCCTTCCTCCCAGCAGTGTCTGAGGGTCCCATCTCCCCTCCAGCACTTGGGATGGTTGGACTTTTGATCTGTAGCTGTTCTGATAGGTGTACAGTGGTATCCCATTGTGGTTTTAATCGCTATTTCCTTAATGTCTAATGAGGTTGAACAACTTTTCATTTGCTTATCTCTTGTCTATATAACTTCTTTGGTGAAATGTCATCTAAATCTTTTGCTGTTTTAAGAAGTTAGTGTGAGAGAGGCTTCCCTGGTGTTCCAGTGGTAAAGTATCCACCTTCCAACTCAGGGGACGTGGGTTCAACCCCACCTGCCACAGCACAACGAAGCCCACACGCTGCAACCAGAGAAGCCCGTGCCCCATAACGAAGACTCAGAAGAGCCCCCCAAATTCACAAATATACCTTAATATGAAATGACGGTAAACTTCTGGCAGACAGCTGCTGCGGGTCTAAGACTTCCTCACCAAGGCTGCCTTTTCTCTCCCTGCAATCCCTCCTCATCTCTCGTGTCAGCCTGCCCCACCTCCACACCCTCCCTGGATCAGCTGGGTCTAGAGAAGACCGACCTTCCTGTGTTAATGTCCCCTCCCTGTCTTGTGGTCAGGAAGCCACGACCTCAGCCCCCATTCTGGCCCTGGCCCCCATGAGCAAGTTCCTGCCCCTCTCTGGGCCTTAGGGGGTCATTTGTAACAGAGGTTAAATGGGGTCATTGCTTAGAACCTTCCCAGCTTCACTGCTCACTGACTGTGCGACCTTAGGCAAGTACTTAACCTCTTTGCGCTTCAACTGCCTCGTCTTAAGCTGAGGATGACAATGTGTTAGCGCCTGGCTCACGGGTAGCTGTGAGGACCAGATGAAATGATACCCCTGGAGCCCCTAGAAACAGCCGGCACACAGGTACGTGCTCCGTAAAGCTTGGCTCTCCTTTGACAGCCTGAGAGCTACTCCTCAGCATCTCAACCACCTGTCTTTGCACGGTCCATGCTAATTCCAGGTTTTGAGCTTTCACACGGGGCTACTCCTTCCTCCAGATGCTCGCGCTCATGCTTTCCGCCAGTCGTCACTTTCCTCTGCTCATAACATATTGCTACGATTGCCTCCCCCGTGGAGCCGGCTGTGATTGATTCCAAACCCTTGTCAAACTCTCAATGGCCCAGCCTCCATTTCCTGGGTGTCTACTTGATTTTGTCTATCTGCAGCTTTAAAAATGCTCTTTTCATCTTGCAGTCCTGCCTCCTTGAGGCTGAAGCTGCCAAAGGTAGAAGCTAGGTCTGTCCCAGCTGCCTGGGGCTCTGGTAGGGAAGGAGCCAGGCCATCACGTTTCATAAGGGCCTTGGCCAACTCCTCTGCTGGCTGAAGGGTTCGCATGCCCCATCTCTGATGGCTTCCTTAGAGCTTGTACTGGCTCAGTCCCCAGAGGCCCTGTGGGAGGCCCGGCTGGAACCGCACTCAGACCCTGGCTCTGCCCCTTTCTGCCAGGCAGCCTGGCCCTGGGCTAAAGAAAGCCAGCCCGGGTGCCTCAGGGCTCCCAAAGGTGGGGGGCAGCTTTGACAGAGCACCATGGAGCTGGCAATGAAATGTTTTCCGTCCAGGAACAAACCCATGTGCTGACGGGAGGCCAGAAGAGTGAGATCCCCCAAGAAGAGCAAAGGCTCGGCCCAGGGTCTCTAATCGGGCCAATCCATCTCTGTGATAGGAGCTGTGTGGGCGGCCTGGGAGGCAGTGATGGGCTTTGCCAGAACCCCATGGGCCTGGCGAGGTGAGGCAGGGGGCATCCCTCGGTCCCTGCCTCTTTGGAGACATAGGTCTCAGACTCACAGACAGCGGGAGTGGACTGAATGGGCATGAAGCAATGTGCTCGGGGCCAGAGGCTGGCTGACATTCCAGGGACAAGCTGAGATTCCTTGGGGAAGCCGGGCTGAGAAGGTTGTTACCAGAAATGGCCTTGGAGCTGACTCCATGCTGCCCTGCTACTGACAGCTGTGTGGCTTTGGACAGGTCACTAACCCTCTCTGAGTTCATTTCCCCATCCGTAATGTGGGAATAATGCCAGTGCTTGCTGTAAGGGGTTTATGTGAGGAACAACGGAGGTTAGCTGTTACCATTGTGCACTCTGACTGTTTTACAGGTGAGGAGACCAAGTTTCAGCGAGGGGCGGTCACGTGCTCAGATTTGCTCAGCAAGTTCGTGCTAAGTCAAACATTACTTCCAGGCCTCCCGATTTGAAGTCCACAAGAGTAAGCACTGGGGCACTACTGAGAGGCAGCCTGATGGAGTAAGAGACACAGCCGCCAGGCTTATGTGCCAATCCTGGTTCTGGACAATGTGGGACGATGGGGAAGTAACTCGACATCTCTGAAACTCAGTTTCCTTGACTTGGAAATTGGCATCCTGGGAGCAAAACTGCACGGCTACGAGGGTGAAAGGGGCATAGGCCTAAAGCAGGAGGCAGTGCTGAGGATATGGGTGAGTGAGTGAGGCGGGAGCTGAGGGCCAGGGATAGGAAGGAAGAAGGCTACATCTGCAGAATTCCCACTCTGTGGGCAGGGAGCCAAGTTTTAAGGCGAAGACTAAGAACTCATAGAAAAGACTCCCTTCCTGCCTCTGGGATCTTGCAAATGATGGTCCTTCTGCCCAGAACACTTTCCCTCTTGACTCAGTTTTTTTTTTTTCTTCCTTCAGATTGCAACTCAAGTATCACCTCCTCCAGGAAGCCCTCCTTAGCTTCCCCAATCAGATCAAATACCTTAAATGTGGGCTTACCCAGTGTTTCTTATTTCCTCACAGCGAACAGATTTTATCATTCAGTAACATTAAGTCGTAATTTTACTTTGCGAGTCTTCGGTTAACGTCTGGCTCTGATCCTGGAATGTGGGTTGGGGGAGGCCTGGGATCCTCCCTGGGCGTCGGGGAGGCGCTCCACCCTCAGCGACTGAACCAGCGCCAGCGGCGGGCAGCTCTGGGGTGGGAGCCATCCTCCAGCGTGCGAGGCGGGAGACGATTTTATGAGGCACATGACGGCTTTTGAAGTTGTGGATTTGTGGCTCAGATGATAAAGCGTCTGCCTGCAATGAGGGAGACCAGGGTTCGATCCCCGGCTCGGGATGATCCGCTGGAGGAGGAAATGGCAGCCCACGCCAGTATGCTTGCCTGGAGGATCCCATGGACGGAGGAGCCTGGCGGGCTTCGTCCGTGGGGTCGCGAAGAGTCGGACACGACTGAGCGACTTCACTTTCACTTTCACTTATAACGTACTTGGGAAAAAGGCAACTAACGCACCAGACCTGGAGTCTGATAGATGAGGCTACATGAAACACGCGGGTCGCTTTAGAGAACAACGTGTGGAACACAGCGGCGCTGCGGACGAGCAGAAACCGGCGGCGCCGGCGTTCCAAGCCCGCCCGGTGGGAGCCACCGCGGCCAGGTGCGGGGCGCGGAAGAGCGCGAGGGGGCGGCCGAGCCGCCGGGCCGGCCCTCCTGGCGCCCTGGGGGGAGCTCCTGAGCGGCGCGGCCTGGCCGGGGTCACCTGGGAGTGTGCGGACCCCCCGGCCACCACTTTCCCCGGGGCGTTGCCCCGCCGCCGGTCTGGACGGAGACCCGCGCCCAGGCGCGAGTGGGGAGTCTCGGGATGAGCGGCCTAGGCCTGGAAGAGGGTGTCCGGGCGGCACCGTGGGTTCAGGATGGAAACGCAGGAGTTCAAAGCCTGGTCTGCCACCGGCCGGGTGCTGCGGGGTGCGGGCGGTGCGGCTGAGCTACTCAGCCTTCCTGTGCCTCGGTTCCCTACACCTCTCGTGAAATTGCTGGGCGGGTTAAATGAATGAACAGGAGCTTGGACGCGCCCCTGGCAGCAGAGAAAGTGCTGGGTGATGGCAGAGAACACCACCAGTGCTTGTTGAGTGAGTGGGTGGGCAGGAGACACCCCAGTAAAAGCTGAAAAGGCAGTCCCGGCTGGATTCTGGTGGTGCCGACTGCAGCGGGTCCCTGCAGCCGGGGTGTCAGAGTCGCGCCTGGACAGGGTGACACCTAGCCTGTCGGGGCCACATCACGCTGTTTACCCACCCGGGCACCGAGGGCTGGGGAACACACGTGGACCGGGGGACAGGGTCAGGGGCTCTGCCTCTGGAGCCGTGGGCGAGTCGCTTCAGTGGTCTGACCTTTAGTTTGTCCATCAGTCCCACGAGGGCCATGACGTTGCCGTTGCCCGGAACCTGTGATGACCACAGGTAGTGCTGGCACCTAGAAGATGTAAATTGCCAGACGTGAATTTCCTTCCTTTATCCTCTCCCTTGCCTTCAGCAGGGGGGTTTCTTGGAGAGTGAGGGAGGGGAAATACAGCCAGGAGGCAGGAATAGGAAAGGAAGTGTGGCCACGGGCGGACCCCTTGGCCAGGGCTGGAGGGGAAGGAGCAAGGGACAGGGAGCCGGTCATGGCCCTGCGCAGAGACGCCCCAAAGCTCGCTGCCTCTTTCCCTGGGAAGGCCCATTCATTCTCAGCTAAAGGAGGCAGGGATGTGTGGCCATGAACTTGGCGTTTTTATGAGTTTATAAACTGCTGAGGACACGGCTGCTCTGAGCGCTGGGCCATTAATGGCCCATCAGTTCATGCTCCAGCTGGCTTTATGGGGTGCTGGGCAGGCAGGTGTCGGCCCCCTTCACCGCCCTCTGCCCGAGGCCCCAAGCTCATCTCTGCGGCGTCTGGACACAGAAACACCACGTACTGCAGAGCCGTATGGGGCGGCCCTCTCCCTGAGAGAACCTTGGCCTCAGTCAACTCAGCTCTAAAATGGGAATAATCACGCCCTCCTCAGGGGGGCTGGGAAGATGAAATCAAACCACATTCAACCTGTCGAGGGGCCCTGGTCAGTGCTGCGTCATCAGAGCACATCCGGCCGCCCACCGGCCTCACCCTGCGCTGCTGGGGGCCGCCTCACTGTGCTCGCTGCTTCCGCCTTCCCAGCCTGCGCTCTGCGGAGCCGTCAGAGGGAGCTCCTTAAGAACGAGCCAGATCCCGGCGCAGCTCTGCTCAACTCCCAGCAGTGGCCCCAGTGTCCAGCCAGCGCCCCTCCAAGCTTCTGCCACCTGCCGCGTTCCCCCTGCCCAGCCGCTTCCGCCTTCTCATTTCTGGAACGTGTCTGTCTTCCTGCCAGTGTCCCGTGGACACACGGCTTCATGCTGACGGCGACGGTGATGCCGACGCTGATGAGACGGTGAGGAGGAGGCGGCGATGGGGATGATGATGAAGAGGAAGGGTGATGCTAGCAATGGCGGTGATGGAGGTGATGGCGGAGAAGGTGACAAAAATGCCCGTGGTGCTGGTGACGCTGATGACGCTGTTTTGTGCTTACCATGTGGATATGAATCCTGGCTCTTCTTTTTTTAACCAGCTAAGGCTTGGGGCAAGTTACTTATCCCCTCTATACCTTGGCTTCCACACTGTGAACTGGGAGTGCTTGCCTGGGAAATCTGCCTCCTCAACTGTAAATCTGAGGACTTCCGGGGGCCGCCGTGAGGTTTAAGATGATGTCCATGGGACGCCGAGCAGGCTGCCCGGCCCGGCGGTAGCTCAGCACTGTGGTTGTTTGTGGGTCCCGGGTTCTCAATGCATCCACACAGCACCTCATTTAACCCCCGCAGCCACTCAGGGCCGTGTCACCCCGTGCAGAGACAGGCTCAGAGAGGCTAGGTGACAAGCCCAGGGACACACAGCTGCCAAGTCGGGGGGCGGCTTTGCTTTGCGTGTCCGTCTGTACATGACAAACCACCCCCACACCCAGTGGCTTAAAAAGCCCCGCTGCTGGTATCCCTCGTGACGCGGGCTGGCCGGGCTCAGGTGCCGCTCCTGGCGTCAGCCAGCCCTGCCCTCGCGTGGAGGCGGCGCTGGTGCGTCCGCGACGGCTGCTCCTGCGGCTGGATGCCGGCCGGCTGAGGGCTCAGCTGGGGCTGGCTGCTGGACCGCCTTTGTCTTCCTTTGTGTGGCCTCCTTGCCGGGTGACATGGCCACCGGGTTCCTAGGAGCGTCCTAGGGATGAAGGGGAGAGCTACGCCCAGCCTCGGAACTTGCGTGGCATTGCTTCTGCCGCACTCTAATAGCCAGAACTGGCCCAGAGATGGCCAGGGTCCAGGGGAGGGACGCACACTCCACGCCGGGGCGGCAGGCGCAGTGAGGAGTTGCTGCCGTGTGTGATTCGCCTGCGCACCCCCACCCCAGCGTTGTCCTGCCCCCCGGCCCCACTGACCAGCTTCTGCTCTTCCCACGGGAGCTCTTTCCATGTGTGCGTGTGTGACCGCAGAAGGAGGAGGCCAGACCTCCGTCTCTGCCCGTGATTCCTTCATCTTCCTCACTGCTGGTCCCTCTTTCCCCGTATCCTTGTTCCTGCGGGCCTGTCCCTGGACCAGCCGGCCGCTGATCACAGACCTGGAGCTGGAGACTGAAGCCAGCGACCGCCAGGGGGCAGCAGAGCCAAAGGCTTGGGCGCAGCCTGGTCCCAAGGCCACGGTCACGGCCGGGCGGGGCGAGGGGCGCCCGGGGGCGGGGGGGGGGGGGTGGGGTGGGTGGCAGAGGCTGGACCAGGCGGGGACCCCATGCTTGCCAGGCTGTGCACGCCCAGCCGTTCACTCGGAGCGGAGTGCTGCACCCTCTATTTTGGGGTGTCCTGAGGGGCCAGGATTCTTGAGTGCCAGCCCTGTCTCTCTTCGTGACCTTGGACGTCACCCCTCCCCAGGCCTCCTGGGGCTCATTGTCCCCTCTGGGCAGGAAGCTGTGGATTGATGAGTTTCCGGACTGCGCTCGTCTCTGAGGGGAGGCAAGGCTGTGGCTCCCCACCTCCTCTAGGGCTGGGCCCCGCGCCCCGCTATGATTATCGTTCTTTTAGTCCATAAGTCGTGTCCGACTCTTTGCGACCCCATGGACTGTAGCCTGCCAGTCTCCTCTGTCCTTGTGATTTCTGCAGGAATACTAGAGCGGGTTGCCATTCCTTCTCCGAGGGATCTTCCCGACCCAGGGATCGAACCCAGGTCTCTTAGCACGGAGATTCTTTATGACTGTGCCGCTTACATCGGACGTTGAAACAAGGAACTCTCGGAACAAGCTCCCTCGGGACCTGTGCAGCCTGATGGCGGGAAGCCCTCCCCAACCAGGCCCGGGAGGTCCCACGAGGCGGGGGCAGGATGAAGGTGTCGCCCATCTCTCTTCCCTTTATCCAGGAGACCCCCGCCACTCTCCGAGAGGATCCTGGGCTTCTGCAGAGAGGGGAGGGCGGGCTGCAGGCCCCTGGGAACCACGGGCAGGGCGTCAGCTCTCAGGAGAGATGAGAGGAGCTCGGGGTGTGGGCGGGGGTTGGCAGGTTTGGGCACTTGTGCTGGTCCCAGGGCGGGTTTGAGGTCCTTACCTCTGTCCACTGTGACGCTTACCACACTCAACATGGCCCACTGGCGTTTCTGCTGTGGGTCCAGGACTGTCCCGCGGGCAGTATCCAGGTCCTCTCTGTATGCCCAGGGCCCAGCTGGCACCTCGTGGGGTGCTGGTGAGAGTGGGCTGCACTCCGTGGGCCGGGGACTGCGGGGCTGCTCGCTGGGTTAACACCCCCCCAGGGCAGCCCCTCCACTCCGCAGGAGGCCCCACTGTGTCCCCATCTGCTGATGGGTGAGCTGAGGCCCAGAGAACAAAGCGAACTCTTGAGAACCATGCTCCCCATTGGCATCAGAGGCAGGGTTTGAACCCAGGGCCACAGGGCTGATCATTTTGCCACCTTCCTGTGAGCAGAAGTTGAATGAATGCATGGGTTCCCCAGCCTGGTGCCTTAGTGTCTGGCGAAGGCTGGATGCACTGGGTAGAGATGGTCAAGGTGTCTGGCTCTCTGGAGCCTGAGTCACTGTGAACTTTGTCCCCTGAGGTTTATCTTCTCTCTTCTCTTGGAGGAAAACTCAGGGGGACAGGGCAAGTGTTTGTTGACTGAGTATTTGACCGGCTGAGGGATACCCATTAACGCTCTGGAATACTAGCTTTGAGTCTTCAGGGGGCTCTGGAATGGAGCCTCTTCAAAAAACACAGACCCTTCCTTTGTGATTAGGTGTTCAATTGATGGGTTGATTTATTCAATGACTATTTATTGAGGGCCTGCTCTGTGCCAGAAGAATGCAGGGTGGCTCGTACTTTAAGCAAAGGAGACGGGGACGTCCCTGGTGGTCCTGTGGTTGGGAACCCACCTGCCAATGCAGGGGACATGGGTTTGACTTCTGGTCCGAGAAGAGCCCGCGTGCTGAGGGGCAGCTGAGCCCACGAGCCTCAGCTACAGAGCCGGCAACCTAGAGCCCGTGGGCCACAGCTGCTGAGCCTGCGTGCTGCAAGCACTGAAGCCTTCGCACGGGAAGCCAGCGCTCCGCAACAGGAGAAGCCACCACAGTAGGAAGCCCGCAGACTGCAACCAGAGGGCAGCCGCCACTCGCTGCAACTGCGGAGAGCTCGTGAGCAGCAGCGAAGACCCAGCGCAACCAAAGGGACAGATAATAAAACTTAAGGAAAAAAGGAATCAGCTCAGAGTAAGAAAGGAAATGAGACCAACAAGAAACAAGGAAACAGATCTCTGGGGACTGGGGGGCATAAACGTCACCCCAGGCACAGGATAAGGAGTAGCCACTGAGAGAGGCACTGGACTTCAGGCAGACGGGCCAGAAGCTGCAAAGGCCCTGGGGCAGAAGCAGTGGGATGGGCTGGAAAGGCAGAAAGGAGGCCGGTGTGGCTGAGGTGGTAGGTGTCCCAGCAGGAGGTGATGATGTTTTGCACCAGGGCAAGGGCTGAAGAAATGGAGGCATGACTGAGGCGGGATGTGGAGGAAGTGCAGTCATGGCTTTGTGGGCACAGCTTCTCTCCTCTGCAGGACTCCCCAAGGAGGGAGATGGAAGGAGGGCTCCCTGGAGGAGGAGGTCTTCCACCAAGTTGGAGGATGGTGAGGCCGCCGAAGGAGAGCTAAGAGAGAGCGCTGCCAGGAGCCACAAGGGCATGCGTGGCTGAGGAGGGCAGGGGATGAAGGGGTGAACGGGCAGCATGGCATTGTGCAGGGGTTCAAATGGGCTGCTTCAACGGCAGGCACATCTGGCCCAGTGGCTTGCTAGCTCTGTAGCCTCAGGGGAGTTATTTAAACTTGCTAAGCCTCAATTTTCTCATCTGTAAAATGGGCACACAATTCCTTCTTGCTCAAGGTTGTTCTGGGGACCGAGTGGGATCACAGTGTTAAGCCTGGTGCAGGGGTGAGGACTCCAAACCTCATCATCACAGCAGGGTCCTCACTCCAGCACTTTTGTTTCTCTGCAGATGGGGAAGGCTGGAACCTGAGCTCACAGGACTGTCCACGCCACCCCAAAGACCTCAGACCACAGGGGCCGACTGGGGTCAGGGCCAGTGTCCTAACCCGGCCCCTGGCCCACCCTGCCTTCTCTGGGGGTTCTCCTACCCCACTCAGCTGCCACCCAGAAGGACCCAGGTTATAGCAGAGCTTCCCACAGACAGCCAGTACTCAGAGCAGTCTCCCAGAGGGTGGGGTGTCATGGAAGCAGCCCTGTGATATTTGCATTGTTGTTTGTATTTTATTTGCAAGCGCCAGCTTATACCTTACCCTCCCTTCTCAAGCAAGGACCCTGAGAGAGGCCTCAGTCCTGGCATCCAAGAGGGAGAACAGGCAGGGCTTGTAACTCCTAAGTCCCGGGTTCAAATGCTCTTCCCTGGAGCCCCAGTTCCCATCTGCAATGGGAAGACCCCTTAGCACCTTCGCTGAGGCAGTCTCTCATTCAGCAAATGTTTACTGTGCTGCAGCTGATCTGCAGGCAGCTGCAGATCTACACCCTGGGGACCCTGTGTGACGAGGCAGGCCCTGGGCCAACTCTCATGGAACCTATCTGCTGTGGGGAAACAGACAGCTATTGCGACCCCATGGACTGTAGCCTGCCGGGCTCCTCTGTCCATGGGATTCTTCAGGCAAGGATACTGGAGTGGGTTGCCATTCCCTTCTCCAGGGTTAGCAAGTCAGCCAGTCTATAAATAAGATAACCAAGGATTATAGGATGCGCTAGGCAGGAAAGAAACAGGATGCCGTGGGCAAGCCTGGCCCTCAGGATGCCGTGGGCAGGCCCTCAGCAATGCTAGTTTGCCATCCTCGCTGCTGGACCAGGTTGGCAGCAGGTGGTTGAGCCCATAGACCCGTCCACCCCCAGGGGTACCTCGAGATGGGAGCAGTGGCCTCCACCCCGTCACCAAGGCCTTGAGCTCTGGGCTGGGGCTGGGGACCAGACAGTCAGACCGCAGGGAGGACCCTGGCCTGTCTAGAGGTGGGCGAACGTGGGGATGAGAGTGAGTGTGGAGGGCTCTGCTGCCCGGGGCTGCCCTTCACGCTCCCCAGGGAGTCGAGTCGAGCTAGGGAGGGGCAGGGGGCAGGAGAGTGCACCCTTGAGGGCTCGGCTTTGGCAGAGCGGGACGCTCGGCTCAGATCTGGACTGCGCCCCTTACGGGCGGGGAACTTGGCAGTATAGGAACGCAGCCCCGGGGCGCTGACACCCATCTCCTCCCAAGGGGACGCCCACAGTAACAGTGAACCTTAAGGCCCTCAGGACACACCGTGCCTGGCATCCAGTAGGCGCCTAATAAATAATGGAGTGCTCCCGCCGTCATTCCTCAGGCGACCCTTCTGGGCCACGGGGTGGGACTGAGGCAGGGTGACGCCGATAAAAATTTAAGGAGTCGCTCACTCTCACGGTTGGTTAGTAAGTGCCTCCTTAAAATTTACACCCCAGGGGACTTACTTGCTCAGCCTAGTCCCAGGGTAATTTTTTTTTTTGCAAGATCACGGTGACCCCCACCTGCTGATACCTAGCATGCGCAAGATGCCTGGTGTCAAGAGTGCCTGCATCTCATCACTGATGCCCAGAAATAGCCCCATTGGACAGATGAGGAGACTGAGGCCCAGGGGGAGGAAGGATCTGTCCAGGTCACACGGCTGGAGAATGGACCCTGGGCTTTGGCTCCGGCCTGGCCTCATTTCAAATGTGGGCAGTCTGCCCATGACACAGTGGGGACCCTGGTGGGCTGCGGGGTCAGGGAGTGAAAGCGCTGAGACCCTTCAAGGACCCTCAGGAGCAATTTCATCTCAGAGCATCAGCTTAGACAGTGGAACAAACATTATCTGCTGGTTCCTACATCTTCCCCACATCTCAGTGACCGGGAGGGCCTGGGGTGACCTCACCTGTTCTGTGGATGTGGAAACGCGGACCGTGGGTGGGGTGCTGGGGCTACATGGCCAGGCCACGGCAGAAGAGCCCCCCACGTGTGGCCTGGGACCTTCCCTTCCCCTCAGCCACCCCTTCACCCCAGCAGGGGCTTCTCCCACTCGAAGGGGCCAGAGCCCAGGCCTGGCTGTTTGCTCTCCAACCCAGGTCAGGCTCCAGGTCTGAAACTCCAGGCGCGGATGCCAATAAAGCCGCTCCAGACACTTCAAGTCTCTATCGGCAGGTGGGAGCGGCTTGCTGGAACCCTCGTCTCTCAAGGTTCAGAGAGAAATAAAAGTAGACGGGGGGCAGGGAAAGCTACCGTCTCCTTCCTGTTGTCAAGCTCCCAATCCATCATGCTGTCACCCGGCTCCAAAGGGCTGCTGGCTGTAGGGGCGTCTGTCCAGGGCCATGTGCAGGCTGCAGAAGTGATGGAAGGGCTGGCTCCCACCTTGACTGGAAGTGGTCTTGCGGGGGTCCATTGGGGGTTTCTGTTTGCAGAGGTGGAGAACACGCTCAGCACTGGCCCCTGAGCATCTGTTGGCAACTTCACACCTGCATGTCAAGAGCCCCTCAGAGGCACTGGAGCTTGCCTGTTCTCACTCACTCACTCACTCACTCATCCACTCATTCATTCACTCACTTAGTCATTTGCTCACTCATTCACTCATTCATTCACTCACTTAGTCATTTAATCACTCATCCACTCACTCATTCACTCATTCATTCAATCACTCATTTATTCCTTCACTTATTCACTCACTCACCCACTCATTCATTCAATCACTTATTCATTCATTTGCTCACTCACCTATTCAATCACTCATCCACTCACTCACTCACTCATTCACTCAGTCATTCACCCATTCACTCACCCACTCATTCATTCACTTACATATCCAGTCACTCACTCATGCACTCACTCACTCATTCACTCATCCATTCACCCGTCCATTCACTCACTCACCCACTCATTCATTCACTCACTTAGTCATTCAATCACTCATTCATTCATTTATTCACTTATTCATTCAATCATTTAGTCATTCGCTCATTCACTTATTCACTCACTGATTCATTTATTCACTTAACACCTCATATGTTAAATAGGGATAACTGGTCTACCCTCTCCACTTGACCATAAGCTTTACCAAGATCATACAGTTGTTGAGAAAGTAAAATATGTGAGTGAGTTGATACACCTACGTGCCTTACAACCATGTCTGGGCACTCCAGGAAGATTTTTTTTTACAAATCTTACCCCTCCGAGATGACCACTGTAATTCACTTAGGTCCATCTTTATTTGATATACATTCTTGCAAAAAGTGCATTGCTGTTACCTGTGTGGGTAAGTTTTTATTTTTCACTTTCTTTGTCTTAATTTAAAGTTAATTTCATTTTGGCTACATTGTGCAGCTTGTGGGATCTTAGTTCCCTGACAGGGATTGAACCCAGGCCCTTGGCAGTGAAAGCACAGAGTCTCAACCACTGGACCACCAGGGAATTAATTTCTATTCTGAGGAATAACATACCCATGGAAGAATGCACATGAGGACCTTTCTGGAAGTGGTCTTACCCACGTAACCCGCCTTAGATCAGGAAGCTGACCATGAGGAGCAGCCCTGCAGCCCCACCATGCCTCTTTCCTGAGTGTGCGTGTAGCTTTGAGTTCCCAGCAGTGGCTGAGTCACAGCTCTCTTCCATCTCTTACCCGGCACTGTGCGCTTCTGTGTTGCTGTTCTGACAACACCCCCAGCTTCAGAGTCTTCTGCTGTGCATGTCTGCTGGGTGCCACCTCACCATTCCCTCTTCTCCTGCTTTGATTCCCTGGTGGGCCAGGACTGTGCTGACACCAGGGCCTTTGCCCTTGCTGTTTCCCCGACCTTCCCATGGTTTGCTCTTTTTGTCGGATACCCTCCTCTTCCTTGCCTCCCAGCCTATTCTAGTATGCCATCACTGCTTCTTTTCTTAATCTATTAAGCTCTGAGGTTACCTTGATGCGCAATCTGCCTCCCTATTAATCATCCCTTTTTGCCCAAATGCTTTAGGAGGGCAAGATCTGTGGCTTTTGTCCTTGCCAGTGCACCCCCAATGCCCTGGGCAGGGCCTGGCCCAGCCGAGGGGCTCAGTAAGTATTTGCTAAGTGGAGAACCTCGCTCAGCAAGCCACTCTCTCAGCATGCCCCGGCTTGCGCTGGTCCACACCGTCGCTAATGCGTCTCTCTGTGTGTCTTTTTCTATATCCAGCTTGCCAGCTCCCTGGGGGCTGGGCTTCAGCCCCTGCTCAGCTGGTCCCCGGATCAGCGGACCTGCCTCACAGGTGTTTTGTTAACCTTATTTTGAACCAGACACACTGGAGAGAAATGCATTTTAAAACCACGTGCAATTTAAAGAGAATTTAATCTGTATGTCTGCGATTCATTAACACATAGATCATCAAATTAGGGTTTGCTCACAGCTGTTTGACATTCGAAAGGCCTTCTGAGTATCTTTAATAAGGGCCTTGAAATATTATTTTTTCGCATAATCCCAGGGCTGGGCTTTGAGCTTGTCATTCTTTGGATGGAAACGTGACACAGGAGATTGGGGGATGGCAGGACCTGGTCCTGCAGGAGTGTTGCTGGCCGGTGAGGAGGTTGGCACAGAGCCGCCCGCTCTCTCCTGCCCTTTCTGCTCGCTGGAGGCTCTGGCCCAGGTCAGGACATCCCCTTGTGTCTGTGGTGGGCTCTCTGGCCGCACCACTCTCCTCTGTGAATTGCACTCTGATGCCCATCCCCTCCCTCCCCAGGGGTCCGCGTGGGACTCGGCCTTGATGGATTAAAGATTGGCCTTCCTTGGCCACTGTGACCAGCCTCAGTGTGGCTCCATGGCCAGATTCGAGGAACTGAGATGGGAGGCATGCTGGGGCTATCGAGAGCTCTCTTTTCTGCGGTCCTTCAGGCCTTGAACTACAGGCCTGGAGCATCTTCTCATCACGCAGGGCCTGAGAGAGACTCAGACACAGATAAGGAAGCTGATGGCGACCACGGCCATGGCCGGATTAACTCTGGCGTGGGTGAGGTCACCCCCCACCCCCCAGGTTCATGCACAGAAGCTCTGACCCCCAGAACCTCAGACTTTGACCTTATCTGGAAAGAGAGTTGTTGCAGAGGTGACTCTGCTCAGTTGCCAAGTCGCGTCCAACTTTTTTGCAATCCCATGGGGTGCAGCTCGCCCAGCTCCCCTGTCCATGGAATTTTCTAGGCAAGACTACTGGAATGAGTTGTCATGCCCTCCTCCAGGTGATCGTCCTGACCCAAATGTAACTAGCTGAGGCCAAATGTAGCTATCTAGGAGGAGTGTGGACCCTTAGTCAACCCAGCAGGACAGGCGTCCCTATGAAAGGGGGCATTTGGACATGGAGACGCACATGGAGGGAGGATGACGTGATGACACAGGGAGACGTCGGCCACCTACAAGCCAAGGAGAAGGTCTAGAACAGACCCTCCCTCACAGCCCGGAGACGGAACTGGCCCTGCCGACTCCTTGATCTTGGTCTTCGAGCCTCCAGACTCTGAGACGATAGATTTCAGTTGTCCAAGCTCCTGATCTGTGGTACTTTGTTATGGCAATCTGAGAAAACTAATACAACTGCTCCTTTGAACTTTTTGGTCTGAGGACCATTATATCTTTTTTTTTTTTTAAACTGAGGAATCTTTGAAAAATACTTATTTTATTATTATTTTTTCTTTTTTGGCTGTGCCACACAGCACGCAGGATCCTAGTTTGATCCTAGGCAGGGATCAAACCCATGCCTCTTGCAGTGGAAACACAAAGTCTTAACCACTGCACCACCAGGGAAATCCCTCTTTTTTTACCTTAAGCCAATTTGTGTTGTCTTTCATTGTTGTTGTTCAGCTGCTAAGTTGTGTCCAACTCTCTGTGACCCCATGAACCGCAGCGCGCCAGGCTTCCCTGTCCTTCCTTATCTCCTGGAGTTTGCTCAGATTCATGTCTGTTAAGTCGGTGATGCCATCCGACCATCTCATCCTCTGTTGCTCCCTTCTCCTCTTGCCCTCAATCTTTCCCATCATCAGGTCTTTTTGGAGCTTCAGCTTCAGCATCAGTCCTTCCAATGAATACTGAGTGTTGATTTCCTTTAGGACTGACTTTCACTGTATATAAGGGTTAAAGACTTGCTTGAACATCACTGTTCTGCTAAAACCCTTTTTATGGACCACATTTCAAGTATCAAACCACTCCAGACTTAGTGGCATAAAGCAAAAACACTTGCTTGAGTCTCTCACAAGATGTAGTTAGGCAGCACGTGGTGGGGATGGCTTGTCTCTGCTCAATAAGGCATCCGTGGGAAACTCGACTGGGTCAGAACACCCTACTTTCTTTTTTTAATTTTTTTTAAATTTTTAAATTTTTTTTATTGTAGTGGATTTTGTCATACATTGAAATGACTCAGCCATGGGTTTACATGTGTTCCCCATCCCGATCCCCCCTCCCACCTCCCTCTCCACCCGCTCCCTCTAGGTCTTCCCAGTGCACCAGGTCCGAGCGCTTGTCTCATGCATCCAACCTGGGCTGGTGATCTGTTTCACCCTAGATAATATACATGTTTCGATGCTGTTCTCTTGAAACATCCCACCCTCGCCTTCTCCCACAGAGTCTAAAAGACTGTTCTATACATCTGAGAACACCCTACTTTCAAGATGGGCCACTCACGTGGCTGGCGGGTTGTTGCCGGCTGTTGTCTGGGAGCTCATCCAGGGCTGTGATTCCTCTCATGAGCTTCTCCACAGGCTGCTTGAGCTTCCTCCCAGCATGGTGGCTGGGTTCTCAGAGCGAGCGGCCCAGGAAGCACGTGCGTGGGATTTCTGTGATCTATTCAGGGGTCACACAGCATTTCCCCACCACACTCTTTGAGTCAAGGCTGCCGCAGACTCCATCCCGAATCCAGCAGAGGCGCACTGCGGCGTGGGAGGAGGGCCGGTGTCCCATGGTGAGAAGTGGAACGGGAGGTGTCATCACGGCCACGTCTGGAACACGCCATCTGCGGCAGGTCACGTCCTCTATGACCCCTTTATGTGAGAGGCAAGAGAAGGCAGAGCTGATTGATGGTGACAGAAGGCGGAATAGTGTTGTCTTGGAGAAGGTAGTTTTGGCCGGAAAGAGGCATACATGGTGCTTTCGGCGTGCCGGAAATGAGCTATGCCTTGATGGAAGGTGGAAATTACATGGATGCGGATGTGTGAAAAGGTTGCTGAGCTGTTCCCTTGAGTTCCACGTCTGCCCTTATGCGTTTTATATCTCAATTAAAATTTTTTTAAAGAACAGGACAAAGAAAATTCGACTTCAATTACACAGGGTGCAAATGTCCTTGGCTGGGTCCCAGTTGTCTGAGCAGGCACACGAGGCCCATCCAGACCCAGCCCTCGAGTCTTCTCTGGTTCAAGTTCTTGACCTCCTTGCACTGACCACTGCACTGCAGACTCATGAAAGTCTCCAGCTGGAGGGAAGATGGTGCAAGAGTGTTCCAGAAGGAGGGAGCAGCAAGGGTAAACACCCCGTGTTCATTCCCTGCTGGTCCAGTGGTTAACAATCTGCCTTCCACTGCTGGGGTCGCGGGTTCGATCCCTGGTTGGGGAACTAAGACCCCCGCGTGTTGTGGGGCAGTCAAACCCGTGCAATGCAACTAGAGAGCCTGTGTGTTCTAGCGCCCACGCTCCACGGGAGATGCCTGTGCGCCGCGGAGCAGACCCAGCTCAGCCAAAACAGAAATAAGAGAAAGAGCTTGTGTGCTGACACGCTGATGGGCCTGCCTGAGGGCGGGAGGAAGGGGAGATGAGACAGGAGAGACAGGTGGGGCCCAGGGAAAGGCTCCGAGTAGGAACGTGACACCACCAGGCTTCCCTTCGTGAAAGCTCAGAATCCCAGAGCTGCCCATCGGGCTGCGTGGCCTTGGGCAAGCCTCTGCTTCCTCATCTGTGAAATGGGTTCCCCGAGGCCTGGCCTCTCAGGATTGCGGAGAGGAATCGGGGACGTGCAGCTGGCGAGACTCCCGGCCCTGGGCATCTGGCCCTCTCTCCGCTGGGGCCGCTCAGCTTCCCTCCCAGCCCTGGCAGGTAAGGTCTCCTGTGTCTGAGCCATCCTCTGAGCTCTCCCTGGGCCCCGGGCCCCTTCTGGACCTTCCCCCCCCCCCCACCGTCAGACCTCTGGAGCCGCTTGTGTGGAAGACGGATGGAACTCATAACTGGCGCAGTCTAAAGGTTAATTCAAAGGGCAGCCAGGACGGTGACCTCAACTTGGCTCCAGCTTCCAGACCGAAGTGGGTGAGGGTGCAGCCAGAGCCTCTTCATCCGCGTAGCCAAGTAGCCACCCCTCCGGTGGCTGTTTGACCCCTTCCTGTCCCTTGCCTGGTCTCCTGCATCTCCCTTCCTGCCCTGCCTGTATCACAGCTCCCTTCATGGCATGGGCAGGTTCCTCCTGGCTTTGAGCCTCTATTTCCCCATCTGTGTATTGGGACTGTGGGACCCAGTGATCCTTGGGAGGCCTTCTGACTTAGACGTCCCCGGACTGCGTCTCTCCGCTCAGCCTGCAGGGTGCTGCCTCCCGCCTCAGCACCTTGCTCTGCTCTGCCCCGGGATTCTGGGGCATCCTCCAGATGCCCCTGGGACCCTGCGCCCCCCGTGTGCCCCACCTGGGGCTCTTCCCTCTGCCAACCCACACGTCCTCCTTCCTGGGGCTCTCTGATGCCCGGGGTCTTAGCGTGCGTGGGATTCCCCTGAACGTTTTTGTGCATTGCTCTGGAAGGAAAGGTTGAGGGCAGGAGGAGAAGGGGGTGACCGAGGACAAGGTGGTTGGATGGCATCACCAACTCCGTGGACATGAGTTTGAACAAACTCAGGGAGAAGGTGAAGGACAGGGAGGCCTGGCGTGCTGCAGTCGATGGGGGTCACAAAAAGTCAGATTCGACTTATTGACTGAACAGCAACAAAGACTGGAAGGATCTGGAATTTTGCCTCTTCCTGCTTCTCCCATCAGAACCAGCGGGCTCCCAAGGGCAGAGCTGTGTCTCCACCCCCAGACTGAGGGGTCCCCTGGGGCAAGGGATTGAGTCTTCTTCCTTTGAAATCGTCCTTCACAACCCATTGGACCTTAGAGGTCAGACTGACTCCAGGATGCAGAATGTTCTATTTGCCTCATCCAATATTTTTTGGAAAAATGTTGAATAAGTTACCAACACTTAGAAATCAGGCAGTGCACATGAAAGTTCAGGTTTCCATCTCTGAAAAATAGGAGAACTGGCTGGACCTAGTGAGCCTTTCCTGCGGCGATGACTGACGGATCGAAACTGCCCTGTGGTGGGGCGGGTCCGACCGGGTCCTCACCTGGCCCCTCCGACTCCCAGTGCCCGCCCAGCCCTGGAGGTGTCTCGGGTTGCCGTCCCGGCTGTCGGGCCTGAGGAGCTTTCTGGCTGCGGTAGCTGTCAGCCCCGCCGTGGCTGTGGGGGGCCACGTCCAGAGCGGGGCACAGGGACCGAGGCTTCTCTCGTCTCTGCCTCATTAATCCTCGAACAGTCTGGATCGATGTTTTTTTAAAATCTGCTGCATACTGACTGTTTCTTGCATCAGGAACAATCTGTGCCCACATAGAACTCTTCTCTAATCAAAAGCTTGCCTTTGGGAGAATCACTTGGAGAAGGGGATGGAGGGAGAGGCGCCTTCCTTCAGTAATTATTTATAGGGGGCTGACTGCGTGCCAGGCCTTGAGCCAGGGGCTGTGCATACAGCCGTGAAAAGAAGCCCAGTTACCACCTTGGACGACTTACCAGTCGTGTCTGCGCCGTTTGTCAGATCAGGTAGCAGAGGCCCAGAGACGGCAAACGGGGTCCTGAGCGTCACACAGCGGAGTTGGAAGGAAAACCTGCCCGGCTCCTCGACTCTCCTGCTTGGTCCTTCTCCAGTCACCTGGGTCCCTCCCAGCAAACTCCCCCACCCTCCACCCCCGCTCCATGGAGCCCTAAGCGTACTGGCCGCTTCGCTCTCCATCTCCCCTGCAAGCTCTGTTGTCCTATCCTTGAGTTTGACTGATGGCCAGAGTTGGGACCCACCCCAGTGGGATTGGGGGTCTGCCCAAAGCAGAGGGTTGGCCCTTCTCTGGCTGTTCCCACGCTGCCCTGCCAGCATAATAAGGATGGTTGCAAGATCACTTATGGACCTTAGCAGCATCTGACACCTGATCGCCCCAACTGGAACATCCCACAGCAAGGCCGCAGCTCGGCTGGCTGATGGCTCTGTTAGAGGGACAGGCTGGGAGCAGGGCCGCTGAGCTGTCAGCACCAACCTGCCTTTTCTGCAGATGTAGGCTGAGGGCCGCGCTAGCTGCCTCTGGGGCTCCGCCAGGCTCGATTTTTGCCTGTGGCCGCAGACCCCTGTTCTGAAAGGGAAGAGCTGAAATTCCATCCTCCCCCTGACTGCTCTGCAGATGAGCAGGAAACAGCTGGGCTTCCTGCACACAGCCTGCGTCTGCCCTTCGGTCCAGAGATGGTCCCCGAAGAGCCGCCCGGGGTTGGATGTGAGCCTCCAGACGCCTTGCAAATAACCAGCAGTGAAACGCAACCAACTCTCCCAAGAACTTTTGGCCTTCAAACTCCTGGATACAGTGAAACCAGCCGGCCAGATTTTGACCAACAGCTGCTGAGCTTGAAGCTGGCTGACGTCAATTGGCTCAGAAACAGTGGGCTTACCTAAACAAAATAAATGATGACAGCTACCGTTTCTTTAGCAACTGTTATGTGCCAGGCACTTCTCGGCATCAGCACCTTGTGAAGCAGAGGACCAGAGAGGTCAGCTCACCCGCTCAGGGTCACACAGCTCGCCGCTGGAGTGCCCAGATTCGGTCCCGGGTCTCTCTGGTGCCTCCCACCTCTGCCTTCCTCTCGGGGGGGTGCTCCGGGGGCCAGCCTGAGGCTCTGCACACCTGGGTCACCCTCCCCTCACTGTACCCCGACACAGCGAGGGCCCCCGACTACACCCGGCTCACGCCAGAGGACAGCAAGATTGTATCTTCATCTGCTCCAGGCTTTGATCTACTTCAAAAGAGAAGGGAGAGCTCCTTTCCTTTCACAGACTTGATCCAAAAGCCCCAAGGCATAGCCCTGGAGGAAATGTCCCAGTTCAGAGGGTCCTTTTAGTCAAAGAAAGGAAGGATTAAAAATTAACGAGGATTATCCAATAACTGGTGTGGACAGCATCTACTTTAGGGGATTGTACATCTATTACTGGTGTGACACAGAGGCCCAGCCCGTAGCCTCTGGAGCTAGATGGCCTGAGTTCGTAAACCTGATTTTGCTACTTACCAGCTGTGTGCCTTGGGCATATCACTTAGCCTCCTAGGGCCTCGGTTTTCTCCTCCATAAAGTGGGCAGAATAATAGTATCTACTTCACGGGGTTATTGTAGAAAGAAATTAGTTAACATATAAAGTTTATGGCACAGAGCTTGGCATGTAACCAGTGCCCTAAAAATGGCAGATGTTGGCTTTATGTTATTAAAAAAAAATCTAGTGGTAAAGAGGGGCCTCCCTGGAGTGCAGTGGTAAAGAATCTGCCTGTGATGTAGGAGACTGGGGTTCCATCCCTGGGTCGGGAAGATCCCCTGGAAAAGGGAATGGCATCCCACTCCAGTATTCTTGCCTGGAGAATCCCATGGACAGAGGAGCCTGGCGGGCTACAGTCTGTGGGGTTGCAAAGAGTCGGACACGACTGAAGTGACTTAGCACGCAAGCATGAGAACCACGTGGGGCAGGGTTATTATCCTCATTTTACTGATGAGGAAATTGAGATTAAGAGAGGTTTGGTCACTTGCCCAACGTCGCACAGCCCGTCACAGAGCTGCAGCTGACACCTCTGTGCGTTCCTAACACCAGCTGCTGAGGCGAGTCCTGAGAGCTTTCTGTCGAGGGCAGAGGTGTGCGCTCTCGGTCTGGGGCCGGGTCACCCGGAGGCCGCTTTCTCCGGCTGGTGCAGCATTTTGTTTTATTTTCTTTCTGTTTTTGTTGATTTTTAACATCTGTAGACTGAATGTACAGAGAAGAAACCGAGGCCCAGAGGGGCACTGGGCCTGCCTGTGACGCCGGCCACCTGAGACCTGGGCTCCTCATGTCCACATTGACTCTCCCTGTGGAAGGGCTCCTGTGTCCACATTGACTCTCCCCGTGGAAGGGCTCCCGTGTCCACGCTGACTCTCCCCGTGGAAGGGCTCCCGTGTCCACGCTGACTCTCCCCGCGGAAGGGCTCCCATGTCCACACTGACTCTCCCCGCGGAAGGGCTCCCGTATCCATGCTGACTCTCCCCGTGGAAAGGCTCCCGTATCCACGCTGACTCTCCCCGTGGAAGGGCTCCCGTGTCCACGCTGACTCTCCCCGCGGAAGGGCTCCCATGTCCACACTGACTCTCCCCGCGGAAGGGCTCCCGTATCCATGCTGACTCTCCCCGTGGAAGGGCTCCCGTGTCCACACTGACTCTCCCCGCGGAAGGGCTCCCGTGTCCACGCTGACTCTCCCCGTGGAAGGGCTCCCGTGTCCACGTTGACTCTCCCCGCGGAAAGGCTCCCCCTGGGCTTTCTCCCGAGGGAGTTTGCTGGAAGGAGACGGGTGAGCAGGGGACCGATGATGGATTCTCTCAGGGATAAGTGCTGGTCACCGCTCTGTTGACTGATGGTCGAGGGAGGTCACAGCATAGCCAGGCTCCGGCGAGGCGCCGGCCCGTGACATCCATCAGCTGGCGCCACGTTACTCTTGAGCTGGGAGGCATGGGGGAGGGATGGGGGTCAGGAAAGGTGCGTCGTTCCTTGTGGGAAAGTCTGCTTCTGCAGGCAGAGGGGTCCTCTGGAATGGGGTCCAGGGATGCTCAGAGATGACAGGAAGCGGGGGTGCGCTGGTGGGTCTGGTTCCAGACTGAGGGTCCCTTGGAGGCCTTTCCAAGGGGAGGACTCTCCCTGCCCACAGCCCGCTCAGCGGCTCTGGAACAGGGTCACAGTGCCTTCACGTTTCCAGCGAGGAAACAGAGGCTCAGAGAGGGCAAGCCATTTGCCTGGAGTCGCACAGCTCAGGAGTGGTGGAGCTCCCGGGCCCTGGGTCTCCTCTCGGACTCTCAGTCTGGGGTGCTTTCCAGTGATCACACTCACACATGCATACATTCTTTCACAACCTTACGAATTTGCCTTTTTTTGGTAGACCTAAAAGACTCGAATAACAGCAGTTTTATAAGGTTCAGCCAAGTATAAATTACAGATTTGATATAATATATATATTTATCTTTCATCTGTTAAATAATCTAGCTTGCACATAAAATTGTCATTACATATATGTGTGTGTATATGCATGTATATATATTTATATGTATAAGTTACATATATATATATATATATATGTTCTACATACACACACACACATATATATAGTCTGAGATATGTGCAGTTAGCTGAGTCATCAAATACCATGTATAAATGAGTGGTGTACTGGTAAATAAACCCTGAAAAAAAAGTAAGACCTAACTTGTGTATTTCTATGGTGTAAACATTTCCGCTAAGACTGATTTCAAGTAACCAACATGTTATCATTGAACCGAATTAGGGAGAAATGTGTCTAATTGTCTCCTTCTAGCTGGTATGAACTGACTCTAGCCTACCATGGCATTTATCCACTTACCTAAAACATGTAATCTGTGCATACTGAACTATACGATATGTAAAAATAAATACATGTCTAAGGATACACAGTGGAGAAGGGAATGGCAACCCACTCCGGTATTCTTGCCTGGAGCATCCCATGGACAGAGGTCCATGGGTCGCAAAGACTCGGACGCGACTGAGTGACTTGGCACACGGATATGCACTCTCCTCCCCCTCTCTGATAGGTCCCTGAGAGATAGTTATCTATCATAATATCTGGCTCCGTATTTGAAACCCACCCACGTGTCCACTCCCCTCTCTGCTCCGTCTGTGTGCTGACTCAGATCCAGGCCAGGCCTGCGCGGTGCTTTTCCCCGCCGTGTTGCGCCCTTTCCTCTGCGTGGGGCAGCCCACCTGGGCTGGCGGTGTGGCTGGGTGTAGTGCCTGCCTGTTCTCCTCTGGGCCACTGGCACGGCTCCTCTCTGGGTGGGCAGGCTGAGTTGACGGCATGACCGTAGGTGCAGAGCCCCTGATGTGGGGTGCGATCTCCCCGATCAGACCCCACGTGGCGGTGGCCAGCAGACGTTGATGCTAGCGTCTCTGGTCTGTCCTGGCTGCGCTACTGGGGCCGTCCAGTCAGTGCAGGCGGACTGGGCCTGCTTGTCTTCCTTCCAGCTTCCTACAGCTTCTCAGATCGCCTGGATGGGGTCTCGGAGTCTCCCATGCAGCCAACCTGCTGCATGGGAGACAGCCCTAGGGATGGGTCACCTCTGCCCTCTGGGCTGGGCCTCAGCTTGCTCATCTGTGTGATGGAACATTGCTCTCAGGCAGTTAGAAGAAGCTAACAATTTCTGTCAAAGTCTTGAGTTTTCCCTGAAAAATGCACGTTCGTTTTGCCTTGTACTCTTGTTATCAACTCATGTTTGTTTTGGTACAAAAATAATGTGTTGGGGAGCTTATCAGTTAATTAACTTAGCATCTTTCTCCCAAATCATCAAACAAAATGGGAGCTGCAGGAATAAGTATCATGTTTAAATCCCCCAGCCCCACCAAGGAGGCAGTGGTTAATAGTTCCTCGTGGATTCAGGAAGCAGATGGCCTGGATTTGAATCCTGGCTCACCACTTAACCTCCGGGCCTCCCAGGACAAGATATTTCTCAGCTCTGAGCCTCCGTTTACTCATTGGTAAAATGGGAGACTGAGCTCTCTTATGGGGCTGTCGTGCGGATGAAAAGAGAGTTTCATCAAGCTAAACAGTGCCTGGTCCAGAGGCAGCTTCCAGCGGCTGTTAGCCAGCATCATGCCAGGACACCGATGTGCATGCACACCTTGATTTGAAAATCTGGAAAGCAGTTTCTAAATGTCTCCTTCATGCTATGATTCTAGGATATATTCAGGCTGTGGGATGCCCATGTCTGCTCAAGGACAAAGCCCCCTGGTCACCCAATCCAGGCCGGTAGCCCTTTGATGTGTCAGAAATTCATCCTGAGCTTTCTGTAGCACAGAGACGTGCTTCCAGCTGCCCCGACATTCTTTCTGCTCCTTGAAGATGTCAAGGAAGAGGCAGCTCTTGGGAGTTTGCCCCTTCTGTGCCCTCTTCCAGGAACACCTTTTCTGGATTGGTCTGGTGGTCGGCCCTTCCGTGGTTGTACACACACACTGGCTCAGGGCTCAGTGGTGTCTGACTCCTTGTGACCCCGCCATGGACCATAGCCCGCCAGGCTCCTCGGTCCATGGGATTTTCCAGGCAAGAATACTGGAGTGGGTTGCCATTCCTGTCTCCAGGGGATCTTCCCCACCCAGTGATCTAACCTGGGCCTCCTGCATTGCAGGCAGATTCTTTACCATCTGAGCCACCAGGGAAGCCCGAATAGTCTCCCCCTAAAGGGGCTTTCCCTGATCACCTTGCCCCACACCCCTCGGTCACTCTGTCTGCCGTTCTATTTCATTTTCTTCACTCCATTTATCACCGGTTGGACCCATCTGATGCATGTAGTTACTAGCCTCTTGCCAGTTTCCCCATCAGCTCCATGAGGACAGGAGTCTGTTGTCTTGTTTCCTGTAGAATACCCTGTGCCCAGAACATACCTGGCATGAATAAATGGAAGGATATGAGGGTGTGATTCAACAGTGTAAAAACGTGTGAAGTCAAGATGGCAGAAAAGGTCACCCAGCTCGATTTCTTTTCTATCTGTTTCTTGGACTCTGAGAAGAGTGTGTCTTAATTTCGTAATTAGGAAAAAAAAGAAGAGCTAAGCCTTATGAAGACACAGCTTGGCTGCAAGTCTGTTCAAGATCACTCCGGGTTTGGCTGTGACTCATTTAACTTCTGCTCCTGTGGTTCTCCTTGGAATTTAAAGAAAAACTGCAATTGTCCCCTTAGGAGAAACTTCTGCAGGAGTCCTCAACCAGCCGCTACCTTCCGTTTCTGCTCTGTTTGCGGCTTGGCCTTGAGTGCATTCAAGATATTTTATTTTGACTGTTCGTTCAGTGACATTTTTCCTCTTCTGGAAGTCTCCTGGGACACATTCAGGAAGGAGGGTAGATAATAGTGGTGGTGCTGGTGATGGTG